>CM072899.1:20180318-20680348 GCA_037013685.1 Acridotheres tristis | reverse complement strand
GCTTACTCACTTTTTGGGACACAGGGACAAGCTGTTCCTTCTCCTTCAAAATTTCTTTATTGAAGTGTGTCCCTCCTTCCTGGAATCCTTGGTTTTAAAGGTCTGTTTCCCTTAAAAAGATCAGTACCTGATTTGGTACTCACCAAATCTGCATCCTGAGTATGCCAATTTCTGCTCTAAGTCCTGTGTAGAAGTTTTGTTGATGCCCCTGCTTCTTTCACAGAATATTTAAAAACTCAGTAATTTCATGGTCACTGTACCCTAAACAGCCTCTGACCACCACATTCCCACCAGCCCTTCTCTGTTTGTGAACAGCAGGTGACAGAGCTTTCCTTGGGAGTGGGAAGAGAAGGAAAACTCCCCAAAGTTCAGCCTGGAAGGTTCAGCCTGGAGGTGAGGAAACAGAAAGTTCCTTCCCAGGGCAGAATTTTGTTGGCTGAGGTGTCCCGCATGAGACTGAGCCGTGCCATGACTCTATGTGCCAGTGTGAAAAATGTATGTGTGATTCATGTCACGGGGCGATATCAGAAGTAAAACCATGTGAATGCTGTATGCTAAGTGGAAATAGTGCCTGGGATGATTATAAAAATCAACTGTAAGAAAATTAAATAAAGCATGGAACAAAAAGATATGAGAAATTGTATTTATGCTTACCTAAGAGAAATCACAGCTATGTTTATTTGTGGTTATGTCTGCTTGCATGAAAATAAGGAACTTGCAGTCATATTCACTTTCATGTAACAAAAATTAAGAAAGTTGTGAAAATTGTACTAAGCAAATAACTATAGTTATATAAATGGCTAAAAACTATGTATGCAAAAACAAAAGGTCAGGAAAAAAACACTGAGGAAAACAGCGAGCCTTCATCCAAAAGACCACTGGAAAAGGGCAAACTACCCCCTAGCAAGAGCCAATACCTACACAGAAGATGATCATCGATGTGAAATCAAGGAAACAAAAGAAGGCGGGGGTTACCAAGAAAACAAAAACTCAGACTGTATAAAAAAGCTGAACTAATGCTATGTGTTGTGCATTCTGGTAGAGCAGTGACTTCCCAGTGCACCCAGCGCTGTTTGCTTGCTGCTTTTTCTATTAATAAATAATCATTGGAAAGATCATAATTCCTTCTGAGTTTATAACAATACTATACTTATCTATCTCTAAACTTATCCACCTGATGAGCTTTTTCTTCTTTTTTCTTGTCTACTCAGCATTAAGCAACTACTTAACTATATACTAGCCATTACATAGTATAAAATGTTATTTATATCAGGTTATAAAGGTATAAAAGTAATGATTCAGATTATATAGGTATAAAAAGGTGTGATTCAGGTTATATAGGTATCAGGGAATATAGATGTTATAAGTACGTATTATATTATTAACTTTTCACAAATACTAAAATGAATGATGTATGTATAATGTTGGAAAACTTTCTGTATGAATATAGTTTCTTTTAGTTCTGCTATTAATAAAACTTAGAAATAGTAGTGTGATAAATATATATTTTTCTTAGACTAGAACATGGTAATGTAAAAAGCTTTTGTTCATGTAACTAACTCAGAGAATGGTAAAAAGACAATCAGGAAATTCTTCACATTCTTGGATTACCTGCATGAAGACAGGGGTGAAGAACACCAAAACCAGGGAAGGAATTTACTGATCTCTGTTATCAGGGAGTACTGACAGGATGGAGCCAGCAGGAGAAATTTTTTAAAAAGTTGATTTACAGGTTGGGGAGGATGATTTTGAATAGTGCATGAAGGTCTATGAATATGCAACATGTTGATGCATTTAACAAAGTGTTTTCTGAGGTAGTGTGTGCTCTTGGTTGAAGGCCAAGCACCTGGCCGTAAATTCTTTTGCTTTATTGTCTCTTACTGTCTTCCATCAAATCTTTTAAAATCTACTGTCATAAGATAAGTAAGACCTTTTTGTTCGTTACAAGGAGGGATAGGGTCAGACCCATTATGAAATCAGGATGTGGTTAAAGATTGCTTAGCTTGCATAATCACATGTTGCTTAGCTTGTACAATCACATGATGTTTAGTAATTTTCTAGATAAGCCTTTTTCTAAGATTGCCAAATCGGGTTGAGAGGAAGACTTCTGTCCTTCATCCCATGACCATCAGGAGGGAGAAGAAGACCCCTAGCAACAGAAGGAGCATGCGCAGAGCCAGTGCCAAAAAGGCCACGTCAACCGGAAACCAGGATACTTAAAAGGAAGATTGTTTCGGAAACCGGCGCGGCAGTTGATGGAGCGGGGACTCCCCTGTCACCCAGCGCTGTTCGCTTGCTTTCTCACTGTCTATGTTTTAATAAATTATAAATTCTGATTTGACCCAGCATGGCCCATTGCGCCCATTTATAACATCTACCAGGAAAGTGAACCTCGTTTTTCACATGGAGAAGCGCGTAACAACACTGGGGTTCACAGGAGAACGGGGGTCACCCATTTATTCCCTATACAGGAGGGAATCCCCTTTCCCCTCAGACCTCTCCCGCTTTCCCAACGACGGCCAAGGTCCCTCTGTGCCCCCTTGACCGGAGACCACAGCGACATCCACAACCCGCCCAGCCCCCCGGGCAGCTCCGAGACCTCTTTGGTGTCCAAGGGAGACGAGGAAGCCCCCCGGCCGCCGCTCCCTCCGGCCGGACCGCCCCACGCCAGGCTCTGAGGGGCTGCCGCCACTTCCCGCCCTTCGCGCCCGCCCTCAGCGCCCGCCGAGAGCTGCCGGCGATGGAACCCACCCGCCCTTATATCGGGGCCATGGAGAAGGAAAACCGGTCTAAATTGTTCATTCCGCCGTGCCTGAGCGCGGGGCAGTGGTCTGTGGGTAGATCCCAGGTGAGTGCAAGGCCGCTGAGGGCGGCACCCTCCCCTCCCCTCCCCTCCCCTCCCCTCCCCTCCCCTCCCCCTCCCCCCGCTTCGGGCCGCCTCCTCGGGCTGTGCTGCTCTGGAGGCTGAGGAGGGGGCGAGGGGAAACCGCAGGGACCCTTCCTGGGGACACGGGGACAGAGCTGTGCCCGGGAAGTGCCCCGGCAGAGCCACGGGTACACACACACACGGGTGGGGCACGATGGCTCCTGCACTGTAATCATTTCTGTGCGTATGCCTAGACTGCTGCCGGGGGAACATCTTCGGTTTGAACGTCAAAGACTTTTGCTGTTATTTTCTGTCACAACCGTGAAAAACGAGGTTCAATTTCCTGGTAGATTTGAAAATATTTAATAAAAGACAATAAGAGACAACAAAGGTGTGATAATTAATAAAGAATCGTGTTAATCACAAAAGTATTGAGGTTTGTATAAACCACAATAATGTCTGAAGTGAAGCATGGACACTAGATAAAGGCAAATATATGATGAAATAATTCTGTTTTAAATCCCCTTGTTATGAATATTATGTTTTCCAAATAAGTTGTACCTACTACCAGCTTGCAAAATCAGACTTTCCGATAGCCCTTCCTGCCTTTGTCTGACCAATGCTGCCTATCTCAAGGACCAGACTTTCAGACTTCGCTGGTGGTTATCTACAAAGACCAGATGGTTATCTGTGAGACTGACTATTGCCCAGAGACTTTGTGAAATTGGGACAAGGATGTTTATTCCACCACCACTGCTTACCTGGCAAAATTATGACAGCAAAAAACCAAAAATTATTGATTACAACGAGAGACCATACTATAAGAAGAGGCCTCAAACCAAGGTTCGATGGAGCGTGGAGTGGGCAGTGACCCCTCACGTTCCGCAGCTCTGCTTGATCCGTCTATTTCAAATAAAGCAATCTAAATTTTGTTGAATATCAAGACTATTGTTTCTCATTTATAACAAAGCAAAAGGTTACAACGGCCAGGTGTTTGGCATTCCACCAAGAGCACACACTAAATCAGAAAGCACTTCCTTAAATGCATCAACCTGTTGCATAATCATAAACCTCTCATGCATTATTCAAAATCATTCCCCCAACCTGTAAACCAACATATTTTACTTTTTAATTTTTTTTCTCTGTGGCTCCTTCTTGTCAGCCCACTCCGTGATAATGGACATCAATAAATTCCTTCCCTTCTTGCTAGAAGTAGGAAAAATGGCTCCTCCAGCTGAGATTGCTTCAAGGCCTTTTAAAGCTAAACACACCAATAAAAGCTTTACACCTATATTATTTATACTTTTGATCCAATAATAGATTCCCATGACCCTTAGAGTGACTTTCAACTGACCAATCCAAAGGTAACTACCTAAGTTCTGTGAAGAAGAAGGAAGAGAAGAAGATGAACAAGAAGAAAAGACATCATCCAAAATTCTCCATCTTATCCCCTAACTACCACTATACTATAAAAATCTCAAATTTAAAACCCATCACCCAGTGAAAACACACCATATAATCCACTACACATTTGTGATTTCTAACCTATTATTCATATTTACAAGTTTTCTCCAAGGTTTCAGGTCCAGAGCAGTGTTTTCAAGGGAGTCTGTGCCAGGAAGCACAGAAAGCTCAAAAACTTCAGATTCTTGAGATCCAACACAACAGTATTAATTAGATAGTATTGAGAATAAATTGTGGAATCCATTTTAAAAGAATACAGAAACAATGAATGACTTGTTCTCAAAACTCCACAATGAGGCTGAGAAGATCAAGCAGTGGAAACTGAGTATGGAATCAGAATGAAACCATAAAGAAAGAAAAATCCAAGAAAATAGAAAGCTTATTGAAGCACAGAATAAAGCCATTCAAGAACTGCAGGCCAGTATTGTATAATATACATTAAGTAGATGAAGTTAAGCTCTTCCTGATTTAGTATGACAATATTATTGATCCAATTAAATAGTAAAGGATGTTGCAGTTTGGTTTGTGCCTGGATGTCTTGGTTTAATTTTGATTTCCTGGCCAACGCACCAAAATTAATGTCTTCGTTTTGAGTTGCCAATTTAAGTAAACTTATTTTTCCCGTTGTGAGACAGAACCAGGAGCAAAAGAGCAAGGCAGGCCTAAAACTTGAGAGAGTATAAAAGAAAATTTATTAACTACACAAACAAAGAGAAAGGAAAAAAAAAATTCAGAATAAGATTTTTTCAGATCACTCCTTCCCTCCCTCTCCCAATCTTCATAACAAAAAACCAAACATATAACAAATACTTCGGTCAGTCCCCAATTTAGTCTCTCTCAGTTCACTTCTGGAGAGAGAAGCCTCTTTTTATTGAAGTTGTAGGGATTTTTCCCACAAGAAGGAAAAAAAAGTTCTCTTGTGGTTTTATCTTTCACGATTTGCATCCGCCCGGGAATCTGCAACTGTGACACTCCTCCCAATTCTACAGCTGCCCCAAAGTTGTAGATGTGGGCCATGTTTGTCTCATGGGGTATTACTTTTAAGAATGAAATGTTCGACAGCAAAGATTCTGTCTCCTTTCTCTCTGCTCAGGCTTCATCTTCAGAAAACCGAAATCCCCTTCTTTTCTCAGGGCAGAAATTCTCAACACAGGTGCACTTTAGTCAAATCATCTATTAAATGGAACATTTCCATCCCCCCATGTCTCTTTCCATGGTTTATAGGAATATTCAGTACATCAGTTCATTCCTACAATTTCACAAAAAGATTTTCAGCCATTTCAGCATCTTCTCATTCTCCTTCCATCTTGAAAACTTAGCTCTTACGTGACTGACTTCAGAAATCTTCTTATTTCCTTTCATATTCAAAGGAAAGGCTAGAGGCTTTGCAAATCTTATCTGAGCAGTAAAGAGTTAAAGTTTAACACAACTACAAAAGTTGGGCCAGGCTCAGGCTGCACTGGGGGGGCAGCTGAGGTGTCAATCAGCCTTTCTGGGGCTGGGCTGCAGCCCCACAATGCTCATGGCCAGCCGGGCAGGCCCGGCCCGTCCGACAGCAGCAAGAGTCGGCCTCCCCTCCCATGCCAGAGCCGCAGGCCTGTGGAGGAGGAAGCTGTGAAGGTCTTATCACACAACTTTTTCTCCCTCCGGCCATCAGGTCCCCCTCGTTGGCAAACGGGGCCCAAGCGGCCTCCTGAGCCTCCCCGCCCTGTATGGGGGAGGGGAAAGCTCGGGTTGGTGTTACCTGCTCAGCCGCCGGAAAGAAAAAGAGACTCAGTTCTGGATTACCTCCTTCAAAATGTGTGTGCACGGAGCGAACTGACTTTCTCTAATTGGCTGTTGCAGGTGTCCCAACCCCCCACAGAGGAAATTCCCTTAGGAAGAACCTCTTTCTGAGTTTCTTCTTCCTAAGTCAACCTATCACACTGGAGAAAATGATTATTCTGAGAAGGTGTGTGCACCTGTCCTGTATGAGTGTGTGTATGAAGAATATACCTGTAAGTGTCTCAGTTGCTGGTAAATCATTGTTCATTAATTATTCTGCCTTTCATGCAAAAAATGACTCAGCATGTAATACCGGTTAAATAGATTGCTGTCTACTGATACTCAAAATTACTTTTTCAAGGGGGATTTGAGAAGTCAAAGTATATTTCTAATATATTTTTCAATAACAGCGTCTTTTTGTGTTTTTCCCTATGAAATTAGTTTAAAAATTATAAAGTCCATTTTGTCGGGGTTGAATTGTTCCCTTTTCTTTCTGTGGAATTTTTCGCATTGTTATGCTAAGTATTTGTGGTTACACCTTAGTAGCAATAGTTTTCTCTCACAGCGGGGTGGGGGACAGGGGGAGACCAGAAAAGGAAAGGTGGGACAGGGGTCTGGGCTCTCGGGCTCTCTGGCTCTCGTTCTCTCACTCACTTGTGGAGTGGAAGGAAGATGGCCGGGACTCCGATCTAGCATCTTCCTCGCCATCCCAGCACCAGGAGCCACATTCCCTGCCATCGAACACCGCTCTGCTGCTCTCCCATTTCATCCTACTACCTCCGGGCACTCTGCCAAGCAGCACGACCGACACCGTGAGGGGGAAGTCGCTCCTCCATCCCTCTCACCCCTGGGCCGCTGCTGCCATCACCCAGCCCTCTGCGACTGCGTGGGACCTGCCCTGCCTACAGCACCGGTAACTGAGCACAGGGAGAGGGAGCCTGTAGCCAGAAAGGGACTGGAACTGAGCTATACTGTTCTGTTTTATTGTCAATTTTTATAGCTGTTGTTTCTACTATTTGCCTTGTTAGATATATTAGTAAAGAACTGTTATTCCTATCCCCATATCTTCTGCCTGAAAGCCTCTGATTTGAAACTATAAGAATTAGAAGGGTGGGGGTTGCACTCGGCATCTCAGGACCAGGGTTCTTGCCTTTCCTTAGCAAATACCTGTCTTTCAAACCAAGACACATTTGAAATTGAAAGATGCGATATGTGAAAATGAAGATGACTTGAAAGAGTAAGTAATGCAACCAAATACGTATTTTTGTGCAGTTTTCATGTGGGCAGTTTCATATAGCAGTTAAATTGTGAAGGTCATTTACATTGTTACTCCTTAGGTACTTAGTATAAAATATTTATATATTAAATATCTATATTGAAGTATAAATTTATACTTAGTATAAAATATATATTAAATCTATATTTAAGTATATATTTATACTTAGTATAAAATATTGTGCACTTCTGTGAAAATACGGTAATTTTCCCTCCTGTAGAGCCACTGCTTCAATGCATCTGTGTATTCTGAATTTGAACAGTTTTGCATGGCACATATGAAATATCTCAGTTTTATAGAGTAGAGCTGCAAGAAACCATATGATAATTTTCTCAAAGAAGGGGAACGGAATCAGTTTTTTTCCTCTTTTATTTCTGTCAATGGAACATCGAGCACAAGAACATAGCACATAAAATGTATTGGTTTTCTTGGACACGAAAATGTTGGAAAGACAGGCATATATCATTAAAGGTGGCTATGGGTACTACATCTGCAAGCCTTCCTCCCACAGCATTTTCTCTAGTATGGCTAAGAGGGGGACGTACATACAGTGTTCCAGGTATGACCAGATGATATCAGGAAGCGCAGTAGGTCTAAGACAATTAAAAAAAAAAAATTGGATTCCAGCTTTTGAGGTCACTTTATCTGGCAGTAGTGCAGTAGCATTCCTGAGGGTGGTGTTCTGTTGTAGAACCAACTTAGAGCTTCCAATTTGTTATTGAAGAGCAGGACATAGCCCTTCTTGCTGAGATGCCCCCAGAATGCTGGAGTCAGCATTGTTACTGAAGGTTAGAGTTGATAATTGTTATAAATGAGAGACAAAAGTCTCGATATTCATCAAAATTTTAGATTGCTTTATTTGATATAGAAAGAGCAAGCAGCGCGCTGGGGAAGGTGAGGGGTCACCGCCCACTACACGCTCCACCGAACCTTGGTTTGCAGTCCCTTCTTATACTGTGGGTTCTCGTTGTTCACAAATTCACAAAGCCTTTGGGTGATAATTAGTCACAGATAGCCATCCGGTCCTTGTAGATGACCACCAGGGAAGTTCTGGAGGTCTGGTCTTTGTAGATAACCACCAAAGAAGTTTTGGGAGTCTGGTTTTTGGGATAGGCTGTATTGATTAGACAAAGGTAGGAAGGGCTTTTTGGGAAGTCCGATTTTGCAAGCTGGTAGCCAATACAACTTATTTGAAAAACAGAACATAATGTAACATAATGTAATGTAACATAATACAACGTAATATAACATAACAAGGTGATTTTAAACAGAATTATTTAATCACATAATTTCCTTTATCTAGTGTCCATGCTTCACTTCAGAGCTTAGTATTCTGGTTTATGCAAACCCCAATGCTTTTGTGATTAACACGAATCTTTTATCAATTTTCACAATAATGAAGCCGTGTTTTCGACTGCCTTATCTGCTTGCTTGAACATAATTTTCCCGTAGTTACCAAAGCACACTGCTTGTGCATGAAATCAATGCACCAATCTACTTCCTGACTTCCAAAGTTTATTTTACTTTTTTTTTTTTTAACAAAACAACAGTGAAAATCAATTCAAAATTGTTCAGCAGCTGCTGAATTGTTCTCTGCATCATGTCTTTACCAATGCTGAGGGGGCACCATCATGCAGCTACTTGTAGAAACTGGACTTCATCTCACCGGTGAGGGATGCTGTATCAGTCCCTGGATATCAGCACTGTGGGGAAAGATCTTTCAATTCCAGTCTTTCTTAAACAGACGTAGTATATAAAATGTTCCAGCTATATAGAGGGAGGACAACAGGGGCTGCAACAGAAGTCGAAACGGAGTTGCGTGAGTCAGAAAGGGAAAAGCAAGAGGTGCTGTAGTGGCTAAGTATCGACCCTTGCCCCTCTCGCGGCAGGTCTAGTGCCTCCTGGCGCCTCTGTCTCATGTGAGATGCCGCCTCAGCAGCCCAGCCCCGGCCAACTCCAGCACCCGCCACCTCTCAGGGGAAAGGGGCTGTAGAGCTGCGGACCCGCTCTGGGCCATATCCCCCCTCCCTATCTGCAGCTGGGCTCAGCTGGCCTCTGCGGGATTAGGCTGGCCTCGGTTAGGTTCGGCTAGGCTCGGCTGGGCTCGCCTTGATTCGGCTCCATTCGCTCCGTTTCGGCTGTGATCGGCTGAGCGCCGCTCGGCTCCGCTCGGCTCCGCTCGGCTCCGCTCGGCACCGCTCAGTTTGCAAGTCCCCGGCCCGGCTCGGCCGGAGGCGAGGCCTTAGTGGGCGTGGCGGGAGGGGGGACGTGCAGCAGAGGGTGGCCGGTAGGCGCCGCAATTGTCCTGAGGCCTTTCAGGCCTCCTCGGCCTCAGGGAAGGCGGCGACATCTCGCGTCTGGCGGGCCATACGCTGGCGGCGTCCACAGGGGGTTCGGCCTTGCCCCAGCGGGCCTGGGCTCTCCGCCCCATCCCGGGTGCAGCCGATCGGCACCGGGGACGTGCGCTGGGGGTGGGGAGCAACGAGTTCTTGCGGGCTGGACTCCCGGAGGTTGCCGGGATCCGCGGTAGCTGGGGTCTCCCTCGCATCAGTGCCGGTCGCGGGCCCCCCGGGCCCTGCGGAGGGGGTTGCCAGCCCCGGGGCAGGAGGCCAGTGAAGCTGGGCCTCGGCAGAGACAGTTGCGGGGCAGCGCAGCTGAAGACGTGGTGACCGACGCTCTGTCTTCGCATCGTACTCAAAAACACTATTTAAAGGGACACTCAGAGCAGCTGTTTGCTGACTGGTAGGAGAGTTCTCTCTGCAAATGTCCCCTGAAAGAGAAACTGCATATATTTTCATATGACAGAACGTGATACGGTGAAGGGTTTTAGGAATGAGCCTTTGACTCTTCTGCTTTCCTAGTCTGGCGTTCAGGGAGAGAGAGATGTCGTTGAAACCTTTCACCTACCCATTGCCCGAAACAAGATTTCTTCATGCTGGCAGGCATGTGTACAAATTTAAACTCCGGTATGGCAGCTTCAACAGGTATGTGTGTTAAAGCCAGGAAGTCAGCCTGCTGTTTGTTGACTGCATGTGTCCGTGAGTTAATGCAAGACTTTAAAACATAAAACACAAGTGGGTAGAAAATTCACACGGAAAAATCCGTGTGAATAAGAGATGTTTCTTAAGAATAATAGATTAGGATTTAATCTGCCCTCTAAGTATTTTGTCCAGCTCAGTGAGAATTGTTTTGTTGCTGTTTAAACTCTTACATGAAATGCAGCTTCGTTGCTTTTTTCCTGGGTTCCAACTCTCTCTTTGTTTCACAGCTCTCCCAGTCTCAGTGTCACTGAAAGTGCTGCCAAGGAGTCAGAGGTAGGAGCTGAGGCAGGTCTATAGGACCTCAGATGAGTGTTAGGCTGAACAAATCATCTGCTTGTTACAGGACTGGGAGCATTTTGTCTAGTGTAGCATTTCAAGTGTGAGTAACAGGGAACTTCCCTGGAGAGTCTGAGCATGAAAAAAAAAATTACATAAACGAAGAATGTTCCTGAACAAGCAAAATTTGGTGTAGAAGTCATGCTTTTGTTTGAAATATTCCAGAGGAGCTACTGACTCTTAAATTTGGACAAATGGAAACTCCTGTTTTTTGAGCTAGTCGAACCCAGTTCCTGTCTGATTCTTCTTCAGAGTCATTCTTGCAGGAGCTCTTTCCCAGGATTTCAGTCTCAACCTCGAAACTGACCACCACTTTCAAGCTGTCAGGCTTGATTCTTGGTTTTTCAGGAGCTGTGGCAGTGCTGGTGAGCTGGCTTGATGGAGGCTAATCTAATTCTAAATTGTACATGCTTTTCTTGCAACTGTGGAATCAATGGGCATTCTTTTAATGGTGCCGTTGCTTTGTGTCCAAGCACAAATTGATGGTCACAATTGAGTTTTATTGTTGTCATCTTCTTCCTGAGACAGAAGGCCCCTGGCATTACTAAGAAATTGAGACAAATATGCTGCCTGCTTAAAAATGCTCCTTCCTATTACTTATTTTCTAGAAGTCTTCAGAGTACAGTAATAGCATTAAAAACCTTACTGAAGAAAATGTGCTGATTTTAATTGATAGGAAGAATTTTTTTTTTCACTTTTGAAAACATTGAAAGATATTACTAGAAAAAATTTTGTGTTTATAGAGGAGGAGTTTGTTGGGGCTTAACTGCAGTTCCTTTGTAACTGATTTGGGTCAATATTCAGAGAAAGAGGAGTAGGTAAATGCTATGTGTGTTTTGCTGGAAAAATAAAATGGCATTCCTTAAGTTTAAAACTTCTTAAATTTAAAAGCACACCTCCATTTCCATAGTCATTCGTCTTTGTTATTTCAAGATTAAGATACTCATTCACCTAAATTTCTATGAGTGTGTCAGTGCAGTGCACTCTAAAATGGTGGGAGGGAGCAGAGAGAAGAAGGGGAGGAAGAAAAGCAGAATATCTAGAACCTGGTCTTCCATGATTCATGCAAACTGTCAAGTAAGGTTAATTTTTTCCCAAGCCTTGAAAGTGCACTTGACAGTGGAATTGCGACTATGTTTTTAATATTTTTCCTTTGTTTATATTTTTGGCCTCTCCAGGAAGTGATCCGAGTGATCCTTGGAAATCTTGATGATTTACATCCATTTTCTACAGACCACTTCACTGTATTTCCATGTATCCTTTCTTTTCTACTCATAAAAAAAAAGGTTCAATGACTTGTATTTGTTGGGGATTGTGTAAGTCGATATTTATGTGTAGGAGTGTGCAGATCTTTAGCTGGAGTAGTACTACTTCGATCTTTGCAGTTTGACATTGGCTGAAGGTATTGTGAACATTTCAGGTGTTGCCTTCACCAGAGAACTGATGTGACGAGAGTGTTTTGCAGTGTTTTCATCCACACAGCCCTGCATTCCAAATTAGGTTTAGCCAAAGCAAATGAAGATGTATATGAAGTGCCAGGAAGTCCACCTCATGCACTTGCAAATGCAGCCAGTGCATTATTCCCAAAGGTTCGTAGAATATAAAGCACTCCTTATAGGCCCAGCAATGCAGGCCCATGGGCAGGGAAACTCAGTGCTGTTCTTGTGAGGTCGCTCAAGGTTAAACCAGCATGAGCCTTTTGGGATGGAGGGTGGGAGCAAGTGGTGAGTCTGTGCTCATATCTCCACAGAGATGGCTGAGAGAAGCAAAAATCACCTCACAGAATGAGCTTTACAAGGAACAAAACAATAGTTGAGCTAAGATAATTGCAAGTCCAGACAGGCTTTTGAACACACAAAGCCTGCAGGATTGTCATTCAGTTATCCTGGTCCCCTCTTCAGTGTATGTCTTTGAAGCCTAATGTGAAGCAAATGTCACCTGCACCTTACTCTGTCATTCACCTTACTGTGCTCATGCCCCTCATTCCTGTGGGACCAGTCAGCAGATTTTTTTCCATCTTCCCTAAAGTTTGCAGAGGCATTGAGCTGCTGTCAGTCTGGCCTATTGTCTACAGACAGTGCTGTAAAAGCTCTGTACAATTGCACAGCATAGTTGTGTAGAAGCTGATACTTGAATATTGAAATGCACAGGTTTTGAGGAGTGTCATTTCCTGGGATTTCACTTTTGATATAGAAGTGCTGAGGCATTTGAGATTGGATTGTTCTAGCTAGCAGCTGTACTACAGGCTCCTCCGCTTTCTAGGTGATTTTTCATCAGAATGCACCAAGACTGGCCTTCATTTTTTTAGTTCTGGCTTGTGCAACTGGACAGAATTTACTCGTGTCTGGTACAAATTCTGCAGATTATAAATTTATATTGACAATAATTTGATAAAAGAGATAATATTTCTTTTGTAGTTGCTGTTTTGTAATGGGTTAAGAAGTTACTCTCCTGAGGCTTTTGTTGAAGAGAAAAATAATTCAGTTAAATGTTAGTGTTTTACAGTCCTAAAGGTGTGTCAGCATTTGGATAAGATCTGGCATCATCTCCTGTGATTCTGAGTGCCCAGGAGTAATGAACACCTCCAAGGCATTCCCCTTCTGTATTAGAAGACTGCATTATACCTCCTAATAGCAGGCAGGAACAAGGCCGTTCTCTTCTTCTGTCCAAAGCAGGTCCATATGACAGCAACTTATTCCTAACGTTAGAATCAAGACAATAAGGTAGCCAAGAGCATCATTATACAGAAGACACCCAACACAGCCAACATTATTGGTTTGCTTCTCTAAAGTGCAGCCAGTTCTGCCTGTGTGTTGAGGAGTGTTTGGTATACAGACTTATATTTATAGAACTTGTGAGTCCATCCACATGCTCAGCCAGCACTGGGCCTGGAAGAGAACTCTGAGCTCAGAAGCCTGGCATGAGGAGTTGTCTTACAGTTGGTGTGTCGGGCTCCTCTCTGTAGTGTGACTCTTTGTTAATCACCAGCTATGAGTCCTATTGATGATTGAGAGAGAGATGGGGACTACTGACTGGTGATCAGAATCCAAATTTACTGTGAGCTACGTATGCTTATATACCATTTTTAGGAAGGCTAGTAATTTTTTACTGCATTCTTTGGGTTAAACATCACACTGATAAACTTTACATTTCTACTTAGTTCAATGTTCTTTCCTGTCACCAGTCTTGATCCAATCTTCTTGTAATTTTCAAAGCTCTGTTTGCTCTTGCCAAGGCATCTTGGTAATCAAACTGCATATGCTAATTAAATCCACAATAGTGTCTGTCTTAGCTCCCACAGCCTTCAAGCCAAAAACCAGGCAATTTCAGTCCTTCAGGAAACTTATTGTATAAATGTTTCATCGTCTTTTGTCCCAAGGATGTTAGTTTCTGCTAGCAAGTGTGGACTAACAGTATTCATTTCATGTGTTTCTCCCTGATATCAGAGGTGAATGAAGAGATTTAAGTCCAGCACCATTTGTTCTTCCAGGCAGAAGCTCCTGGATGTCAGAACTGCACTCACATGAAGGAATAGCTGTAACTGTAGTGGTTGTCATGTCAATTATCTTTTTTCCCTCATTTTGAACTGTGAAGTAAATTTAATGATGCTGCATCTATGAATCCAAATAGTTTACAATTTTTAAATAAAAATCTAAAATAATTTAATTAGGAAGATTGCGGGGAGGGGAGTTTTATTCATAGCTTTAGAAGAGCCTGGCATGTTTTTTTGTGGGAGGATGTCAGTACTGAAGGCAAACACAGTTAAGGGAACAGAACACTATTAATACAGATGACTGATGGGGCAGAGTGGATACATAAACCTGAATAAGTGTTTTCTGTAGTGTGTTACTGGTGCAGTTTCACAAGTTCACAGTAACAGGTTGTATTTGCTCCCTTGTGCACATGTGCAGTGTTCTGTGACTTTTGAAGCTTTAGAAGATATTGTCAGGACTCATGCTCCTTTGAAATGTTAGTGTTGCGTTTTTAAGTCTTAACATTCTTCTCAGATTTGAGTAAATGGGAGCGAGTATCAAAGATGAAATTCAAACATGAGAATGTCCATCTTGTGCCTTATCCCTACATTTGTACATTGTATCTAGAATTGAACTCATTTCAGCAAAACGTATCTTGTGGTAAGTCACTGTGATTATGTTTGGGTAATTTCCAGAAACATCTATGATCTATGTCTTGCTTTTCTCTTTTCCTTCGCCTACTGTATCTGAATCAGAGAGAGCAAAACTGCATGTGGGATGACTGTATCTTGAGTTTGAAATAATGCGTAACAGGGTGTTCTTTATTGTCTAGTATTGCTTTTGTAAAATCCCCTGAATTCTCCTTTGTCTTTCCAACCACCACTGACTCTTTAGCTGATAGAGCTAAAGTGAAGCAGTGCCCAGTGGCTCCCAACCTTCATTTTTTAATGTCAGTCATTGGACTGGAGCCAGCACATACATGTATGTGGGACACATTTTTCTTCTTTGTGCTTGACTACATTTGTTGACAGAGAACATCACACTCTTTGTTGCTATTTTCCTAAAGAGAGAATGGATTTTTGTAAAAAAAAAAAAAAAATATAGTAATCATGGCAATAATGTATTTTGTATAATTAGCAAACATTTTCACCTCAGTAGTGTCTCGTTTTCCAGGTTTTCTGTGAATTCTCTGAACAGCCTCAGGCCACAGCTAAGGCTTCCGTGGGACTCTACATTTAAACTCCCCTGTTGTGAAAATTGAGTATTCTTACTATTTCCTGATCTGATTATCAGGCTCTAAAAAAAGTTACTGTTTTTTTTAATAACTACTTAGCAGATAATGTGGTCTTTATAAAATGGCCAGCTAGTAATTTCTTAGTCTCGCCTATTTGCATTCCCTATCAAACACCCCATGTTTGGATGTAAAAACTTCTAACCATAGAGAGTTCAGTCACTTCCCTGTACACCTGCTCCAGTATTTAATTGCCCTATCCAGATAGTTGTACAGCATTCCTATTCTAAAATTACAAACAGTGTAAGGGACTGTTAGTTTCAGACTTTATCTATAATTTCTCTTGGTGGGGATTTTTCTTCAGGGAAATACGTTGAGTCCCATACGTGCTACAGCTGACCAGTATTCTCTAGAGGCTGTGTTCCAGATGTCCTTGCATCTGGTACCCAAAACACAGCGAGATGCTAACTGTTCTTCAGGCCCTTCTTTTCTGAAAACACCTTTAACTTCTTTAAGACAAGCAGTTGTCCCACCACATTGATACCTGGTGTTCATAGCCAGGAATTCTGGTTCAGAAAGAGCTGTATTTGAACATTTTCTATTTTAGTGTATTATATGAAGGTCCAGACTGTTTCACAGTAGTTTATCTTGCTCCTGGAATAGGAATTGCAGTGCAAAGACGTACTTTTCAATTGGTTAAAGAAAGTCCAGTCTAAATATTCACCAAGTTTTATACCTCTGTTGCAGGTAAAGAAGTAAACAAGGGCAGTGATGAGCTTGTAAGTTGTGCATTTGGTTTTGTTTTGTTGTTTAAGTTCTAAGTATTCTTGAGAAGAAGAACATATGCCTTTAGGCAATGCTAGAGTTCTCCTACCACTAGGAGTTAGTGTAAAGTGGCACGGAATTCTCACTTAGAACCATCCAAGGGGAGAGAAGTTCTTCTGGGCTTGGAAAGCAGTCCTATATCAGGACCTGAGAGCTGCTGCCTTCAGTTCCATGGATTTTCTGCAGCCTGAGTGAGCTGTCCAATGTTTTCTTCACTGGAAGAATCTGTGAGGTTGATATTTTTGAGTAATTAAATAGCTCCCTAGGTACTGTGTCAGAAACAGCAAAGTTATGCTTATTTGAGAAATTTTTGTGTAATGAGAGCTGAGGGTACATTTATTTTCCATATAGGTAAGTGTCTGAAGTGAATTAATGAAGAATAATTCAAATCCAAATTCCCCTAAGGAATTTTTTTATCTCTGCATTCCTGCTACTTATGTTCCTTGGCAGTCCTCTGAAAATGAAAAAAATAGGATGTCCTAGAAAGAAATACTTTGTTTAAAACTGATGAGCATAGTTCTCTGGCTGACCTCCCAATGCTTGTTTTAGTCCTGAATCCTTTTCTGGTTTTCCGTGTATAAGCAGGAACAATTTTTGCAAAATATGAATGTACATTAATTATGAATTTTCTTCTAAAATAGAAAAGTCAAAGTGAATTGTTACCAATATCAAATTTGCAATATTTTGAAGGTCAGGAGAAGAAATGAAATGTCAGAAAGTACTGCAATGAAAGAAGCAGTGAAAAGGAGAAGAGTGGAAGTCAGAGATGATGCCTCATGCCCACAATCATATATGGACAGGTCAGTTGACTCCAAAAGAGTCTTCCAGGACGCATGTTAATATTTTTAACGTCTCTTGTACCTTCCTCATGTTTCATTTCTGTGCAATTCTTTGCCCCATTTTTCTTCTTCCTTTTCTTCCATGGGTAACAGAATCTAAGCATCATTGCTCATATTTGGGAAAAAAGTGGTTATGTACTTTCCAAGTTCCCAGACCATTGACCAGAGCTCTGTCTGTTTAACTCCTTTGTGTTCACATCACCTTTTGAGTCACAGTGAGGTGATAGCTCAGCAGCTGGATAGAACAGTGCACTGGCTTGCCCACCTGAGTGTAGGACAGCAAGGGAACAACTGGAACCAGTTTTCCACCTGCCTTCCAGCCTGCTCCATTGAGCCAGCTGATGAATACTGCCCTCTTGGCTTGAGGCCTTGGAACTTGCTCTTTTCCAAGTGCTTTAAAGTCACATGAAATTGCACATCTGTGTACACATTAGTATTCTCACACAACTTCACCATATGTTTCTTTGGTAGCTAAACTTCTCATGGTGATTCCCAGGTAGATCTCTATCTCTGGATTTTACAGAATGGTTGAGGTTGGACAGGTCCTTTCATATCACCAAGTTCAACCCCTCCTGCTCAAGCAGGGTCACCCAAAGCAAGTTCCTGAGGTCTTGAGTAGACTCTGAGGGTGGAACCACCACAGCTGTGGAGAGCCACTTGCAGAATTTCAGAATCACAGAATCACAAAGCTGGGAGACCTTCTAAATCATCTAGTTCAACCCGTGCCTTAACACCTGAAATAAATCCTGTCACTGAATGCCACATCCAGTGTTTTTTAAAACACATCCAGGGATGGTGACTCCATCACCTCCCCAAGCAGACCATTCTAGTACTTTACTGTTCTCTCCATGAAAAACTTTTTCCTACTATCCAACCTATATTTCCCTTGGTGTCCTCTCGTTCTGTCAGTTGCTGCCTGGAGAAAGAGACCAACCTCTACCTGACTACAACCACCTTTCAGGAAGTCGTAGAGAGGGATAAGGTCACCTCTGAGTCTACTCATCTCCAGGCTGAACAACCCCAGCTCCCTCAGTTGTTCCTCACAGGACTTGTGTTCCAAGCCCCTCACCAGCCTTGTTGCCCTTGTCTGGACACGCTCAAGCATCTCAATGTCCTTCCTAAACTGAGAGGCCCAGAACTGGACACAGCACTCGAGGTGCAGCCTCACCAGTGCCACGTACAGGGAAAGAATGACGTCCCTGCTCCTGCTTGCCACACCATTCCTGATCCAGGCCAGGATGCCATTGGCCTTCCTGGCCACCAGGACACACTGCTGGCTCATGGTCAGCTGGCTGTCAGCCAGTACCCGCGGGTCCCTTTCTGGCTGGGCCTCAGCCACACCGTCCCCAGCCTATAATGTTGCAGGGAGTTATTGTGGCCAAAATGCAGGACTCAGCACTTGGACATATTAAACTTTATCCCACTGGATTCTGCCCATCTATCCAACGGTTCCAGGTCTCTCTGCAGAGCCCTCCTGCCTTCCAACAGATTAACACATGCTCCCAGCTTAATGTCATCCACAAATTTACTAATGAAAGACTCAATACCCTCATCCATAAATAAAAACATTGAACAGGACTGGTCCCAGCATAGACCCCTGAGAGACACCACTGGTGACTGGCCACCACCACTCCCTGGGCCTGGCCATCCAGCCAGTGCCTAACCCAGCAAAGAGTGCTCCTGTCCAAGCTGTGGGCTGCCAGCTTTTCCAGAGAATGCTGTGGGAGACAGTGTCAAATGTTTTGCTGAAGTCCAGGTACACAATATCCACCGCCCTTCCTGCATCCACCAGGTGGGTCACCTGCTCATAAAAGGAGACCAGGTTGGTCAAACATGACCCACCACTCCTAAACCTATGCTGGCTGAGTCTGATACCCTGGCCATCCTGTAAGTGTTGCTTGATGGCACTCAATATAAACCATTCCTTTGGGTACTGAGGTCAGGCTGACTGGCCTATAATTACCAGAATCCTCTTTCCCATCCTTTTTGTGAATGGGAGTCACATTGGCCAGCTTCCAGTCATCTGGAACCTCATCTCTGAGCCAGGACTGATGATAAATGAGAGAGCGTCTTCACAAGCTCATCTGCCAGCTCCCTCATCACCCTGATCCCATAGATTTATGAACATCCAAGCAGCTCAGCAGTTCTCTGACTCCTCCTGGATAACAGGGGGACCATTCTGCTCCCTGACACCATCTACCAACCCAAAAGGACAGTTGTCCTGAGGACAAGCTGTCTTCCCACTAAAGACCGAGGCAAAGAAGGCTTTAAGCACTTCCACCTTCTCCTCATTTGCAGTTACTAGGTTCCCTCCTGCATCCAATAGAGAACAAGTGTTGGTCTTACCCTTCCTTTTGCCATCAATATATTTGTAAAAACATTTTTTTATTATCCTTTACAAAAGTTGCCAAATGAAGTTTGAACTAAGCTTTGGCCTCCCTAATTTTTTCCTACATGCCCTAGCAGCCCCCTTAAATGCTTCCTGAGAGATCTGATCCTCCTTCCAAAGATGATACATCCTCTTTTTATCCCTAAGTTCCTTCAAAACCTTGTTGCTTATCCAGGCTGAACGTTTGCCTCATCAGCTCATCTTTCAGCACACAGGACAGTCTGTTCCTGTGACCTCAGGATCTATGTTTTGAAGCATGCCCACCCTTCCTGAACTCCTTTGTTTTTAAGGGCTGCTTCCTAAGGAAGCTTCCCACACTCTAAAAACCTCATGGACTGGCCCCTTTCTGCTGTATTAAGTTCCCAGCACATGTCTGGTAATTAAAATCACCTACAAGAACAAGGGCTGGTGATCCTGAAACATTTTCCAGCAGCTTATAGAATAAGTTGTCCACCTCTTCTTCCTGGATGGGTGGACGATAACAGATTCCCAATAGAATGTCAACCTTGTTGGCCTTGCCCTTAATTCTAATTTTAATTCCTATTAAAACCATAGGCATTCAACTCCATCATCATTAATTTCAATACCTATGGCATCAAAAGCCTCCCTAATATAAAGTGCTACTCCTCCACCTCATCTCCCTTTCCTGTCTCTTCTGAAGAGCTTGTAGCCATCCAGTGCAGTGCTCCAGCTGTGTTCCACCACGTTTCTGTGATGGCAACTACATCATAGCTCTGCTGTTGCACCATGGCCTCCAGCTCTTCTTGTTTGTTACCCATGCTGCATGCATTGGTATACATGCACCTCAGCTGGGTACTGATTTCACCCCTAACTCAGGCTTATCAATCTTGGGCCTGCTTCCAGACAGCCCAAATGCAGTGTATGACCACAGTTTTAGTCAAAAAGGTTTTTCATGTGTTCAAATTTAATTTAATGTTTTGTAGTCTGTGTCCATTGCCCCTTGTCCTGCCAGAAGACAAGAGAGTTGAGGAGAACCTGACTCTCTGTTATTCATTCCCTCCCATTAGGTGTACATTGGTAAGATCCCACCCAAGCCTTCTCCAGGCTAAACAGCCTCATCTTTCAAAGCCTCTCCACTTAGAAAAAAATTCCCCAATCCCATAATCATGTTTGCATTGTAGCCCTTTGCTAGGTTCAACCCCATGTGTCCCAATCATGTACTGGGGTTTCCAGTTCAGGCTGGGACAGAGGGGCCTCAGCAGCCTTGAGCAGAGGGGAGAGATCACTGCTTGAGGGCAGTGATTTGGCAAAGCCCTGCCTAGTTCAGGTCAGAGTGTTGTTGGACACCTTCAGAGTGAGGGTACAGGGCTGGCTCTTGGCTAACCTTGGGCTTAATTCTTGACTACCTGTCAGAGACCCAGTGTTACTTACAGGATGGTAGGCTTCATTCTTTTTAGAGTGTATTTTTTTTAAATAAGAAAATCTATGCCTGTACTGAATCCTCACAAGTATGCGGCAAACAAGTCCTGGATCCATCAGTGATCACAAGTGTCTATGTGCACCTTTCCCCTCCCATGGACAGACAATATCCAATCATCTACCTCGTTGCCTTATATCCTACCAAATTCCCAAACGTGTTTCATGCAGAGCTATTAACAAAGTCTGAAGGCAGTTCTTTACCTGCTCATGCAAATGTAGTCCTTTAATCCCACCCCCATCCCCCTGGCCTGTTTCTACTCACAGTACAGCTGTTGGACATGAGGGAGGAATGAGCCCAGGATTCAGAATGCTTTTTTATTTCTTTTAGCCAAAGACACAAGTTGTAGATTAATAAAATACAAGGTCAGAAAGGACCTATTTCATGATCCAGTCTGGGAGTTCTGTCTAGGTCGTGTATCTTGTCACAGCAGTTATGATTAGAACAATTTGTAATTCTTAAGTGTATGCTTGAATTCAAAATCAAATCGGTGAGCACTAGCTTCAAGCCTTCTGTCATTTTTTCCAGTTACACTGTTAGAGACTGAAGAGCTCATTCAGGCTGAGCATCTTCCCTGCTCCAGGAAGGAGAGTGTCTGCTGTAGTAAGACCAGCTCTTCGTCTTCTTTCTGGACAAGCCCTTCTGCTCCTAAATTCTTTTGGGGAATTCGGCTTTTCTTGGGGTGCTACTGAGTGTTGAGAAATCAGAATCTCCAAGTGGCACTCCCAGTGATTCTGATCACGTCAAGTGAAGCCAGAATGGTTTTTTGCACATGCATCCCTTCATACTTCCCCATATGGAGTTTCCTCTGCCATTTTAATGCTCCATGACCAAGTCTTGCAAGATGTTTCTGTGGTTCTTTGCTACCCGCTCTTGTGACCTGTAGGATTTACAAGCTTTCTCAGCTATCTGCTTATCCCCCTTTTCATGCAACACTTTTTAACTGCTTGTTTGTTCTTGTAGAAAAGCAAAATGAGTGCATATTTTCATTTTTAAGGAAGACTTTGAAACATGAGTACAAATATATATTAAGGCTATATATCTTGTTGAGTCCTTCTAAAGTTCTGGTTTTTAGTGAAGTACTTGGAGTAGCTGCTTCGTTTTTGTGACTTTTTGTAAACTCAATTTTTACTTACTTATCTTCAGAACTGGAGCTGACTGTGCTCACCAGCTGAGTAAAGCAGAGCATGGATTTGGAAAGGTAAGCTACAGAATATTCAGAAAGAGACAACAGCACCTATTTAGTCCTGGACCTTTACAATGGCGAGCATAAAAATGCCTACAGGTAATTTATCCCCTTTTTCCCTGCATCACCCTCATAATTTTTGACTCTCACCAAACTTAGCATAGGGATGAGTTATATTTTTTTGAGATGACACAAACTTCCCTGACTGTCAAGCTACAGTCTCAGGGGTAAGCTCAGCCTCTGAGAGGTGAGCCTGAGGGATGCTCTGCCTTTTCTCTAAGACTCCAGTCCTCTGTGATCTCACACAGTCCTTTATGGAGAACTCCACAAAGGGCCAGCCAGTGGCTGCTGGCATCTTGACACTGGCTTTGCTGTGTCTGAGTGGCACCATGTCTTGGTTTAATTTTGACTTTCCCGGCCAATGCACCAAATTAATGTCTTAGGTTTGAGTTGCCAATTTAAATAAACTTATTTCTTTCTGTTGTGAGACAGAACCAGGAGCAAAAGAGCAAGGCAGGCTTAAAACTTGAAAGGGTATAGAAGAAAATTTATTAACTACACAAACAAAAGGGGGGGGGGGAAGGGAAAAAAACAATTCAGAATAAGATTTTCCAGATCACTCCGTCCCTCCCTCTCTCAATCTTCATAACAACAAAACAAACATATAACAAATGCTTCGGTCAGTGCCCAATTTAGTCTTTCTCTGTTCACTTCTGGAGAGAGAGAAGCCTCTTCTTGTTGAAGTTGTAGGGATGTTTCCCACAAGAAGGAAAAAAAAGTTCTCTTGTGGTTTTATCTTTCACGATTTGCATCCGCCCGGGAATCTGCAACTGTGACACTCCTCCCAACTCTACAGCCGTCCCAAAGTTGTAGATGTGGGTCATGTCTGTTCCATGGGGGTATTACTTTTAAGAATGAAATGTTCGACAGCAACGATTCTGTCTGTCTCCTTTCTCTCTGCTCAGGCTTCATCTTCAGAAAACTGAAATCCCCTTCTTTTCTCAGGGCAGAAATTCAAATTCCCAACACAGGTGTTTTTTAGTCAAATCATCTCCTAAAAAAGGAACATTTCCATCCCCCCATGTCTCTTTCCATGGTTTATAGGAATATTCAGTACATCAGTTCATTCCTACAATTTCCCAAAAAGATTTTCAGCCATTTCAGCATCTTCTCATTCTCCTTCCATCTTAAAAAAAACTTAGCTCTTACATCACTGACTTCAGAAATCTTCTTATTTCCTTTCATATTCAAAGGAAAGGCTGGAGGCTTTGCAAATCTTATCTGAACACTAAAGAGTTAGAGTTTAACATAACTACAAAAGTTGGGCCAGGCTCAGGCCGTGCTGGGGGGGGGCAGCTGAGGTGTTAATCAGCCTTTGTGGGGCTGGGCTGCAGCCCCACACTGCTCATGGCCACCCGGGCAGGCCCGGCCCGGCTGGCAGCATAAAGAGTCAGCCTCCCCCCCACGCCAGAGCCGCAGGCCGGTGGAGGAAGAAGCCGTGAAGGTCTTATCACACAACCTTTCCTCCCCCCCGGCCATCGGGTCCCCCTCGTTGGCAAACGGGGCCAAAGCGGCCTCCCGAGCCTCCCCCCCCCCGCATGGGGGAGAGGGAAACTCGGGTTGGTGTTACCTGCTCAGCCGCCGGAAAGACAAAGAGCCCCAGTTCCGGATTACCTCCTTCAAAATGTGTGTGCACGGAGCGAACTGACTTTCTCTGATTGGCTGTTGCAGGTATCCCAACTCCCCACAGAGGAAATTCCCTTAGGAAGAGCCTCTTCTGAGTTTCTTCCTCCTAAGTCAACCTATCACACACCATGTGCCACTCCCCACCAGTGTCCCTCTCTCTGCTCTCTCTCATGCAAGCATCACCCTGTTCCTGAAAAAGTGCCATGCCTTTTCTCACTATGGTACCAGAAGGCAGATTCATGACAAGATTGTTGCAGAGGAATTGGCTGTTGCTCTCTAAAGCTGCTGTTCTCCAGAGAACCTTGTTAGAAGGAGAAGATTCTTTCTCTTCTAGCCCACAGGCTCCAAGGCTGCTCTGATAGAGCTGCCCTTAGGCACACCCTAATGCCTGTGTACTCCTGGCTGTTGCACATCCTCCCAAATGCACTTCGTCTATTTTCTGTATACCCATTTAATTCAAATCCCTATCACACTATCACCTTCCTGACTTTTCCCCCCTCTCTAACTCTCTGGAAGAGTTTTTTCCAAGGAGGCAAACACATTTCTTGGGTTTTCCAACAAAGGAAGCCCAAAACTTTCTTTCAGAAGAGGGTTTTTTGACAAGTTTCTTGGATTTTCAGAATAGGAAGAAGACTGCCCAGTAACTTCTTGGGAGCCTTCAGTAAAGAATAACTTCTCTAAAACAAGCGGGTTTATTTGTCTCTAAAAATTGTATCCCTTTTTTCTCCCCCTCTGTTTATCTTTGCAGTATTAGTGACAGGTCTCTACCATTAGTGACATGCCCTCTCTGGCTTCTTTCCTTGGGTACTCCAAACACTCTATTGGTGAGATAAGGGTCATCTTCTGAAAGGTGGCTTTTTATCCCCCAGTTTGCTCTAATCAGTGCCTCCAGAATTCCCCCGTTGTTTGTACAGTTTTCAAGACATTAGAGTCCTTGGAAGCTGGAGCTCCAGGTTAGCAGCTTGGACCCTGAGCAGCAGTATGACAGGTGGCAGAGATGACTGTAAGTTCCTCTTGTGTTAACTAATGTGGGAGGGCATGTCTTGAGCGCCTTCTGGGTAAACTGGAACTGTGATGCAAAAATCAGCTCAGCAAATACCAACTAGGTGAGAAGAACCTTCTCTGGAACAAGCATCATGACTTATTCTCAGAATTGCACTAGTCAAGGCACTGTTACCCTGAGTGGGATGTCTGGACACAAACTGTTCTGTTGATGAACACCAGATCAGATGTCACAAGTTCTATGTGAAATCATGGGCAGAAGTCCTCTTCCTAACATGCATTTTTCAAAGATGAAAGCCAGATATTTCTGTGACATGCTTTCCATTTGGGTTTTATTTGGTTTTTTTCTTTTAATTCAGGATGAGAAGAAGGATTAGGTTTAGGATAAAAACATGTCAGTAGCTCCTGTACTTTATCAGAGATTTTCTGGTCATTCTCCCAGGAGTCTTTCTCAGTTTATCAACAGCGTATGGCTTTGGTTTCAAATCCACTCAGTATTTTATAATGCTTCTCAAGGAGGGAATGGTCTTGTTAAACAGGAAGGAAGTCTTGTCTACATGGTACATGTGGGATTAACTTTGGGATGTTGGATTCGGAATGAGGAGTAAAGAAGTGACTGTTCAGTGGATTGCATTTTCAGCTGTCATCCAAATGTCTCCTAGGCCTGTGATGGTGACATCTGGTCGGGATGAATGTGGTCAAACCTGCATGTCTTTCCACTTACACAGTGAAAGTCAAAGAAAGAAAGAGATGCTCAGCCTGTCACTCCAGAGAATTTTCCTAACTAAATTAATGCTCTCAGACTAAACTGACAAGATCTCAGGCCATCAGAGGTTTGGAATATTGTGTTAACCTGAGCTTACATGTGGCATTTGGGGACATGTTTAGTGATGGCCTTGGCA
Source organism: Acridotheres tristis (assembly GCA_037013685.1). Lineage (NCBI taxonomy): Eukaryota > Metazoa > Chordata > Aves > Passeriformes > Sturnidae > Acridotheres > Acridotheres tristis. Next base: position 20,654,630 of record CM072899.1, on the reverse strand, counting down.
GTGCCAGGTTAGCAGTTGGACTCAATCTTACAGGGCTTTTCCAGCCTAAATGGTTCTGAGATTAGTGCAAGGGAAACACCATCGGGACCTGTCACTGTTTTAGGGTTTACTCTCTTATAGAAACTTACCTGCTGATTTTGTTGCGTTTTTATATGCTTATTTTGTTTTTTGTGGTACTTGTGTTGCTGATCACCTTCCTAATAGGTATTCCTGGCCCACCTCTTGATTCTGGCACTTTTCATTTTTGTCCCTTCCAAGTTAAGTTTGCGTACCAGGACTGTGTCTTAGGAGGGCTAATGTCCAGGGCCTGCACTGTCCAGGGGCTGTTGTTTCCACAGCTCTTCTGTTCATGGTTTTTGAAATCTCTCCGTGTTCCATAGCTACTGTTAGTTCACTATCTGGTATGCTAAAGTCTTCTAAATGAATTACAGCTTTATGTTATGTCCTAGCAAGGGAGGTGTAAAAATACCTTGGTGAAGAAAGTCCTCATCATAGCAAAAAAAAATACCCAAATGAAACCACACAAGAAAAAGTGTAGACCTTGCTTTTTAATACTTTTAAGAAGCAAGGTAACAAAAATCTCTGTACAATAGAATATAGCATTATGTAACAGTTCTTGGGTTCCTTTTTCTTTTAGAATTCCTCCAAGGCAAATGAGCTTGAGTTTAGCCCAGCATCCCGTACTAAAGACTGTGACCAACTGAGTTTCTGTGAGTAAGGAATTCCTGGATTCCACTGAGTTTCATTCCTCTGGGTATGCAGGGAGTGTGTAGAGAGCGAGGTTGTGGTTTTGTTCTTGCTGCTGTTTCTTACAGGGGAACCTGTGGAATTTGCCCTTGAACAAAAAAGAGTAGCTGGTCAGGCTGAGGGTGCAGTGCAGCTGCTGCAGCAAATGGACCAAACAGGAAAGGAAGGAAATGTGAAGTCAGAAGGAAGAGGTCTTTCACACTTCTGGAGAAGGTACTAATCCTGCACTGATGAGCAGAGGTAGTCCTGGTTCTGTCTAAGCCTATGTCAAAGGCTAATTCTGGCAGTTTCAGATTGTTCTCCATGATTTTGAAGGATGGAGACATCTTTTCTGTGGTTAAACCAAAGTATCCCAAGGCAAAAAAAAAAAAAAAAAAAAAAAAAAAAAAAAAAGGGATGTCATTTTATCTTGTGCTTAAGGGCAGCATTCCAACTAAATGTTCCTCTTCTGAGCTGTTTTCAGGAAAATCTGATGAGAGAGGGTCACTGAACCTCCATCACAACCCTTATACAAAGTAGCTTTTCTCAGCTGAGAAGTTCCAGCTAAAAGGGTCTTCCTGGATGGACCTTCAGCCCCATTAAGGTGCATGTGACCTTTATTTGGGTACTGTGCAAAGCTGGACATTGTAACTCTGACTCCCAAAGGCACCATTTTAAATGGAAATCAGTGTCACTGTGCAGACACTGGCTGGCTGCACAGAGGAGTTCTCTCATGCTGCCGAGGCTGGATCCTGTGAGTGCCGTCCATCACTGCACAGCACCAGCTGGATATTGGCAGCTGCTGGTTTTTTGTTAGTTTTTTAAAAAATAAAACTCCTTGTTAGTTGTAGTGTGTGCCATTCCTTTAATGACTGAGACCAGACTATTAGTGCACAAGTTATTCATTGTTTCCTCTGTTTTTTAAGTTTCCCTCTGTATTGTTTTGTACTGGCATTGTATCTTTCCATTGGACAGAAATTAGCCTTTTCCCTATTTTCAGAGAAGTATTTTAGGTCTAATGTGCTCTTCTTGTTGTTATTGTTTCCCCAGCATCATCTTTTCGCCATTACAACATCTTTTTGGTGGAAAAAATTGACCCGGAAATACTGATTGTTGTGAAAAGGTAGATTTGTAGTATGAATATTGGGTTGCACTGTTCCTCTGTAATTCAGCTTTTCACATTGTTTGTCTCAGCTATTAAGTGCTTTAAATTAAATTTTACTTTGCTAATGTTTTCAAAGTAACATTCTGAAGATGTTGGGTTAGAACGTGTTGGGTTTTTCTTCGCATCTTAGAGGTTTTGAAATAGAGCAAGAAACTTTTTAGATTTTGATCCTTAAGTGTCATAAATTGTGAATTTCACGTTACGTATATTCTAATAAAACAAGCATCACCTTAGAACTGTGTGTTATTTTAAATCAGACTTACCATGCAAAAGATACTCTTCCCTCCAAGAAGAAGCAGAGGTTTCTAGTATTAGATGGACAGCATTGAAAAGGTCAAAATTATGGATAAATATTTTGCATTAGATACTGCCACTACACTCCTAACTACTACTAACTTAGGTAATTATTTATGTACTCAGTACATAATGGGATGAGGTTGGAATTTAAGATTTCAGACATGCCAAGGCCACGCTCGGGTAGCTTTTTGCCCCCATACTTACGCTTTATAAATGATCTTTCATTCTTGAACCACCCCCTGAACTGGGCAGTTGTCTGTAGGTGACTCTGCTTAGGCAAGGGCTTGGGCCAATGGCCTCCAGAGTTCCCTGCCAGCCTTGGCCACAGTGTGATGTGATGAAGTATTTCCTGAGAGAATTTCTTTTACTTGTTAAACTGTCTGTATCTTGACTCATGAGTGTTTTCTCACATTTGCCTTTGTGAGACTCTCCCCTGTCCCCCTGAGGGAGTGGGTGAGCAGCAGGATGGGGGGTCACCTGCTAGCCAGGGCCACCCCCTCCTACCCCTTAAGGGACTGCAATCTGCAGAAAAGCCAGGGGGGAGCAGAGGCAAAGCAAGAGGTCACACTGTTCACAGCCCCTGTTACCCTGTGCTTGGCTAGTGGCATTCGAGTGTGACTTGAAGATATAATGAGCAAGAGAGAAGTCTGAGGGGAAGCTGAGCCTGGGAAAGGGCAGGAAGAAAGCCAAATTGGTCTACTTCAACTGAGCATGTGTCCTGTGACACTGCTCTGCTCTCGAGGTGTCCCAGCACTCCTCGGATCTCCAGCTAGCTCCGCAGAGCAGCGCAAGGAGTGGCCCTGCCGCTGTGCCCGTCTAGGGTTGGCGGTCAGGGTGTGTGGCCAAAGACCACGACGAGGGCTGACGGTCTGAGGTAGGACAAAGAGCGCAGGAGAGACCCTTTACGGTTCCAGGTAGCAGGTTTATTGGGAGCGAGGGAACGAGGTCCGGGATCGGGAGGAGGGAACCGCAAAAGGCGGTTTGGCACTGCGTGCAGGGGTTTAAGTATAGGGGAGGAGCAGAGGGGAGGTACAATCTTTGGGCCAATTGCGGACAACTGGGGGAGGTACACAAGGCGGGGAGAAAGATACACCGATCCAATAGAAGGGTACATAGGCGGGGACAACAGGGTAACAACGAATCGGGTACCCGGAGGGGGATAACTGACAGGGAACATACTGGAAGAATGGGAGGGGCCAGGGGAGGATTGACAACGGTGTGGGCTGGGACTAGGGTGATGAACAGGGAAGGCTCTGGAAAGGAGGAGGAGGTTGGGAATGACAGACAAGGGCAGAGGCGGGAAAGGGACAAACCATTATAGAACATGAGGGGGTTACAACCGAATATAAACTTTTAACATTACAACAATAACGTAACAATACAATAAGAACATTATAGGACACAACAGTCCTGAGTAAGCCAAGATGTTGTATTGTAGTCCAGATCTGTGCTCAAACTTGATACTGTCTCTTTAAGATACAGCACCGTGGCTGGAAGTTGACTCGTGAGGGACAGGGGTTGCTGGGGTTTCTTTTCAAAGTCGGGGGTCTCTCAGACAGACCCGTCTTGCCTTGTGGTCTTTGCTCAAGGCAGAATCCTTGCTTTGGGCTTTTCTGTTGTTTTTTCTTTTTTCCCTCTCCCTTTTGTCCCTCTCTTGCATACTGGACTGGCTCAAGGCAAATTCCAGGAATGCCTGTCAGCAGTACTGTGCTAGAAAGAAGTGAGTGGCCTTGCTTCAGTCTGAGTTGCCCATAGCTTGCCAGAAGTGCCCAGCTGAGGCAAGAAGGCACCAAGTCACCCAGCCCAGCTGCTTTGCCTTGCCTTGCTTTGCCTTGATGTTCTCTGCCACATGGAAGGCAAAGTGCATGAGTTCAAGCTGTTTGCTGAGTATCACCTGCTGGAATGTGCCAGCTGCCTTTGATGGAGAGATAAGTAGGGTGAAAGGCTGACTCTATTTTCCCTTTGTCTCACTAAACATGGTTGCCGTGGTGGATGCCATCTTGAAAGGGGGGAGTACTTCATTTTGAGTTTGTCTTTGTTCCTGTGAAGTTTGTGGGATTTAGCAATTTCATATCTAGTGATTATTTCCACCAGTAAGGAGAAATGAAATATGAGTAGATACAAGCAGATTGTGTACACTGGACCTCATCTCGACATGCCTGGAACCACATGTTTTTTGAGTTTTGTCACATTCACCTGCACAGGACAGAGGGCTGTGAATGGCCCTCTCAGCTGCTCAGCAAGAAGTGACCAGCAGTCATCTCAGGGGAGACCATGGGGACAAGTGATCACCTCACCTCTGCAGAACTGCAGAGACAAAAGCCCCCTTGCACTTTGCCATCTTGACAGCCAAGGACACTGCCCTGGGTCTAGGACTAGTGGGAGGGATGTGGACCTTGTGGTGGCATAGCTGGACATCCCCTGTGTCATGCTGCTGGGGAAGTTGGTGTCATTTCTGGGCCTAGGAGGCTGCCACAGCACCCCTACTTCTCTCTGGGACAGCTCCATGGAAGGGAAGGGGTTTGGTGTCCTTTTGTCCCCATGTCTGACTCAGTGTTATGGGGTGCTAGAGCTCAGCCTGCAACAGCCCTATATAGGCTTCCCTCATGTCCCTGCAGCTGGAGACACCAAAAATGGTGACACAGAGTGGTGATACCTGGTCCCAGTTGTGCTTGGAGAGGTCACATACCAACATGGATACCTCTGCCCCTGCTGTGTTTGGTTGTTATCAGGGCACCCCACCTCAGACTTCCCCTTGGCTGTGGCTTCAGCTCTGCCTTTGCCCTCAACATGGGCACCCCCAGGAAAGGAGGAGAGAAAGTGCAGGTCCTAGCTTGAAGATCCTGTCCAGCCAGCTTCTCCAGGATTCTGATGATTGTCAGTGGAAACAGTCCTTTCCAGGGCCTCCAGACTATCTTTCCCCTTGGGGACTTTTTTTCTTTATTAACATTTTTTTTTTTTTTTTTTCTTTTTTTTACTTTTTTTCATTTTCTCTTATTTTATATTTTATTTTTTATTATTTTTTATTTTGTTCGTCGTCCCTGTTTTTTCTGTCCTTTTTTTTCTTTTTTTTTTTTTCTGCCTCCTTCCCTCCACTATCTCATGCCTCTCCCCATTCTTCTATTTTCTCCCCTTTTCCTCCTCCTCCCCCCCTCCCTCCCCCCTTCCTTCCTCTATATTCTCATCTCTCCTCCTCCCCCCCCCCTCCCTTTATTCCTTTTCTTTTCTTATTTTTTTCCCCTTCCCCCTCCATCCAATTCCCTTCCCCCTCCTCGCCCCCTTTCTCTCCCTCCTTCTCTCCTTTTCCTTTCGGGGGGGCGTTTTTATTCTCGGGGTTCCTCCTCTTTTCTTTTCTCTTCCTTTTTAATGCCTCCCCCCCCCCCCTCCTTCTTTATTTATTTTCTGCTTCCCCCCCCCCCTCGCCTTTTTCTTCTCCCCCCCCCACATCTATTTATTTTTTCTTCCCCCCTCCCCTTTCTCCTCCTCTCCCTCCCTTCTTTTTTCTCCTCCCCTCCTCTCTTCCCCTCTTCTCCCCTCTTCCCCCGTTCTTCTCTGCTGGCCTCTCTCTTTTTTTCCCGGGCCCCCCCCCCCTCCCCCCCCCCCCCCCCCCCCCCCTTCTCCCTTTTTTTTTTTCTTTTTTTTTCCCTAACCAATTTTATTAACTTTCCCCCTCCAGGCCACCACACTATAGTTGCTCTAGTCCCTTCATTTCTTGCACTCCAAGAAGAGCTCCTGGAGGACTGCTCCCTCCAGCTATTCCTGCAACCATCCATAACCCCACAGTTGTGGTCCAGGCTGGAAGTGCTCATCACCTCAACTCTGGGAAGTCCCTTCCGCAGGATGAGACCAGCAGTGCTGAGGGGTCAAGGGATATTATCATCAGCTTTTCTCCTTCACTCTCTTACCCCTCCGAGCTCTCCAAGGTCATGGCCCAGCTCTCCTGCAGGTTTGCCACATCACTGGCTTATATAACTGTGACCCATCAGCGTAGCCTGGCTGAAGTATGGTTGGGAGGTGACAAAGAGGCATGGGACCAGTGCACAACCTGGGGGCATAGAGAGCCCAGGCATGAGGCCCTGCGGGAAAAACAGCCATGTTGTTGTGAACAGCTCTGTGGCAGCACAGAGCAGGTGGTAATGTCTGTTCTATGCAGGGCCAGATATTCCAGGCACAAGTAAGGGACATTCCTATCAGGGCAATGGATGCAGCTCATGGCCAAGTGACACGTCCGTCTGAAAGGGGGGTAGAACAGAGGCCTCAGTTAACCCATATCACCCTGATTATCAAGGTGCTGCTGCAGCCAAGAGGGACCACTCCTGCACACAATGGAATGACCTTGCTCACAATCAAATTCCCCCAGCACTCACAGCCATACTCAAGATGCTCAGATCACTCCCAAGTGGGAAACCTCAGAGCCCTCCCCTAAACCTCAGTGCCAGCTCCATTGGCTGCCAGGGCCATTAGCACCAGCAGAGCTACCCAGGCAGAGCCAGCCTGAGGAGACATCTGAGGCCACATCTCTCAACAGTCCATTCTTCCTGCTGCTGCATCCACTGCTGCACACTCTGGGCCTCAGTGCTGGAACCATGCAGTCCTCTCACTGCTGCCTTCTCTCCCTCCTCCTCTGCCTCCTCTCTGGGACATGGGCAAACCTGGAGGGTAAGTGGGACCCCATGACTACCTTCATGGGACTCCATAGGGGAGAGGCTTCCTGCTCCCCACCCACCTTGGGTACTTGCTCCCTCACTCCTTGTCCGCTGGCTGCATACCTCCTCCTTAGCAGGGATGCAGCCACCACAGGTGGGTGCAGGGGATGGGAACTGGGGCTGCAAAGGCTGTAAGGGGCTTATGGGGTCCCACGGATCCCTGCAACCTCAAAGACTCATCCCTCAGCTCCCCTACTTTCCTCAGCCCTCTTCTCCCAGTCCCATCTCCTCCCTGTCAACCCTTGTCTCATATAGGTGCCTTCACTCTTCGGCTGCTCCAGACCACCACCTTCCAAAACACCTCATTTACGGACACAGAGGGACTGGGCCTGCTGGAAGACATCGAACTTGGTTCTCTTGATAAACATACATGGTCCATCCACTTCTGCCAGCCCTGGGTGCGCCCAGCCCTGCCCCACGTTGACTGGGACACCATTGAGAACCTGCTTAAGGTCTATTTGCAGAAGTTCAACCATCTGATCAACGAAGAGGCCATGCAAAGGGATGTTCCTTGTGAGTGCCCAGTCTTCATTGCATCCCTTTCTGAAAAGCAGCTGGGAAGTGGGGAAGTATCTGGTAGTGCTGGCACTGTATAGGAGACACTGACCATGTCTTCAGGAAGGCAATCCTAGCTCCTCATGTAACCTCCCTCTCCTCTCTGCCCCAGCAGACCCCTTTGTGGTTCAGTGCATGGCAGGCTGCATGCTGTACCCCAACAGAACCTCCCAGGCCTTTGCCTATGTAGGTTACAATGGTCAGGATTTCCTCAGCTTTGACACAGAGAATGTCACCTGGACCCTCTCCCAGGACACCAAATTGTCAAGGTATGTCCAGTCATTTCTCCAGAACTACACTGCCTTGAATGAGCTGGTGGAAATTATTTTCAATGATACTTGTGTTGATGAAATGGAGATGTTCCTGCACTATGGGAGGGCAGCTGTGGAGAGACAAGGTGAGATCACCCTGACCCTCCAACAGCTACCTCGAAGCCCCCCACACTGGGGCCTAGCTGTGCCCCACAGCTTGCCTCACCCCTTTGGTCTCATTCCCCAGAGCTGCCTGTCGCCACGGTCTTTGCCCGCACCCCCAGCCTAGATCAGCTATTGCTTGTTTGCCATGTCACTGGTTTCTACCCCCGTCCCATCAGCGTGGCCTGGCTGCGGGATGGCCAGGAGGTGCCTCCGGGCCCAGCGCTCAACACCAGCACCATCCTGCCCAACGCTGACCTCACCTACCAGCTCCGCAGTGTCCTGGCTGTGGCCCCCCGTGATGGGCACAGCTATGTCTGCCGTGTGCACCACCACAGCCTGGGCACCCGTAGCCTTCTCATCCCATGGGGTAGGTGCCACCCATGGGGATGAGATGGGGGTCCTGAGCCACCCTGCCCCATAAGATGGAGCAAAACCCAGAAAGTTCATGGCAGCTTCTGCTTGTTTCCCAGGGAACTCAGAAGTGGTGCTGATCACAGGGCTCATGGCCGGACTGCTTGCTGCCATGGCCATTGCTGCCATATCAGTGCTTTGGGTGTGGAGACAAAGGTGAGTCCCTGTCTGCCCCATGGAGTGGCAGTGAAAGAGGAGGGGAGGAAATTTCCAGGGGATTTCTGCACTGAGCAGCAAAGCTCTTGCTCTGGCCCTGCCAGACGCTGTCTGCACTCCTACAAGATCTCTGCTATGAAGCATCCAGCTGTCCCCCTCTCATTTCAGAAAGCACCAGCAGATGGAGGAATCAGAGTCCAGGAACTCCATCCTGAGCAAAGAAGCTTAGCTCAGAAGGGAGGCAACAGTCCCCATTCCCTCCCACTGCCTTCAAAGCAACAAGAACTACCTTTTTCTGCTTCACCAAAGTTCTGGGCATTGCCAATTGCAAGACTAATTCAATTCAGAGATGCACAAGAGAAACCTGGCAAGAGAAACCTGAGCTTTTGACTCACTTGAATTTTCTAAACAGACATACATGCAAGTCTAAGAGCTCCTCACTTGTTACATATGATCATCTCTTAGCTTGTGGCACTGGCCAGTCTGCCCACTGATGCTCTAGGGCATCTCAATGCCCAATGGCAAATTCTCCTGGTTTTGCTTCAGTAACAGTTCTGTCAGAAGGTGGAAAGCTGTCCCCTTCTACGGTCACTTTGTTTTCCTAAAAATTGCCTTTATTAACCATATTCCAGAAATATTTGTGCTGAGACTGAACTTTTCCACACAGACTAACAGAACCTGGCCAGAAATGGCTTTACAAAGTGCTGAGTAACACTGAAACTCTGGTGTGGGAGTTGTAGATGTGTATGAAATGAAAATAAACCATTCATATTTTCCCTAAGATCATGTGCCTTTCCTTAGCAGTTGAATGGGCTTAAAAAGGTTTTGATCAACCATGTATGGAAGCTGAAACACTGCTGAACTATTTGCACTACTTGCAGAAAGCACCAAGGCATGGGGAAAAAACCGTACATGTGTGCCTGTGCATATATGAACGTGTTCTCACATATTGCATGGAAATAAGCAACTGTGCACATGGGGGGTAAAGTGACCCCGAGGCTCCTAATAAAGGAGAAAAAAGAAGACCATGTTCCATCAAAGATAGCAGAGTTCACACACACCCAGGAAGGCATGTAGTTCATAATCCAAATCAATTTGAACATGTAGCTTCAAAAGGTTTGGGTTCACTGGACAACTTCCTGCAAAGTTTCCCATGATAAGTCTGGCAGCTGTATGAAAGCCAGAAAACCTGGCTGGCTTGTGGCCATATCTACCACAAATCAAATGGTGTTTGTTCTCCCCTGGCCAGAACCTGGAAACTACATTGCTGGGGGGAGGACTGTGTTTCCCTAGCAGCCAGAGACATCTGCTCACAGGGCTCAAAGACCTCTCTGCAAGAGGAGTAACACCAAGCCTCTCCCAGCTCCTGCTGACTTGGGACAGACAGATGAAATTCTTAGCTGTGGGCATGCCGCCCTGCAGCCTTGGCACCCACAGGGCAAATGGGGCAATTCCTCTCCCAAGCAAAGTGGAACATCCTGAAGCACTCACAGGACCGGGCAGACTTGGAGAGCAGGTGCAGCCAGTGAGGAAACCTGTTGAGGAAAGCTGTTCATGTGAATGACCTCCCAAGAGGCCCTACACTACCAGACCCACAAACACCTGGTAGCAGGGGGGTGTCTGCAAGTATTTGCTCACATCCCCTAAGAGACCTTATAATAACACGCCCTACCCATTTTTAGAGGGTTCTTAAGGCCCGTCATCACAGCCCAGTGCAGCAGTTGCTGCTGCTCACCCATCCACCCAGTATAGCACCCAGAGGCACTGCATCTCTGTCCATTCCACCCCAACTCACCCAGGCACGGCTTGGGGGTTACATCCATCACCTCAGGGGAGATTGCAAGGACCAATGTCACCTGTAGGGTCTTCGAGGACCAATGGCCACATGAGAACTTTAAAATCCTATAGTCCACTAGGACAGGGGGAAAGTGAGGACCAGTAATCACCTGAGAGGACTGTAAGGACCAATGGCACCTGAGGGAACTATGGGGAATTGGGAGTGACTCTGAGTACCACGGTCACTTGAGAGGACTCTCAGGACCAATGGTCTATGTGGACCAACAGCCCCCTGTCCCCTTGGGTCATTTTCAGAACAGAGATGTGACAATATGAAGGAGGAAGAAGTTGTGAGCAAAAAAAAGGAAGTGAAAAAACCTCCAAGCATTAGAAGTACATTCAATAGAGAAGTGGAAGGGCTTAAGTGGAACTTTAAAGCAGATCCACTGCAACAGTGGGAGACATTTAGAGGAATTTCTGAAGGGGATGAAGACATTGTGACCAGGTGCCTGGTCCTGTCCTATGAGCAACTCAGACACCAGTAGTGTCACATGCACTTGCACAGGACAGAGGGCTGTGAATGGCCCTCTCAGCTGCTCAGCAAGAAGTGACCAGCAGTCATCTCAGGGGAGACCATGGGGACAAGTGATCACCTCACCTCTGCAGAACTGCAGAGACAAAAGCCCCCTTGTCTCTTCCCTCCCTGGCTGCCCTATGGCTGCACTTTGCCATCTTGACAGCCAAGGACACTCCCCTGGGTCTAGGACTAGTGGGAGGGATGTGGACCTTGTGGCGGCATAGCTGGACATCCCCTGTGTCATGGTGCTGGGGAAGTTGGTATCATTTCTGGGCCTAGGAGGCTGCCACAGCACCCCTACTTCTCTCTGGGACAGCTCCATGGAAGCAAGTATTCAGAGTTTGGATGCTACCAAGGTGCACCCCTCAGACTTGCCTTTGGTTGTGGTTTTGGTTCTGCCTTTGCCCCCAGTGCAGGCACCATCCAAAATAGGGGAAGAGAAACTGCGTGTCGAGGGGAGGAGTCGGGGAGGAGCGGTCGACTGGGGACATTCTGGGTGAGAGGCTGACTGTCACAGGTCACCCCATGATCTCTCCAGCACTGAACACCAGTGCCAGTGGGAACAGAGCAGGGGAATGTCTCCCACCATTTCTGTTCCCATGCACAGGAGGGTCTTGGGGCGGGGAACTGGATTCTGCACCAGGAGCTGGTGGGAAGGAAAGGGGAGTTGCGAGGCCCATCCCCCGGTGTTTAGAGCACAGTTGGGGCTCCCTAGCAGTGTGCTACAGTTGGGACTAGGTGGTAGAGTTTGTCACCTGCTCTCTGGGAGCCCCATCCCCATAATTACACAAGTTATGCAGGAGCAGCCTGAGCTGGAGGTGCCAGGAGCGGGAGGGGGGGTGACCCAAAGTATTCCTTCTCTCTGTGCGGGGGTTGAGAGGACAGCAAAAATCTTTCTCCAGTCAGGTCTGAAATCCAAAAGCCATCGTCATCTGCATTGGTGCTGATGCGTCCCACAAGAACAGAGATAGGACAATGTAATATTGGTGGGGAGGGAGAGTCAGGAAAATCCAGCTTAGATGTTTGAGTATCTTTTTCCTAGTGCTGTTTCCTGGGACCCTCTTTCCCTGCCTTTTCCTTCTGGCTGGGCTGTTCCCAGCCCCAGCATGTCACATCACTTCGTCCTCAAGAACTTATTTCAGCTTTTGTTCCTCCCATGCATCCCCAGCCTTCAGCTTAGGACCTCTGGGCCCCTCCCTGACACATTGATTCTCCAATTGGTGGGGAGCCACCGCAGTGACCGCAATGAGCTGGGTAGAAGACTGGGATCCCACAGGTTCTTTCTCCTCCCACAGTTACTGCTGCTGCTGCTTCTTCAGCCTTGCTGCATGCACCATGCAGCCCCCTCACCTCTTCCTCTTTCTCTCGATCTTCCTCCCTGGGATGTGGGCAGACACAGAGGGTAAGTGGGAGCTCTGGCTCACCTCAACTGTTCTCACCCCCCTGCCCTGTCAGAGGACCCCACAAGTTCTGCTCAGGGGAGGCATGGCCAGGCCACTGTGCTGTATAGGGGGGCAGATGATTCCCAGCATCAGTCCACCTCTCACCGTGCACCACCCAAACATGCTTTGCCCCTGCCCACCCGCTCTGTTCCTGCCTCCAGCTCAGGACTTCTGCCCCACCAGCTGCAACATAGGGCCTTGGGCACACAAGCAGAAAAGACAACAGTGGTCCCCAGCCAGGTCTTGGGTATTGAGTTTTTCTTCAAGATGTCCTCCCCCTGCAGGGAGCCCATAGGTGCCAGGCAGATCTCAGCTCCAGATGGTGCTGAGGGCCCCTTCCAGCAGGCCCTTGTTCGTTGGGGAGCTGCACCTGCCAGAGAGTGTTTCGGGTACTGCTGTCACACAGAGAGTCTTACCACAACCCCATGAGATCTTATGCTTCTGGGGCAGGGAGCATGAGACACAGAAAGGCAGGATTGATCTCTGGGCTGGGCTGCCCAGCCCCTAACACGGAGCCCCAAACCTGGACAAATGCCCTTTCCTACCAACCATCGTCCATATCCTCTGTACCATGTCCAGGTCTTCGGCAGATACAGGTCCTGGCACGGGTGCTTCTCCTGGGTGGAAACATCACCCCAAATGAGCAGCAAGGTGCTCCTTCATCTGCTCTGCACAGTCAGACAGCTCTGTCCAGGAGGGAGGCATAGAAGAGAGGGGACAAAATGCCTAAAATCCTCTGCAGGAGACAACCACTTTGTTGAAAGTAAAATAGAGAAGGAAGAAGAGCAGTGAAGTCAGAGGAAGTTGAGACAGGAAAGCAACCCTGAGCAGGATGAAGAGCATACAATCATAGAAGCACAGAATGATTTAGGGTAAAAAGGACCTTTAAAGGCCATTCAGTCCAACCCCTCTGCCATGGGCAGGGACACCTTACCCGCTCAGAACCCCAAACAACCTAGCCTTGAATGTTTCTAGGGATGGGGCATCGACTAGATGTCTGGGTAACATGTGCCAGTGTCTCACTACCCCTCACATAAAAAAATTCTTTTTTATTATCTAGTCTGAATCCCCTGTTCCCCCTCCAGCACTCCACTTATCTCCTCCCTGCACCCTTTCCTGCCTCCATCCTCTCTCCTAGCAGAGCCACAGGTTATCCAGCACCTCCTGACTGGCCTCTTTGCCAGCATCAGCTCTGCTGAGGTGTCATGCATGGCATTCGTAGGGGACATACCCATCTTAACACTGGATCCAGCCAACTGGAGCATCCACTTCCACTGGCCCTGGGTCAGCCAGGCTGCAGCTGAAGGAGACGGGGAAAAGATGATGTCTCAGTACAAAATTGCTCTGTGCAATAAGATCCGATTTGTGCACGACACAGTTCAGCAGAAAAAACAGCACTGTGACTACAGGAACAAGTCCTGCCAGAGCCCTAGTCCTTCTCCCCAGGTTCAGGCTGTGGCCTCCTCCCCACCAAGATGGCATTTGGGGGGGTCTCACAGGATGCAACAGCTTCGGAAACACTGCGGCTGCTGAAGCATATGACTAGCAGGAGTGGGTAGGGCAGCAGACTAAAAATACCCCTCGGGGCTTCTGCCATCTGGCATAAGGAACCCCTCTGTATGTCAGAGAGATGCCACCAAATTTACTGGAGCTGCAGGATTAACACAGCAAAGATTATGAAAAAGAAAACTGGGGGCAAATGTTTTTGGGGACAGAATTATTTTTAAGCAAGCACCCCATACCAGTTTCCACTCCATTTTTCCAAAGGGCCTGAGGGCTAGCAGGATGTCTGAGGTCACCTGAAGCATGGCCTTAACCCCTGCTGCCCATTGCACCCTGTTTTCCACTGTATGTGACTGTGCCCTCAGTCACAGCCCACCTCATGCCATGCATATTACACACACTCATGGGATCTCTCCACTGGCTTTGCCATTGACAGACCCATTGGTGGTCCAGTTCCGCTCAGGCTGTGTGGTGTACCCCAATATGACAAGCCAGGGCTTCCTGAATGTTGGCTGGGGTGGCAGAGACCTCACAGCTTTTGAGATAGATAAACAACGCTGGGAGGCCCAGCAGCCATCTCAGGTGGCAGAGCTTGTCAACAAGAGCCTCAGCAGGCAGAAGTCTGTCAGAATGCTCCTGGAGTACCTTCTCACCATCTGGATATGCCAGAGCAGCTTCCAAACCCTGAGGAGGTATGGGAGGGCAGCTTTGGACAGACATGGTGAGACCACCCTGACCCTGCAACAGCCACCTCAAAGCACCCAACACTGGAGCCCAGCTGTGCCCCACCAGGGCTTGCCTCACCCCTTTGGTCTCATTCCCCAGAGCTGCCTGTCGCCACGGTCTTTGCCCGCACCCCCAGCCTAGATCAGCTATTGCTTGTTTGCCATGTCACTGGTTTCTACCCCCGTCCCATCAGCGTGGCCTGGCTGCGGGATGGCCAGGAGGTGCCTCCGGGCCCAGCGCTCAACACCAGCACCATCCTGCCCAACGCTGACCTCACCTACCAGCTCCGCAGTGTCCTGGATGTGGCCCCCCGTGATGGGCACAGCTATGTCTGCCGTGTGCGCCACCACAGCCTGGACACCCGTAGCCTTCTCATCCCATGGGGTAGGTGCCACCCATGAGGATGTAGTTCAGGCTGCAGATAGTGGACACTGGCCCTGTGAGGGATAGCTCCTGACTGGCGCTGCCACCCTCACACAGTTGCCCTCTTCTCCCCGTGTCCCAGAAAACCGCAGCACAGCTCCAACCATCAGCATCACCATTGCAGTGCTGCTTCTTGTGGCCACAGCCTCTGCTGGGGGATTTTGGTGGTGGAAGCATTGGTGAGCTCTCCCTCCCATCACCTGCTGTAAGATTTATGGGCGTGTAGATCAGTCCAGAGGTTGCAGCAGCAGCAGCTCTGTAGGGGTGAACTCCCCGACTGTCAGCACAGCTCACATATACCCTTTGCAGGAAAGGTAATGGGGCTACACAGGAGACTCAGGAATGCATCATTTGAGGCCTGGTTGCCCACACAGCAACAACTGCTTGCTCTTTCTCCTTACTCCATGTCCTGCTCCTGACCCATCAGCACCGACAGCTTTGTTCTGGAAAACTACCACATTAAACAAATTTCCCCGGATGCATGTGGCTCCTGTGTCTCTCACCCTATTTCCCCCTCAGGAGCTTTTCTCAGGAAACCGCTCAGCACACTACAGAGACTTCATATTGCAGCCAGAGACTTCCTTTTCCTGGACTCTAGTTGGTCTCCACCTGGCATGTCAGGAGAAGCCAGTCCTCTGACAGCCTCTCCCACATCTCTCCATGGCCAGTGTCTGTTCCTGATAGGGCAGTTAAAACCCAAGGTATGGACCTTCATGGGCTGCTGCAGGACAGCTGCTTCCCCACGGTCTTCACCACAGGCTGCTTGGGCACCATCTCTGCTTAGCTGCCTGGAGCTAGCCAGGGTCCCTACCTAACCGCGCCGGAGCGAGCTGCCAATGGTGATCCGGTACTGCACCGGACGTCACCTGGTGCCCGGTAGATCCCCGGCGCCGCTGCCCCGCCCACCTCACATTTCCATTGGCTATGCCATGGCCCATTTGCCAATGCCGTTCGTGTTCCTCCTCTGTCACCAGTCACCGGGCGGGCGTGGTCACCGGGCTGAGTCGGACCCCCATACCTGCCCTCGGCCTCATTCAAACCTGGGCCTGCGTTTCCAAGAACTCGCTGTGGCTTCCCGCCGATTCCGCATATCCCCAGCCCTCAGTCTCCCCCAGCACTAAAGAGCTGAGGATGAGCCCAAGGCGTTTCCTGCCTCAGCTCCAGATTTCAAGATAAAGGCAAAAAACCAGGAAGATGTTTGCAATTGTCAGGCCTGCTTAAAAACCCAAAGCCGTGTTGCATCACCTGTCTTGGGGAGCCAGAGACACATTACATAGTGAAATAATCCAGCCATTTGGGCCAGAAAATTATTTATCAGACCTCTGTGGACCTCATTGTCATCACATTGTTTCCCTCTTTCTCTATTCATGTACCTATATGTATGTACACAAAATGTGTATATAAAACTACTGAAAATTTAAACTTTCAAATTTCATACCAAAGCAATAAAATCTCCCTGTCTGGGTGGGTTATTCTGCAATTCCCACTTCTTTTGAGAAACATCTCTTTTGATAAACTAGTGAGTATGCCAGGTAGAAATCTGAGTTACTATCATCTTTGCTGGGGATTGACACCAGCATAACTGCTTCTAATGAGCTCCAGGGTAAAGCCCTTATTGTAAAATAAATTAATTGATGGATATTATAAACTGAAAAGATTAACGCTTACCTGATCTGTGAACCTTTTATCCCTCGTTCAAACATGGTTTCTGAATGCTTTCAAAACCTTCTCACCAGTACCAGTTTATTTGCAGCTGGCTGCAAACCAGGCACAAACTCCTCAGGGGTCGGAGGGCACGTTTGAACAGATATTTGGACTCTAATCCAGCCATACCCTACAGCCCTACTAATGACCTTGTGTAAGAACAAGGCCTATACACTAATAATCAGGGTTTCTTAGGCCATTGGTTTCTCCCAGATGGTCACTAATCCCCAAAAAATGCATTCCTGCCTAAATTGTTAATGCCTAATTAACGCCACAACAGTAAATTTAAAAAAAAAGACGGATAGATGGTGTGTAGGTTTGAAAGTAAAACCAGTGCGAGACTCCAAGTCAGTAATACAATTTAATAGGAGAAAAGAGAAAAAATAAAATACATGCAATAATATAAAAAAACCAACCACCGACACAGTCAGAAATACAACCTGACACCCTGTCAGTCAGGGTGTTGGTAGCAGTCCGTATAAATGGTGGCTGCAGTCCTCCTGGATGACAGATATGGTTCCGTTGAAGCGGTGCTCCTGTAGAAGGTGCAGTTTTCCTCCAAAGATCCAGCGATGATGTGGAAATGATCGGACTTTCCTCTGGGATCCAGTAGAAAGGTCTGCCTTCGCGTCCCAAACCCCAGTTTTTTATCTAGGTAGGAAAGGCTTGACTCCTGCCCCTGGCTGGAGCATCTCCCCGTGGGATGATGTAATCTTATCAGTCACACAATAGGACTTAATGGCCCATTAACGGAATATATCTTCTGGAGGAAGGATGGGTTGTGAAAAGATAACGATGATCATCCCCCGATCTTATCAGATAGCACATCAGCAGAGGATATCTCCCACAGAGATAAGGATCACCACCCCTCCTACATTTTAACAGATGGTGATAGAATACATATTTTTGCATTGTACCCCAGGAGAGATGGATAGATAGATAGACAGATAGACAGATAGATAGACAGATAGATAGATAGATAGATAGATAGATAGATAGATAGATAGATAGATAGATAAACAGACAGACAGATAAAAGTTTTCTATTCCCCCTTAAAGGCCTTGAAGACCCCAGTACTTTCCAATCAAGGCACACACTTTCCAAGAGGCACAGCAGCCTATCAGTTACACTCCAATTACTGGGAAATAAGATCCATGTGGAGTATACATATGTCAGATGACACTTTGTACATTTGCAGAAAATGCATTAGTCATTAAAAACCTCCTGATCCCAGAACTGCTTATGCATTCCAGATCCCTCTCTCAATGTTCCAGTGGAACTTACAATGCATATTGAAGACTGTCAGCTCTGGTAACTTTTCTTAGAATAAATGTTTTCTCAGGACTTCCTTCAGCTCAATCAAGCTGAACAGCAAAGAGCAATCATGCCTAAGTGGTCAATAAATTACTTTCTTTTCACTCATAGTAGGCAACTCAAGTCTTACCTCTTGATTCCATGATAACTGTTAAAAATTATCAAATCCTTCTGGTTATGGCACACAGCACAGGTTTCACAGCATCTTTTTTCAGCCTGTGGAGGGAGGGGATATATGGAGCCCCATTTTAGAGAGAAGGAGCTAAAGCAAAGGGAGAGGGGTCAATCTTCCCTCATTTTGCATGCTCTGGTCAAATAACCCGATTACGGTTTTTCAAAGTACATGGAAGGATGTTGGTGACCTCCCCCCAACTACTCCTCATGGGAGAGACACCACATACATGTCGGCCAGCAAGCTGTTAACCTTTTCACCTGATGCCAGTTCCTCCAGACCTGCTTGTTAAGCTTTTATGTGTTAGGCAATTTCTCCATCTCCTTCTTCAGCTATGCCTACCTTCTTACTGGTCTGCAAAAATTAATTACCAACTTCCATGCTTTCCACAGCAGTTCAGCAGAATGGAAAGTGCATTTGCATCCAAAATTTACCACAGAGAAACCTAAATTGTTCTAAGATACTTCCTGTTTGGAGCAAACATATTTAGATAAGGAGAGAGAGCCATCTCTCTGTCATTTCTTTTCTACAAATAATTTGAATTTAGTTAATTCTGGCCTGAAATCTCTTTATTGCCTTCTCTATTTTGTTATTTCTTGTCCTCTTAAAATCTCTCTATAGCTGCAGGGCTGATGCTTGCTGCTCACATGAGCTGTCTGCAGCATGATCCCAGAACTGAGAAACTGGGAAAGGATGCAGGAACTGCTTCAGTCATGCTGCAAAATGACTTGTTCCAGATTTTTGCTTTTGTAAACATGCTTCGAATTTTAATAATAATCTCAAAATTGGGCAAGAGGTAATTTCTCTCTTGAAGATAGAGACTAAATAGACACTCTTCCTGTTTCTCCCTCCAGTATAGAAATTGGGGTAAACACACTAAAAGTAGGCAGCAAATTATTCCAGCCAGCTTGATCCTTAATTGCTCTAATTGCCTTCTTGTGCTTTCCTGAAGGTAAAATAAGAAGTTCTTAAACTCTATGTTCAAGGCCACAGCAACTTTCCAGACAATCATCATACGTACCAGAGAAAGAAGGGCCATGAATCCATATGGATCCTATGAATCCTTTGCCATTACTATTTAACTCAGTTTAGCCCTTTTTCTGGTGGTTTTGTTTGTATTGTTTTGTTTTTTTTATTTTTTCTGTTCAGCCCATGTGTCTCAACCAGTAGCAGGCTTATTTTACCTAGCAGCTAGAATCACTCAGCCCTATACACGATATCACCTTCCACCAGCTCAGACCCATGTCCATAGTCCATAAACTCTCTTGGAATGTCTCTCTGACTATAGCCTATTTTAGCTTCACTTTTGCTACCCACTCACAATGGTCTGTACTGGGACTGCAGTTCCTGTAAATCTATGCTTTTGCAAAGGGGCTGTGTCTGATGTTTTAAGGTTTTTTTTTCCCCAGACCTAAAGGCAGCATCGTGTGGAATGGCAGAGAAATGGAGTACAGCAGTTCTGCCATAGAAGCCTGGGACCAATGTCTCTTGCCACTGGAGGTGACAATTTGCCACCTGGAAGTTGCTTCTTTTGCCTTTCTCATGCTGCTGGCAAAAGCAATGGCTGTCTGTGAAGGGAAGAGCAGCATTTCAACTGGCATTGAGCTAAATTGAACGCAGTAGCAGCACTAGCAACTGTTATTTTGAGGGCAACACATATGGACTTGAATACCAGAATAAAGCTGAAATCTGAAGATCTCTCTTTCTCTCTCTCTCTCTCTCTTTTTCCTCTCTCCTTTCTCTCTCTCTTGCCAGCCAGAGTGATCTGAGCATTTGTGCCAATTCATCAACTGATTCAGCTCTTTGCTTGGAAATTTTGTTGCAGATGACAGAGGTCACCTTAAGTCAACAGTCAGAGTCCCTGTGATAATAGCCTGAGGAGCTCCCTTTCAGTACTGGGATCTGGTTTCCTTCATGCTATTTGCTTTTTGGTGGAGTGGATTTTTAATTTGGGTTTTTTTTGTATGTTTTGGTGTTTTTAAAATTTTCTTTTGACGATCTGTGTTTAAAGACGTCAACCAAAGAGAAATACATACTGTACTGAACAATAGTATGTTAAATTTTAATTCTCATAGCTGTGATAAACAGGGAAAGAGCATTCAAGTAATTATAGCAATCTTCATTAAGTATATTAGTGCTGACAGACAATTTCTCTGGAATTTACGTGTTGTGTAAAAGAGAAGGAAAAAAACCTTTTCTTCTCCAAACCCCCCTCTGGGTATTTCCAAGGTGATTGTGCAGTTCCTTTTTTTTTTTTTTTTTTTTCCCCAGAATGATCTTTAGTATTTTGAAAAATAATGGTTTTTGGGCTTTTTTTCCCCTCTGACATAGACTACACACACTGAACAGTCTAGAGGATTTTAAGTTTGTTTTCACCTAGAGCCATTACCATACCTTTACCAAACATCTAAGCAGTCCCAAAGTGGTCTGATGCCTAAAGTTGGGGTTTTTAAAGTAGAAAATAAGAGGAGAAATTTGGAACAGCTTGCTAGGGTTTCTTATGGCTGTTCCAGGTTAAACTTAAAGACTTTCTTGTTCTGGTGTTTGTTGTAGCTGAGCTGTACACAAATGCAGTGGATAAAAGGAGATTGAAATTATGACATGCTGTACCACCCAAATTGTGGTACATTTGAACTTATCCAAAGTAATGTATGAAAAGAAAGGTGTCTAGAAGGAGTTTCCTGTCTGCAATGACCCCAACTTTAAGCACAGATTAGGTTGGTTTACACATTCAGATACCTGAATGTTTTGCAGCATTGGATTATAGTGCCTACCTGCTTTGGGATTTGGACTCAGGTTAAATAAAACCAGCATTGCAGAGTTTTGCCTTTGCTATGACTTTTCCACCAGGGAAAAAATTTTCTGCAGGTTAATAAACAAGAAGAAACACTACCTAAATTTATTTTAGCATTCAAGTTGGTTCCTGTATAATTCCACCACTTTGTTCACAGTGGATAACTTTAAAATCTCAACAGGAAAAGGAAGAGCAATCTCCAGCTGTTGTGTAAGTCTATATCAACAAAATACACTTGTCCATGACACCTCGAATCAGTGGGGTGGCAGCTAAGCTTTAGCATTGATGGAGTTTGGGGACAGTGACCTGGGGAAATGGGCAGTGATCTGTGGCTGTGCTCAGGAGCAGGTGATGGGCACTGGCCAGGCTGTACTCCACCACTCATTATACAAGCTTTTATTATCCTGCATCGTTACCTTGAAGGATGATGGGAACCTTAACTTTAATGAGTGACTTCAGTTTTCTGAAACTAGGTAGGAATACTTTTGAATTAGCTACTGCAGTATTTTTAATTTCTGCCATTGCATCTCGAGCAATTTATAGAATAACAAGGTTTGAAACCTAGAAACAAACAATAGTTCTAGATATGACCTAGAGAACAAATTACCCAGTGAAGTCCATTGTGCTATGATGCGTTGATCAGCTCATCTCTATTAACACCCAAAACTAGTCAGATCTCACAATTCACTTGTAATCCCAGAAATATTCAGGATGTGAACTGAAGCTCTGTGTCCTGAGAGCAAGTCGTTACATGCAGGTTTCAGTTTAGTAGAGGGAGGAGCACCCTCCTACGAAGGGTAGCTAATGTGCTTGAGGCCAGAGTTGCAGAGAAAACCTGGAATGAAGGCTCAGAAAGTATGAGGTAAAAGAAAACAAACAACTGTTTATTATTAAAAATCTCTTAATGATGAATCAGTCGTGAATGGATGGGACTAGCAATGCTACTGTTGGGAATTAGTTTTTCTTTTACCTGTTGCCTGTGGAATTTTTCCCATTGACTTGCTAAAGAAGCATGGATGGCTATTGAGACAGGGGAGGGGGAACCAACCGCTCTGCTTTTTGGGAGTTTCCCTCGGACCTGCTGAAGCACCAGGATCGACCCTGCCTCTCTTTTCCACCCCTTCCCGTCTGGGATATGGCCGCCATTACCGTGTGGTACCCGAGCCCGCCCCACAGCGTCCCCTGCAGCCGCGAGGGGATCATCGCACCTGTTCTGCCCAGCGCCCCCTGCCGGCTGTGACGGGAACTGCACCAAAAGGAAAGTGCCCGCGGCCGAGGACTGGAACTGGGTTCCTGTTCTGTTTGCTATTAATTTCATAGTTGTTGTTGTTTTGTTTGCCTTGTTATACATACTAGTAAAAAACTGCTATTCCTATCCCCATACCTTTGCCTGAAACCTCCTTAATTTCAAAGTTATACTAACTCAGAGGGAGGGAGTTTCCATGCTCCATTTCAAGAGAGAACCCTGCTTTCCCTTGCAGACACCTATCTTTCAAACAAAGACAGCTAGCTACTTGGGCAGACCAAAGAAAAATATAAAAGGCCGTGAAGAAATCCTAATAGTGAAAAACAGTGTGAAGGAGAGATAATGCTGCTATTTTCCTCACTTATCTTTATAAAAGAATTAGAATGTTTAAATCCCCTAAAGACATTATGTGATAGTCATGATGGTACAAACGTGCATTAGAGTGAAAATGCCTTCTACGGAGAATTCTGAAAATAAAAAAACTAAAGTAATTTCACATGCACACTCTAGGCTGAGGACAGTGATTTGCTACTTCTAAGGTCTGAGTGACTGAGCGTCACATCAGTGCTCACGAGACAAACACATACCTGCACTTGATGCACAGGAAGCTCCAAGCAGTGTCAGGGTCCTGAAGAAAAATTGACCAAGGCAGCTTCATGACTAAAAGGCAGCATTCAGCCATGACACAGCTTATTAAAGGGATAAGGGATATGTGCACGGTCAGAAGTTCAAAGTAGCTTGAAAAAACCCTGAAGCTGTGAGCAAATAAGTTTTCTTTATGTCTGAGACCTTGTGGAGTGCTCAAACATGTAATTGTTTTTATTAAGCTTGCTATTTGCTCACTAGTTCATTACCGACTGTTTTTGACACTGGAACAAAGTACAAGCTGCACTTGCTGTATGAAGCTGCAGGGCTCTTCTGACTCTGGGAGTGAAGCATTTCCCCACCCCACAGGGACACACATACCCCACCTTTATGGGGCTGCTTAGGAATTGCAATGGTCCAAGTAATAGAGGTTTGTTCAGTCTTCACTATGCTTTAGAAATTAGTTCTACTCGTGGTGCCCCAATGAGTGTCCCAATCCCTGTGCCTTTGCCACCAAACGTATCCAATAGGTGTAACCTGGGGCAAAGACTGATGGCATTTTCCTCACAAGCTGACAAATCTTTTTCAGGCAGTATGGTACAGCCGCCCAAGTGTCCCTGTCCCACAGCTGGTCACGGCACTGGGTCTTGATGCAACCTATCCCTCCTTTCATCAGGTAGCTCAGCCATAGTGGAACGCCTTCTCTCGTGGGCGTGGTTATCCTCAGGATGACTCGAGGGACGCGGTTTGGTCCCTGTCGGTGGGAGGAGAACGCGTTGTAGCGGGAATTCCACCTCTAGATGCAGACCACCGGGAACAGTGAGATGCTGGCAGCTCTCGGTATGGCGTGGGGCTGGTAGCAGCCTTCTCCTGTGACCTTCTGTCTTCTCCGTGCTGCTGTGGTACCACCCACCGCACCGGAACGTCTTCCCCCCACACGCTCTGGTGCAGGGGCCTCACTTTTCATAACCAGCCGATCCCGGCACTTTCTCAAACCTGCCCTGAAAGCCCTCCTGAGCGTGGTCCGGGCCACCAGGGTGTGTACATGGGCTGTGTGCACGGGGCCTGTGCCCGAATTTGTCCGGGGTCACTGGGGGGGAGCCTGGGGTGCCTTCGCTGTCGGGCCAGGCCTCCCCCCAGCACCGCCGGCCCTGCGCTCTCGCCGCCGCGTTACCCTCTCTGCCCGGCAGAGGTCGCGCTCCTCCCCGCCCGCCCCCACCCTCGCCCGTCGCGGTGCTTGCCGGGAGCTGCAGTCCGGCGAGCTGCACAGCACGCAGAGCGTCGAGTACCGAGGACTCCCTCACCCAGCGTCCCGCGGGGCGCCGGCCCGGCCGTGCCTTTTGAATGATTTCACTGGGCTCGGCGCTTGCGGCGAGTGCGGCGGCGGCGGCGGCGGGCGGGGTCCGGGAGGGTCCGCGGCGGGAGCAGCGCGCGCCTGGCCCGTCGATGGCGGCCCAAGAGGGCCCTGCCGTGGCTGCCTACGGGCCGTGCCGTTGTTAGGAGTGGCAGACGGGCTGCGCGTTCGCCACTTAGCCCATCCTCCTTGGCGGCCGGCGGCCTTTCCGCCGACATGTCGCTGGCCATGGAGGAGGAGGAGTACGCCCGGCTGGTGATGGAGTCGGAGCCCGAGTGGCTGCGGAGCGAGATCAAGCGTCTCTTCCAGGAGTTGGGCGAGACCACCCGGGAGAAGATCCAGGCGGCGGAGTACGGGCTGGCAGTGCTGGAGGAGAAGCAGCAGCTGAAGCAGCAGTATGAGGAGCTGGAGCTGGAGTACGAGACAGTCCGCACCGAGATGGAGCAGCTGAAGGAGGTGAGGCGGGGGCGGCGGCAAGTGGGTGGCCTGGGCCCAAGCGCGACCGTGGCGGGTGGAAGGGCGAAGGCAGGACGGAGCGGTGGGAGCCGGTTTGAAGTCCAGGGGCAGCAGGTTGAGGGGCCCCAGGGCTGCTGTGGAGAGACCCCAGGGCTGCTGTGGAGAGACCCCAGGGCTGCTGTGGAGAGACCGGCGGGTTCCCAGGCTTCGGCCTGGTTCCGGCAGGACGGTTGCACCCTTCCCCAAAATGACAGCTCCGAGGCTCCTGGCTGCAGGCTGGCCCAGGAGAAGGAAGGGATGGGGAAAAAAAGGTCTTTCTGCACCGACCCCCGGTCCTGTGAAGTGGGATGTGGGAGGGAGGCGAGTAAACGCTTTTCTTTCTCTTCCCATCCCGTTCTGTTCCGTTTCGCCTTGGGATCCGGTAGGTGGCCCGCCCCAGGGCTGCTGTAGGGCTAGGAGCCAGGCAGGGGTTGCCCCTCCCCGGGGTTGGGGCTGCCGCCACCGCGCCCTTGGGAGGAACCCAAGCAGGCGGCGGGGGTCGTGGGCCGGGACCAGGATGTGGTGGCGATGCTGTCATATGCCTGCTTTTGTGTGGAAGGCGATTGGTGTTAATCACTTCCTCAGTGCGGACCACCACGAAAATAGTACAGCAGACTTCAGTTCACATAGCTTTGTTTTGGTGCAACTCCTGCCGTTGCCATATTTTTAAGTTATTTTATATTTTAAGGGAAATTTCAGATCTAATCTGAGCAGGAGAGTAAGGTTTGTCAGTAGAAACGCTATATTAGGCAATTTGCATATTAAGTTTTTATCGTGCAAGGTCTTCAGACTGGTGGTTTGCACTCCCTATGAGCTGATCCCGTCAGCCCACTGTAGAGTATGGCCCGTGGGAACTTGTCTGCATATAGCTTTGTTTGGTTTGTGATTTGGCATGCAGGCAAACCTTTTGCTGCTTTTACGCTGATTTAGGCCTTGCCTTGATAGCAAAACATCTGATACAGCCTAAGAGGTGAATATAGGTGGATTTGACCTGTAAAAATTGTATCCAATGGGGCTTAGCTTTTGTTTATTCACTTGGGAATGGATTTTAAGTAAAATCAGAATACAGTGTTTCAAAGGAAAAGTAAATCCTTGTAACAGACTGGTGCAAAATCAGATGAATTGGTGAATGCCTCCTTCCTGCATGCTATGTATCTTTTAGTCTTGTAAATACAGCTTTATTTTGCTTTTATTGTGTTAAACAAGAATAAGCAAAGAGGTTAATTACCTTGAATTACATGACTATAAACTTGTTAACTAAATATGCAAGCTGAACTGATATGTTGCTGTTCCTAAAGCCACTTGAGACCAGCACAGTTACAAGCGGCATACAGGAGCAGAAACTTGGAAGTCAAGGGCAGAGGCAGCTATAGAGTTGAGCTCAAGGGAGAGTAGTCAGTAAACCTAGTTGGTAGGTGGGATATGAAACATAGCATGGAGAGGTGAAGGGACTGGCCCAGGCTTATTCAGCAAGGCAGTGCCTGACACGTCAGTGGGAGCCAGGATGCCTCGATCATAGGTAGTGCTTTAGTCACTGGGCTGTGCTGTGTGTGTTTGAGCATTACATGTTTCGACTTGCAGATGGAAAAAAAGCTTGATGATACTGTCTTTTCATTCTTTTAGGGCTGTGACAATTGAGAAGCTTGTAAAAGAGATTTTAAAAAGCAGAATCAGCAATGATTCACTCCTTTTTGCATTTTACATTTTGAAGGATTTGCTTTGTGTGTGCATGTCCCACTCTAATTAAGTCAAAACCTGGGAGGTAGACAATTCTGGGAACAGCTTGAGGACTCTGACAGCCTACACAGGGAAAGAGCATTGCTCCTCTAGCTTTCTTGTGGTGCTGTGCAGGAATCTGGTCTGCTGACAAACTTGTAAACCTTTATCAGATGTATGAAGCATATGCTCAGAGAAGGAGTTTATCATCTTTACTGTTTTATGCAACTTCTTCTTTTTCCCCTCACACTCAGCTAGAGGAGTGCTGCATGCAAGACTTACTACATACAACACTCCAACCTGAAGGAACTCCACCTTGGGTTACTTAAGTTGTTCTTGGGGAATATGGGAGATTGATGTCAAACTAGAACAGGATTGCTGTCCATCTCTTGCTTCTTAACTGTGATTTCATGCAGCCTTTTAAGATAAAGCCCTTTTGGTCTCTATAGATCTTACTTGGTTCATCTATATCAAGAGAGCTAAGAGGCACAAGCCCATGTCAGGCAGGGTGTGGGGCAAACACGCAGTGGTTTTCTGTCCTGCTGGGTATTGTAGATTTGGATATGCTTTAATTTGTTTAATATTATGAAGCATTCCTGTGTCATGGCCCTATTCATACCATAGGCAAATGGATTCCGAGCATGGGAACTTTGTAATGCAGTTTGTTTTCTGCTACAGTCATCAGATCTTTCTGGCCAGATTCTTCTCTCTGCCACCCAGTCCCCAATGTGGCAGAAATTCAGAGCCTTAACCTCCACTGCTGTGTCTCTTTGGTGAGTGTGCATAGCATTGTCAGAGTTGTACCCCATTTTGTAAAGATGTCTGTGTACTCTCAGTATTTACAATCCAATTTGTCCTGGTGAAAATGGGGAGCTGCTCTGTCCTTGTGTTGCTGAGCCTCCACACCAGCTCCTTTTTAACTGGGGTCAGGTCTTCTCTAAGATTGTTCTTTTACTTGTATGTATGCTGACTTGATCACATGTATATTTTAAGGTACCTTCTGCTGCATTTCTTCTGTTGTTTTATTTGACAGAACAAGACTGAAATTCCAGGTGTCTTCCAATGTAGACTTACTGTTTTTTGCAGTGCCACCTTTGCTTTTGTAAAAGGGAATTAATTTCAAACTGTTCAAAAGATTATGAGAGATATTTTCCTTAGTTCAGAGAAATAAGACAACCAGTGTCTTGTAGTGAAATACTATGTTGTGTTGTGAACATATAATTTTATTCATTTTTTACTCCCTCTAGGAGATGAAGAAACTAATCTTTTTCTGTAGGCTATGTTTCAACTGGTAAGTCACCCTGCAAGCCTTTGTGATAGTGCTAATTGTATAAATGACAGGGCTGACTATCTGCCTGACCTGGGATATTTATCTTACATGGGTGATACACATGATCACACCTTTGTGCACTCCGGCTCACACAAGTGATTGTCTGAGGACTTGGTTATTGCTTTCCTGATGATTTGTGGGGGAGTGTGGCATGGAAGGTTTACTTGAAAAAGACGTTATTTGCTTCCTTCAGTACTTCAGAGTTGCTTCAAGATGTCAGATTTATAACTACTACTAGCTCGGTTATGAAACCGGCTGCTGTCCAAACCTCCTTTCTGATTAGGTGGATATGTTGTATTGGTGGTGGTAGAATTGTGTTTAAACTCTTGGAAAACATGAGTATTATGATTATTTCGGTAAAAATGCAAAAATTCATAAGTGGACTACGTCTGTCCTTAAAATCTAAAAGCACATGTCAGTACATCACAGTTGGTGTAATGTGTATGGTTTGTGGTTTTTAAGGGGGAACAAGCTTACAAGAATACTGGCAATGATTTCCACATGGCTCTTAATTTCTCTGTATGGTAACAGTGGCCCTCGTTTCTGTTTTTTGCCTTTAAAAATCATGTATTTGCTTTAATGCCATTTTATGACTTCTCTGTAGATGATTCCTGGGCAAACTTGCAAGCTGACTTTGAAAGAAACATGCAGATAACACCTTGGTGCTTCCATTTCCCATGAAGCCCAAGTGGGGCGTATGATGCAGCTGAGGTGATGTGTCTGGGCTGTAATATTTGTACTGTTTGAGTTTATATTGAGGTGAAGTGTACAGGATCTGTGATTGCTGACAGAAGTTTTGCTTTGCTTAATTGACTTACATATGTACTAGTTAATTGAGTACATTATATTTCATCCAGGTTGGATTAACGTTTCATTATGTTACATGTTAATAATGTAACATTTAACCTGTATCTTCAGAAGTGAAGG
Organism: Acridotheres tristis; assembly: GCA_037013685.1. NCBI lineage: Eukaryota > Metazoa > Chordata > Aves > Passeriformes > Sturnidae > Acridotheres > Acridotheres tristis. Next base: position 20,626,114 of record CM072899.1, on the reverse strand, counting down.
AGAAATCATTCCTTTTCCTGTCTACCTCATGTAGTGCTGTGTACCTTGTTGACAGACATTGTAAACTATTTGCTGAAGTAGCAGTGATTTTTCTCCACTGGATTTGTCAAAGCATTTTGCCAGTGCTGTGCTAATTTTGTGTTTAAGAACATAAAGGCAAAGAGGGAAGAAGCAGCTAGGCTAAAGTTACCTAACAAACCCATGACGGACTGGGATTAGACCCTCTGTGCTCATGAATCAACGCTGGATTGACCAAGTCTTTCTATTTAATCATGGTGTAAGTAACAATGTTCAGATGCAATACCTCTAAGGCCTCAGGTACACCTCTGCAGCCTCTTCCTAATAAATATTCAGGTGATATATTGATTCCTGCTCAAAGGAAAGGTGATTAATGTAATTTGAGATTACCTCTAACTTTGCAGCACTGTTAAAATCAAAGGGTCTAATGCACAAAAGAAATGCTTCTTTAAATAGACCAGGTCAGGTGAAATTTAATACTGGTTATACAGACGTAAATCTAGAGTAGGAAAAGTACACCTGCAAATTGAATTTAGGAAACTGATACCAGTTTTGCACATACTAATAGAAAATGGTTATATTTTTGTGGATCTGTCTTGAGGACTTAATGGTGATTGTTATTTGGACTTCAACACCTGCCATACTTGAAATGTTAGAACACATTTGCTGTCTCTACTGTCAAATCAGACTGGAAACTCTATGTGGGGTAAGCAAAATATTTCTGTGTAAATTAAACCTCTTGTATTTTTATAAATCATAGTTGCTTTATATGAAGAATAGAGGCACCCCTGATATTAATCTGAAGTCTGCTGTGATACAGACATTTAGTACTGTGTTTTTAGAAAAGCTGCTTTTCTCACGTATCCTTATTTAGGATAAAAACAAAATGTGAAAAAATTAGTAACCTGTAATGTTTCATGTTACTAAATTAACTTTCTTTGCCAGTGTTCCTTGAACTGCCTTTCTTAAAAATAATAATTAGTATTCTTGAAGTGATGATTTCAGATTATTTTATGAAATTGCTGGGTGCTCTTCTTGGTCTTTCTGATAAAATTACCGATACCTTATGTATTAAACATCCATAAATATTTGGGTGAATAGTAAGGACCTTCAGGTGGAATTATCTTAAAAACCCTCATGTTTCTGCAGAAGTGGTTTTCTCTAAACTGCTGTAGTCTCAAGTGAGAGCTGGGTCTTGGGGAAAAGTCATGTTTTGCTTTAGGTTTGTGGTCTGTGCCTCAGCTCAAAATGAGGGCTGTCCCTGACCTCCAGGAAACATTAGGTCATTTGTTTCTAAGTTTCTACATTAAGTTTAAGTCAAGGTTTCAATGTTTGGCAGCAGTAGTGCAATTTACTACCTAATTTTCCATTGGAAGTGTGGCAGTACGGAGTGTTTGCTGTCCTGTGGAGGGGTTATAGTAAAATTACACTGTGGAACTGAGCCAGATTTCCTTTGTTATTTTTCTTTTCTTTTGATTTTGTTATTGAATTAGGTCAGTACCCCAGTTTGGGTCACAGGCGTGTTGTAGGTGGTTGTGCAGGTACCACTGCACCTAGAGTGTGTTAAAGCAACAGCAAACAAGGAATGAGGGGAGCATCTTCAGCTAGTCTTTCTGCTGAGCTTGGTGGTGAAGCTGCTGCCTGAGCAGCACAGACAGCAGCTGCACAGCAAGTGCGGTCCGTCTGATCTGGCTGCTGGGAATTAGCAGTCCTGGGGATGCTGCAGTGGCAGTGTTATAGTCAGGCTGGTGGCTTTGGTTGAGGTCTGTCCTGAGATGTAGTTTTTCTTGCAGAATTTCTTGTGTTTACACAAGTAAGTTATTCATTACAGCTTTGCATTTAGCATCCTTCAATGTGCAGTCCCAGATGAGGGTACCTGGGAGCTGGGGCTTGAAGGTGGGATGGCAGGCTGCTTGGGTGTTCAGAGAACAGGGGCAGACCATCTTCACATAAGAAACACTAGACCAAATGCTGCACGCTGGTGATTTATCTGCACAGGTGCTGCAGGGGAAGATCCTTTCCATGTGATATTGCTGAGGGCTGGAGTGAACTCGGAGGGCTTCACAGTGGGGGACATCCCTGAAGCGGAAGTTTGTGCAGCCCCTGATGTGGCAGACGTCCTGCCTGGAAATTGAAAGTCTCAAACCTACAGTCACTGGTGTTGTTTTGTCACATGGGTTGTTGTGGTTCCTCATTTCAAATCTTCATCCAACCTTTCAAAATCTATGGAAACGTGCTTGCTAGTTTCAGGGGTATTAATACCAAATTTATCCCTTTGAATTAGGATCATATTTCTTCTAATCGGAAAGAGAATTCTAATTTTTTGGAAAATTGCCTGCTTTTACTAGGAGGGACCAGGAGGGTGGGATCAGCAGTTCTCAAGTCTATGCACTGCCCTCAGACTTGATAGGTTCACCATGTCCTCTTTCAGTCACTCTATGGTATGTGAGCTTGTGACTAATCTGTAGCAGCTTTGGGCCATAAGATGACTTCCAGAGGGTGATGCATACTCCAGGCATTAATTTGCTTTCTTTCTCTGCTTTTGGCAGACTGCAGAGAATTGTTTGTTCAGATTTGGTAAGCCAGCAACAGAGGAATATAGTGTGGGTTTGAAATATGATCTACAAAACCTCAGCAGAGGGAAATGATGTAGATCAACTTTGCCATCCATATGAATGGAGGAGCCTCCATTTCAGAGAAGAGCTGAAGTTTTAGATATAATAGCTGCAAACTGTGGGTTTTTTCTTATTTTCCCAATTCTTCAGCTCATCTTCCTTCTTTCTACCTCCTACTTCCCTCCCCCTCCTCTCTTCTCAGCTGTTTTCACTAATCTGGCTGAAATTCGCACCAAGCAGCTGATGTCACGCTCACCTCACTTTGGAGTGTGGACTTGCCTGAGGGATCTGCTAAAAGATGTGATCTGTCTTGCCCACAAACATACAGGCTTGCCACTGGGGCTCTGGGCAAACAGGGACATGGGGCTAATCTGGAATGTTTGGCCCCAGCGTAGATGAAGCTCAGTGTGGGAATGGATATGGATTCTCTGCAGTCCTCTGTCCATGTTTGGGAAGCAGCTGTGCCATATGAGGACCTATACAACACTCACTGAAACAAGTAGTGTGTCTGGTGGAGTGCTGAGTTGTGCTGGATGGCCCGGACTCTGCGGCATGCTGCAGTCTTTGGTCTCCTTAATTGTTTTTTTCACCCCTCAGTCATTACCAGTGTGCAATGTGGAACTTGGCAAGCTCCCAGCATGGTGTGGAGTGCTGTGCTGCAGGCAGTGAGACAGTATTTAAGTTCATTAGGAAGTCATTCTGTGTGTTCAGTGTCAGTGCTGGATGGAACTGGGTCTGTAGTTCAGCTCTGGCTCCAAGGCAGAGAAGTATACCATAACTGGCTTCTAAGCTGCCCAAACCAAAACCAAACAAGATTCATTGCTTCTTGTACACAGAGAGTTTGTTACATCTGATTTTAGTGTCCAAGGTCAGAATCCACTGCATTTGCTGATGATGAAGGATGATGTTTCTTTGGAGCTTGTTCTGTTGTGTGAATGAATAACTCTAAACCAGAAGGGATTTTCTTGGCATCTTTGCTGCACAAGGCTTGTGTGTGTTTTGAGGGAGAAATTTGGTTGTGATGCGTGTAGTCCACTCAACCCTATGGCTTTTGGAAGATGTGAGTGAAACTTCTCAACAATGTAATATTAGGAATGGATTGGAAAGAATGTATTTTCAAGCAGTCCATATATAATTTTTTAGTGGTTTTCTACCAAGTCATTTGGAGAGAGCACTTGGCCTTTGAAATAGAAATTGGCTATTATTGGATGAGTGTGACCGTCCCCAACAGGTCGTGAGCAGTAACAAGTGTGTCATGTAGCATGTGCCCTCAGCTTTGGTACATACTATCAAACGAAGAAAGGTCATCTTGCCACAGCATACTTCCCTAATAAATTTAGGTCTCCGATTCATGAGAAATCATCCAGCAGTGGTCCTGATTTGAATTTTTTTCTGGCTCAGTTTGATACAGTAGCTTTATGAGACTTGTATCCATGTGAGTAAAAGCTTCTGTCTAATTTGTTTCTTGGTTCACTGTTGTTCAACAGCTCTGCAAAGCAGTTCCACTTGGCTCCCTTTTGGGGATGCTTTCAGAAAGTATGTGGTTTTAACCAAGAAATGGCTAGCCAGCTTCACGTGAAAGATTGTCTTTGCAGACAGATAAGTCAAGTCTATCAGTGGTGGAGAGCTGATGATGGTCTTAGATCAGATTTGCCTGTTAATAGCTTGGAGTTTGTCTTCTCTTGCTCAAGATGGTTTATCAGGGCAAGCATGCTAGGTGCTGTGAGGATGTGCAGCAGAAACGGGATATTCCTTGGGAAGGTTCCACACTGCAGCACGTAGCTGACTTAGAACCTGATGAGAGATTGTATTTTTTGACTGAGAGTGAAATTCACGTTGCAGTGGTTGACATGGATGAAACAGGCTCTGGACATGCTGATGAGGAGCATCTGCTGGTAGGAAGGTTCATATGGATGCACTAGACACTTCTGGCTCTTGATGCAGTTTACAGGGTTGAGTATGACATCTGCTTCCACCTGAAGCTCTGTCAGGTTGCATTTCAGACACATTTGACTCAGACACAAAATGCAAAATATAAGGCATTTTGCAAGTTTCTTCTTTTAGGAGTTATTAATACCTCCTTTTTTTGCATATATGTTCTCTACTAATTGAGTACAATTCAGGAAGCTACTTAAAGGTGGGCTGAAGCCAAAATATCTAAACTATTGCCTGGGAAACAAGACCACTTGCACTTAATTGCTAAATTAGAGCAATGTTTGGGGAGCAGGATTGTTTTTAAACATTTCTCCCTCCCCCACTAGATACAAAAAAGTCTTGTTCTAAGATCATTCAGTAATCATAGAAATATTTTAAGAGCGGATTTGAATCACTTGGGACAAATCAAGCTGTGGAGTTGGTTCAGCTCTAGCCTCCTGTATTGTGTTGCTACAGAGCAGTTCATAAAAACTGAAGACTGAGCCCTAGCATGTACATAAGTAACCACAAACACAATGTGCCATGTGTAACTTACTTTCTATTCTTTGTCCATAGGTTATGGGGCCTTCATCTTGGGAATCACTGAAATCCCAACTGGACAATGTCCTGGGCACATGTTTGGTAGTGACTCTGCTTTAACCTGGAAGGTTGGAATAAATGACGTCCAGATCTCCCTTCCAGTCTTCAGTATCAACAATTCCAAATTCCGTTCCTTTGTTTTTTACATATTTATGTTTTTTACAACTGTGCTTGAAAATATGCCCCATCGTTTAAGTTCTGAAGTTTGAACTAATCTTTATGGTTCACCCTCTCTAGCTCTGTTTAGCCAGTGAATACACACTGAAGGATTGAGTAGCCGAATCTACATTTTACCAAGTGGAGCCTGTGAGATATATTAGATGATTGTCTGGATTTCAGGAGGGCTGAAGGAATGCTGACTACTGTGACACTTGCAGTGTTACCCCTTAGGAAAGGAATGCAGAGAGAAGTTAATCATCTGTCATTGTCAGGCATTTCACAGGCTTTATAGTTTTATTCCTGCATGTAGGCTTTTGCAGTGATCCTACTAATCACTCTGATGTTTGGCAATTTTGAAGCCTTCCTCTCACCCCTCTCACCCTGCATGTATTCTGCATCAGTCAGTTCTCTGTACTTGTAAACTGCTATTGTAACTCCTTAAACAATGTGAATGAATTGTGGTTACCTTTAACTTCTCTGGGGTTCTGGGGTGGGAAAAATCCTGTATTCCGGGATTAATTTTCATTCATGTGAGCCGTTATATTTTCCTGTCCTCCTGGGTTCACGGTGGAGGTAAGCACAGTAGTGAATTGGAGGGAAACTAGCTAGGACTCTTCATGGCTTGACTGAGGCTTAAGTACATATCTTGTGATCTTTCTGAAATCTGGGAGGGTTTTAGGAGGTAGAGAGGGCCTCTGAGGGCTGGGTTGTAGACATTGTGGCGAGGCTGCTGGGATAGTGGACTTGAGCATTGTCTGCCCTGGAAGTTTGGAGGAAAACTTTCCCATTGAAATATTCTGTTTTCCAGGCTCACATGGAAAGGGAGAGCACAGCTTTCCTGGCAGTGTCATGTTTCACACAGCTCTTCCATCTGAGCACTTAATAATAAATCAGCTTATTCTTATCTTCTCTGTAGAAGGAGACAAGGAGAAATGCCTTCTCATTTCTACTCTACCTGGGAAACAGGTAGAAACCAAACAATAAGAGTGCAGTAAAGGAATATGGTGGGAGAGGGCTGCTAGTATATGCAGACACACATACATATATATATTAAAAATATCTACTCCACTGGTTTGTAGCTGGTTGTTCTAATGTAGCCTGTGTGGCCAAGTGCCCTAAAATATAAATTCCTTATTGTGACTGAAGCAAATGAACTCTTTTAATGTGACACAAAGCCTGTTAACATTAAAATTGATCTGATATTCCCTTTGACCCCCCCCCGTTGTTAGGGTTTTTGGGGAGCATAGTAAGGCATTAATTCCTTTCATGCTCCTCAGTGTGAGGGGCTGCAGCTGGGGAACATCTTGGAATCTGGCTCATCCTGGGAGGCTTTTGGGGCTGGCAAAGCCTCTGTGAGGCACCTGTTTGCTTTTAAGGTTCTTGGCTCTGGGAGTTGCGAGAACTGGCCTCAAAGAGCATTTATCAGCCCTGTGGTCTTCCACTCTGTGTGGCTGTGTATGCCCTTTTTCCCCCAATAGACCTGAAAGAGCATTAAGGTTGACGCTATATTTCTATGTGTGCTTTATGAGAAATGTATTTTCTTGTTTTATTATCATTGTTCTCTGTGACAAGGGTCATCTCCATAGAAAGTGATTAATTTGATGAAAGTATTTTTCTTGCCCTGGGCTCCATTTGTTGCCTGGTACCATGCTGTGCTAGTCATATGTTAGCTTTGTTTTATTGCACATAACATTAGGCTTTGTGTGAAGAATGTGGCCTTAATCTTCAGTAGGCACTGCTGTACAAGGGGACAAAGCCTCCATGAGATGTGGAGCTCCGTGCAGATCCAAGTTTTGTTCTATTGCCTCTTAGTCCAGTGAGACTCTAAAGCTAGAATTTACTGCTAAAGGATTTCAGACCTATCAGGAACAGCCGAGTACTTGGTGTCTATGTATGCAGGAATGCTCTCCAGTGCTCAGGCTTAGATTGTTTAACTCTTGAATTGTTTAACTCCTCTTCTTGTGTTTTAAGATCTGTCTTAATGCTTCCTTTGGAACTGCTGCTGCAGCAGAGTGTAGTTGTAATGTTTTCCTATTGGGTTACTGATCTGGTGTCTTGAAATTTTGGATTTGTAGATAATGGGTATATGTCTTTTTTTCTTTCTTTTTGTTGTGCAGTAATAATGGAAAAGTTATGCTTGAGGAATTTGAATAATGTCTGTGGGGATGGCTAGAGTTCCTCTTACTCAATTTCTTTCATTTTTTTCTTTAACTTTGTGGCCTTCATGTGCACGAAACTAGTGTCTGTTTATAATACAACAAACCAACTTGCTGAAATTCAAGCTCTAAATATGAAATGAACTTCTTCCTTGTAGTCTTAAAAAGTAAACCTAGTCTGCTTCAGTGTGTCATTGAGTACAAGATGCAACTCTCAGTTCTATATTGGTATCGTAATTTTATTTTGAATTAATTGTGCTTTAGACATCAGTCCTGTATAGATGTACCCAGTGTTTCATTTGAGAAAGAGCAGCAAGGGTAGCAGTGAAGTGAATGCAAAGAAGTGTAATAATGTCCAAGGATAACTAATAATACACTTGAAAGTTTCTTCTAAGGTATTTCTGAGTGCAATGCCAGGCTACTTGGTGTTGAACTTTCAAAACTTAAAAGTCTTTGGAAAGAATGCCCTGAGCAAATGACACAATTACTGGTCAGGTTTTCTTCCAGACAAACTTCATCTTTAGGCTAGGAAACTGGAAGCAGTTAAGGCACAAAGGAATGAGGCTGCCTATTCATATCTGGAGTGGACAAGCAGCTACAGGCTTATGACTCTTCTTCCCACTCTTACTTCATCCTGCACTTGGTTTTGTACTTCTTCCTTGGTTTCCTGCTGAATTCCATTGCAGTCGCTGATCGTCCTGCTGCCACTGTTATCCCGTGCCACTGTCTTGACTGTCATCTCTTATCTTTTCCTTTGGAAAATCTTGCCTCTTCCTTGCAAGATTTGCTTTCTCCCTTGACACTAGTACTTCTCATGGCTCGTCATCTAATCAGTCTTTTTCTAACAGTTTTCTCCTCAAGCTCCCAGCCTCCTTGCTGCAGTTATTTCTCTCCTCACTGGTTCCCAGTAAGCTGAGATGGCTCAGCCAGCTGAGCAGTGGCTTCATCTTTCAAGCCTGGGGCTGTCAGAAATGCCAGGCACTACCAGGCATGGGTAAGAAGTAGAGAGGAAAGGAGTTAAACCTTGGTTTAAGGCCTTGTTTATGCATATAAATTATTACTCTTCATTGAACTCTTAAAAATAAAGCTGGGTTGAGTTAAACTGCAGTTGGCTTTGGGATGTCCTATGCCATCCTAAACTTGGATTAATCCAGCACAGATGTAAAGCAGACATTACTGCTGCAGCAAAATCTATTTGAACAAGAATTACCTTTTCCTAGGTGCCAAATTGGAAGAGCATTTAGCTTTTGCTTCAAATTAGAAGACATTTGTAAAGACTCCTGAGAAGCTACTGGGAACCCTTGGCAGGGATCTGGCAACCTTCCACCTGAGGCATGTCATGCATCTGCTTTAGCAGAGTTTGCGGTGCCAGAAAATACAGCATGACACTCTCTTGCCCTGTCACCAGAAAATGGCAGAACTGAGGTCAGTGGGGAGCTTCCTCTGCTGACTGGGCCAGACTGATATCAGAAGACAGGAAGTGGGCATATTCCCGATACTGGATCTTTGCCCAGGCCACCTGGGTCTCGCTAGGCAGAGCTCTGGGTGGTACTGGCAGCTGAGCCCTTCTGAAGGCTTTGACTCCTCAGTGCACTGTGGCAGCCCCATATGCTCTACCCAATCTGAATGCCAGTGAATGAGGGGTTTGTCTCTGCAGCTGTGTGACCCCGCATTCTGTCCCATCAGTCCAGTGGCCTTGAGCAGCTGGCTGGGGACAGCATGGACTGGATCTCTCCTGCTGGCCTGGAAGTTGTCACTGACCGCTTGGAAGCTCTGTGGGATAAAGGCTTTTCATTGCTGCCGGTGTCTGCCAACTCCTATTGCAATTAAAAGGTAATCTTTTCTAAATGGTGCTAAATTAAGGCTTAATCCCTCCCTCATGCCACATAAGAGGATGAATCCCTGGTTTTCTGAAAACAGCTTATTGTTTGGGCCACTGTCCAACTGACCTGTACAACAATGGTCCTGGATGGTTTGTGGAGAGGACTCACACTTTTTGATCGGTCTGCCTGTAGATCCAACCTTAAAGTCCCTTAAGAGGTGTATGGAGAAGTAGAGGAGTTATTTACCACTTCTTTGTATGGCTCAAGCCCCACCAGCCATGCGCTATGTAAGTGTTGCATCAAAGCAAACAGTCTTGGCAGTATGGGTTGTTTTAATCAAGGCAGCAGTGTGCATAAAACTGTACTTTAAATTACTGTTATATAAGACTACTGCCACAACATAAATCAATAAGGAGGGTGTTAATTTTTCACTGCTCTTGGAATTGCTGATCTGGATTAATAAAGAACAAATTTCACCTATGAGGATGGGAGGAGACTGCCTTTTGAGCCCTTGTTAAGACTAGGCTTTTATGCCTCTCCTTAGGGGAACTACTGTGTCTGTAGAGCAAGATGCAGTCAAAGTGTTTATTTGCTTATAAATATGTGGATTTGTTTAAAGAAAATGCAGTCAAATAGGATGGAGGGAGGGAGCAGTAATGGGGACACAAGTTTGTGGGCAGCTCATCAATGAAACATCTAGAAGCTTGCTTTGATTCTACGTTTTTACATAAGTTCCTTGAGGGAGAAAAAGTAATTTGGAGAATTTCAGTGGGATAATTCTAGCAATAGGATCTGAAATGTACTATTATATAAAATCCTCTTAAAATCCTTCTTATGTAAGACGGTTTTTTCCACCCTATTCACTTATGATTCTATATAGCAGTGTCTGTGGCATTACTACAAAGATCAGACCTGGTGTGGGCCTTCTTGATCTGTCTGAGGTGCAGGAGCAGATGTCTCCTGAATAGTCTGGTCCTCACCCAAGTGCAAGAGTGAGTGGTTCTGGCTGGATGCTAGCAGAGGGGTTCACAGGTATCACCTCCTCAGGTGAGGGGACCTTGGGCAACTGAACCTTCATATAGATGTTTAAATTATTATTAGAGGCAACAAAGCCTGCATTGTATTCCTACTGAACATGAGGTCAGAACGTAAGTCAAGATGTGTTTATTTGTTTCAAGATGCGTTTTCAGTTAGCAACCACATGAGAGACTGCTGGCTGGGGGATGGTGACAGACATGAAGGAATCTGTCACAGACATTCCCCATCTAAGAAAACAAGAACAGGCAAAACAGAAGAGCTGGCCAGACAGCTGTTGGGGTGACAAGCGGCCTTTGAATTAATCCTTGGAACAGTTAAAGAGTGATGGTGCCTTACATGTCCAAAATCCCAAATGAAGTTTCCTGTATGCATTTTTTTTAAAGATGATAATGACATTGATTTCTTTTCAGTGGATCTGGCAGTGAGGGCACTGCTCAGGAATGTAAACATTCCTCCTGCTTCCTGCTGCTCAGCTCTGCTTTGCTGCAGTGTCTTGCCCTGCTGAAATCAGGGGTGTGATGAAGTTATGAGCACAAAATAAAATTAGATCCATTATTTGGAAGAAAAATGCTTCCTTTGTATTTTTGAGTAATACTTTATTGTCTCTTCATTAGTACTCCTTGTAAAAAGAGAGTCTGAACTTAGCCCTTACCTCTGTATATGTGGTTCTGTCTTGTGGTGTTGCAATTTGGGATCTGCTATTCGTGATCAGGATTTTGTGTTTCTCATGGTGGCTGTATTTATTGCCTACCACACAAACCACATAGTTCTGCACACCTTTACACAGAGGGTGTGAAATCACACGGGACCTGCATCAGTAGCACTTCATACTGAGTTTGTAGTTGGAAGCAAATAACCATGGAAATTGTTGTCTCCTGAAATGATGAAGAACCTGTAATTATTTTTTATTTGTCTGGAGGGGGGAGAAAATCACACCCCTATACGTACCTACAAAGTCTCAATATTATTAGTTGGAAATTAATTCTTTAATGAAATACAGGATTTATTTATGCTTTGACTAAGCTGTGTAAAGCTATTTTAGGAGCTCTGAGATCTGCTTTTAAAGTCTCCAAAATTCACAGACTTGATTTGCTGCCTTTTAATTCTGAATGTCCAAGGCTTTAGGATAAAATAACAATGTAGATTGTTCAGGTTTAATGTCTTTGACAATCTTGAACAGATTTCCTTTCTAATGGTTTCGGCAGTTTCTCACTATATGTGAATCCATCATGCTGTTTCAACTCTTCCTTGTTTTTCACTGGATCCTCTGAAGCACTATTGTCATTTCAGGTTTCAGACCTTGGCCTTGGACTTCCAAGACAGACCTTTTTCAAGACATCTTTTGGAACTTAAAATGATCCATAGTTTTGTTAATTTCTAAGTGTAGCCAACTGCTCTTTTTGTTCAATTAATGTTTGCCAAGCAATTTTCTGAAGAGTTTGATAATTTCATCTTTTCTATGTTGAATCCTGCGAGTTTTGATGCATCTTTTAACTTGGAAGAATTTTTTATCTTCTCTGACAAGATGCTTTCCAGTTCAGCCAATAATTTAAAAATCTACACAACTTCTTTTTACAGTCTTCTAATTAACAAAAAAAGACCATCCTTTGCCATGTCCAGTAATAATCAGGCACTTGTGTTATTATTATTCGGTCATTTATTTTAACTAATTCTGCTCTCTTTTCAGTAGCCAGCAATTTGATTAATTTGAAATCTGAGGACAGCTTTTTCTTGACCCTTTGCTGTTGCTTGCTTGCTGCTGCATTTCTGGCAAGGACAAAACATTGTGGGCTTTGTTTGGATGTTTTCTGAAGCCCCATTTTGGTTTTTGGTGGGGATTTTTACAATTTTTATTTTTTATTTTTAATGATAGTTTCTGTGAAAGTTTTCTGAAGTCAGGAGCAGACTGTTCACAAGCTATCTTTGGGTTTCTCAGATTGCATCCAATTTAGACAATTCCCAAGTTCACATTGGTTTCAGACATTGGGTCTTGCTGAGGTAAGGTCTTCTGTTGAAATTAACAGCTCTGTCTTGCAAGCAGTGAGACTCATTTACTTCCCGTGGTAACCGTCAGGCCTGAACTTTGGAGACTGTGGGTTTGCTGATAAGGTAGAAAACAAAACTGATCTTAAATCATGAAAAGTATTTGAATGTTTGGAGAGAAAAGGCATTTGCTTTGCAGCTGATAGTGTCATGGTGATGTAGACCTCTCAAATGGCCACAGAGCAGTGATACATCCCAGGATAACCTGCAGTCTCATTAGGTGTGCTGGGTGCTGCTATAATGGTCTTGAACAAAGGGGCAGGATTCATAACATCTTCAGCACGTATGTGACAGTGTGCAGGTCTCTCTGTTGTGCTGTCTGATTTAGCTAAAAATCTTGCTCTTGCCAGCAAGGACAGTGCCTGTTATTGCTCTGTTTTGACAGGTATTCTGTTCCAAAATGAGAAGTAATTGCTGTAATCCTGACAGGGCCCTCTAAAAATAGCTGCCAGTGTGCTTGTGCTGAGGACCTTTCTCCCTTCCTGTGCGATGCTGCTGGGACCCCTCCAGGGATGGGGCCCTAAGGGGAAGCCTCTGCTTCCTGTTTACCAGTGTTTAAGTCATGCACCAGAGCTTCACTTCCTCCTGTATTTTGTAGCTCTCTCTTTCCTAATCCTCTCCTTTATTCTGGAAAGTCTCATGGAGTTGAGCAAATGGAAATGCACTTGTCCTCCCTTTTTGAAGTGATGGTAAAACCCTGTCCGTGAATTGTTTCTGACACCACTGGCAGACAGACATCTGAGGGCACTAGGCAGTACCTCACCAGCCACACTGAGTATTGACTGAACTGTGTGCTCCAGATTAACTGGTGCACACTAGAGAATTGGCTACATGGCTGTTGCAGCTGGCAGTTGCTCACTACAAGGTGTTTGTAGAAATTTCATTATGAGGAGAAGGCTGGGTTTTGTTCCTCTCTCTTCTTGCTTTTTAACCCAAACCTTATTATAGAGGCTTGTTGGGAAGGCTTGTTTTTTTAACAGAAAAATTTTACAGATATACAGAAGGTTCTGTAGAAATGAAACAAGTTTTGATATAGAAGAAAAGAATTGCTGAGCCAGCCCAACTGGGTAACTAGAAGGCAAAGAGCAAGTGGGTTGGAAGAGGTTTTTATGGCTTAGAGCAAAGGATAAGTCCACCTCAAAGAAAAGATGTTTTTACCAAACAAAAGGATTTTCACAGGCAAACAAGAAAGCCAATGTTGCAAGTAGAAAAAAGATCTCAATTTTCCACTGCAAGAAAACTGAAAACCCACTTCTAGCTTAAACTGTAACATACTAATTTGCTGTGATTGGAAAATAGTAACATGAATATGGTAGTGTTAATAGTTTTGATCGGTTATATGTAAATGTAAAAGGTGTTGTGTATGATGTTGATTGGTTGTTATGTAATAAGATGCACAGCAGAGAAAGAGATATAATGCTTTGTAACATTAATAGAATGGGGCTTCAGGACACATAACTTGCCTATATCCAGCAGCTATAGGCTCACCCACGACCCCCAACTGCTGTAACCTCGTATATGCAATAAACAGCATTTTAAGAGCTGTCTGAAGCCTCCATCTCTCCATCAGGCTCTTACAGAGGCTCAGATATGTCTAATGTTTATTTTTTTAAGCAATACACAACCATGATGGGCAATGGTAAGTGAACATGCTGTAGTTCAGTGTGAATTTGGATATAGGCTGCAAGCAGAACACATCAGAGGGAATCGAGAGACTCCTCTGGAGTTTGTTGTGAATATTGTGCTAGTAGGACACAAAAGATTATGCAGTTGTATTTGGGTTAAAATCTCTGGACCTTTGCATAGGTTCTAGGGGGAAAATAAATTTGTTATTCAAGTGTAACGAATTCTTAATGAAAAGGCAATTAGATAACAAGAAAATGTCTGCTTTTGCCATGCAGAATTAGCTACAAATGGTACATTTGACGAAATGCATCTTGCAGTTGTGCACGTGTGTATGCGCACATGTGTGAGAATGATTGAAGACCACTAAAACCAGAAAGCCTGACTAGTAGTTTTGGTTTTTATAAAGACCTTAGTGTAAAGGTACATGAACAACAGAACTCATGTGAGCACAGGTGGTCTTTGACGTATGTAGGAAGTGATTCTACACTTAGCATTAGTCTCCTTTAATACTTTAATGATTAAAAATCTGCTTAGGTATTTTAAATAATTAGTCTGAGGTTTAAAAAATTTATTTTATTTTTCCCCAAAGTGCTTCATGTCCTGGTTCATTCTGGTACCAACAACTAGTAGGTATTTATATGTACTGGGCTGTGTTTATGCAGCCATATTTGTGACTCCTTGTAAAGCAGGGTATGTTCCTGGAAGCCTCTATTATTGTCACACCAGGAGAAGCCCCTATGCTGGTAAACAAGCAGCAGTGTAATAAGCTGTACATTATATATGTTTTGCAGGATGCAACCTACTTCCTTGTGTTATTTCTAGAGTGGATGTACTTGTAGGCATTCTTAGGAGGAGCCCTCATGCAATGAGATGCCAATGTTATTAGCTATTGTATTAAAAAAAAAAAAAAAAGGAAAACATTTACTTGAGTGTCAGTGGAGGATTTCATGCTTACTGTTACCCATAGAAATAAAATGTCCTTGGTTGGGGAGCAAAACCAGTGAAGAGAATGAAAAATGTTTTCTATCACCACTGTGTGTGTGGTCCTTTGGTTACCAATAATTAAACTTCACATTTGGAAGATGCTTGATGTCAGTATGGAGTGGGCTGACATGGTGGGAAGTGATGTAATGTTTTGGAAAGCCTCACAACTTCCCTGAAGGTACCAGATCTCCTGTGAGCTGTTGTTTGTGTATCTACACCTGCTGCTTAGTTAAAGTTTGTTTGGTCCCTGGGGATATTGGAGTGTGGGAGAAAGAGCCTACTCCCAAACCCGTGGAAATGTGAGAGCTTTTGCCATGGTGAGGAACAAATAAGGAGCTGAGATCTGTGTGGCTGTACTGGCACTCAAGTGGTGGCTGGCCACAGGCTGACTGTGGGCTTGGGCTGTGGATGGAGGAGATGGTGCTGGGCCGGAGATCCAAGGTTGCCAAGAGGAGCTCGGTCACACCTGCTACTTGCAAGGCCACGCACATTCCCAGTGCATATACCTGACAGACTACAGGCAAACCGTTGTGTTCAAATAGAAAAAGAAAGATTTTGCTTACAAGTCGTGTGTGGGGCAGCTAAACTATTTCCATTTTGGTCTAATGTGAAGGACAGAATACTTATACTGGCTTTATTAAGTATAAGTTGGTTTCAGTAAGTTTATAAGTTGTCTTTGGTAGGTATAACTCCTCCTAAATTTAAATGCAGTCGCATACATGTTTAGAGGACTGAGATCTCATTTGATTTTTCTTTCATGCTGTTGCAGAATCTTTTAGTGATAATGTGCTGTCTTGGTTTGAAAAGACAGGTATGGTTTAAGGAAAGGCAAGAGCCCCTTTTCTGCAATGCAGAGTGCAACCCCCCTCCCTTTTAATTATTTTAGGTCCAAATCAGACGCTTTCAGGCAGGAGATATGGGGATGTGAATAACAGTTCTTTACTGGTATTTAACAAGGCAGAAAACAACAACAGCTATAAGAAAATTGGCAACAGAACAGAACAGTCTAGCTCCGCTCCAGTCCCTTCTGGCCGCAGGCCGTCTCCCTGTGCTCGGTTACCGGTGCTGTGGGGGCAGGGCAGGACCCGCGCAGTTGAAGAGGGGCTGGAGTGATGGCGGCGGAGGCCCAGAGGTGAGCGGGGATGGGAAGGTGACTCCCCCCCTCACGGTGTCGGTCGTGGTGCTCCGCAGAGTGTCCGGAGATAGTAGGGTGAGATGGGAGAGCAGCAGAGCGATGTCCAACGGCAGGGAGCGTGGATCTCAGTGCTGGGATGGCAGGGGAGATGCCAGAGCGAAGCCCAGGTGGTCTTTCCCACTCCACGAGCCAAGCGAGAGAGAGCCCCCGCTCCAGACCCCTCTCCCACCTTTCCTTTTCCGGTTCCACCCCTCTCCCCTCCCCCTCCACCCACCCCCCTACGAGAGAGCATTATCTGTCGTTTTAAGGTGTAGCCACAATTACTTAGCATAACAATGGGAGGAATTCCACAGAAAGAAAAGGGGAACAATCCAACCACCAACATTATCCACCCCTGAATTTCTCCCATACTAATATGCTATATTAAATTAAACTGTTACATTATATATACATACATGCAGTTAGAGACATAGGCACAGTACTATAGGTATTTCACCCTAAAACAAGGTCTCCTTGGGGTATGCATCAGGTCTCTCCATTCTTTTGCATCACCCACCAGGTGCAACCTGGTCCTTGAGCGAATACAACTCCATGGATGGGATTGTCTTTGCTGGAGGCAGGATTCACCCAAACAGTTTTTCCTAGCATACCTCTCCTGTGTACCACTGGAACCTTATCTCCATCTGATATTCCCAAGGGCTCAGATTGGGCAGGGCCTGCTCGGTTAGTGGAACCTCGGGTGTTCACTAACCAGGTGGCCTTTGGTAGATTAATCTCCCAGTTCTTGAAAGTTCCCCCACCCAGTGCCTTCAAGGTGGTTTTAAGCAGGCCATTGCACCGTTCAACTTTCCCTGCAGCTGGTGCATGGTAGGGGATATGGTACACCCACTCAATGCCATGTTCTCTAGCCCAGGTGTTTATAAGGCTGTTCTTGAAATGAGTCCCATTGTCTGACTCAATTCTCTCAGGGGTACCATGCCTCCAAAGAACTTGTTTTTCCAGGCCCAGGATGATGTTCCGAGCAGTGGCATGAGGCACAGGGTAGGTCTCTAACCACCCAGTGGTGGCTTCCACCATGGTCAGTACATAGCGCTTGCCCTGGCGAGTTTGAGGCAGTGTGATGTAGTCAATCTGCCAGGCCTCTCCATACTTATATTTGGCCCATCGCCCCCCATACCAGAGGGGCTTCACCCGCTTGGCTTGCTTGATGGCAGCGCACGTCTCACAGTCATGGATAACTTGAGAAATACTGTCCAGGGTTAGATCCACCCCTCGGTCTCGTGCCCACTTATATGTGGCATCTCTGCCCTGATGACCTGAGGCATCATGGGCCCATCGAGCCAGGAACAACTCTCCCTTGTGCTGCCAGTCTAAATCTATCTTCGACACCTCTATCTGTGCAGCCTGATCTACCTGCTCATTGTGTCGGTGTTCCTCATTAGCCCGACTCTTGGGGACATGGGCATCTACGTGACGGACTTTCACAGGCAGCTTCTCTATCCTGGTGGCAATGTCTTTCCATTCATTGGCAGCCCAGATTGGTTTTCCCCTACGTTGCCAGTCAGCCTTTTTCCACCTTTCCAGCCATCCCCACAGAGCATTGGCTACCATCCATGAATCAGTGTAAAGGTAGAGTTTTGGCCACTTCTCTCTTTCAGCAATGTCCAGGGCCAGCTGAACAGCTTTGAGTTCAGCAAGTTGACTCGATCCACCTTCTCCTTCGGTAGCTTGTGCAACCTGTCGTGTGGGGCTCCATACGGCTGCTTTCCACTTCCAGTTCATCCCCACGATGCGGCAGGAACCATGAGTGAAAAGAGCATAGCATGTTTCATCTGCTGGCAGTTGGTTATACGGTGGGGCTTCTTCAGCCCGGGTCACTTGTTCCTGTTCCTCTTTGTCTGCAAGACCAAAGTCTTCCCCTTCCGGCCAGTTGGTAATTATCTCCAAAATCCCAGGGCGATTCGGGTTTCCAATACGGGCGCGTTGTGTGATGAGGGCAATCCATTTACTCCATGTGGCATCAGTGGCATGGTGGGTTGAGGGAACCTTTCCTTTAAACATCCACCCCAGCACTGGCAGTCGGGGTGCCAGAAGGAGTTGTGTTTCCGTGCCAACCACCTCTGAGGCAGCTTGAACCCCTTCATAGGCGGCCAAGATCTCCCTCTCCGTTGGAGTGTAGTTGGCCTCGGACCCTCTGTAGCTTCGACTCCAGAATCCCAGTGGTCAGCATCGCGTCTCACCAGGCACCTTCTGCCACAGGCTCCAGGACAGACCATGGTTCCCGGCTGCAGAGTAGAGCACGTTCTTCACATCTGGTCCTGTCCTGACTGGGCCAAGGGCTACCGCATGAGCAATCTCCTGCTTGATCTGGGCGAAGGCTTGCTGCTGCTCAGGGCCCCAGTGGAAATCGTTCTTCTTGCGGGTGACCAGGTAAAGAGGGCTCACAATCTGGCTGTACTCAGGAATGTGCATTCTCCAAAAGCCTATGGCACCTAGGAAAGCTTGTGTTTCCTTCTTGCTGGTTGGTGGAGACATTGCAGTGATCTTATTGATGACCTCGCTGGGGATCTGGCGCCATCCATCTTGCCACTTTACTCCCAGGAACTGGATCTCTTGGGCAGGCCCTTTGACTTTGCTCTTTTTAATGGCGAAGCCGGCTCCCAGCAGAATCTCAATGATCTTTTCTCCTTTCTGAAATACCTCCATTGCTGTGTCCCCCCACACAATGATGTCATCAATGTACTGCAGATGTTCTGGAGCTCCACCCTTCTCCAGTGTAGCCTGGATCAATCCATGACAGATGGTGGGGCTGTGTTTCCACCCCTGGGGCAGTCGGTTCCACGTGTATTGCACGCCCCTCCAGGTGAAAGCGAACTGAGGCCTGCACTCTGCTGCCAGAGGAATGGAGAAGAATGCATTGGCGATGTCAATGGTGGCGTACCACTTGGCTGCCTTGGACTCCAGCTCGTACTGCAGTTCCAGCATGTCCGGCACAGCAGCGCTCAGCGGTGGAGTCACCTCATTCAATGCACGATAGTCCACTGTCAGTCTCCATTCTCCTTCAGATTTACGCACAGGCCAGATGGGGCTGTTGAAGGGTGAGTGGGTTTTGCTGACCGCCCCTTGGCTCTCCAGCTCACGGATCATCTTGTGTATGGGGATCACGGCATCTCGATTCGTCCGGTACTGCCGGCGGTGCACTGTCGAGGTAGCAATTGGCACCTGTTGCTCTTTCACCCTGAGGAGTCCCACTGCAGATGGGTTTTCTGATAGCCCAGGCAGGGTGTTCAACTGCTTAATGCCCTCTGCTGCCACAGCAGCTATTCCAAAAGCCCACCTGAGTCCCTTTGGGTCTTTGTAATAGCTGTTCCTGAGGAAGTCTATGCCTAGGATACATGGTGCCTCTGGGCCAGTCACAATTGGATGTTTCTGCCACTCTTTCCCAGTCAGGCTCACCTCAGCCTCCAGCAAAGTCAATTCCTGAGATCCCCCCGTAACCCCAGCAATTGAAACAGGTTCCTTCCTGACATGTCCTGATGGTATTAATGTACATCGTGAACCAGTGTCAACCAATGCTCTGTGTTCCTGTGGCTCTGATGTGCCAGGCCATCGGATCCACACTGTCCAAAAGATCCGGTTTTCCCATGCCTCTCCCTGGCTAGAGGCAGGGCTCCTCTAGCCCTGGTTATTATTTCTCTCCTGGGCATACATACTAGAGGTTCCTTCAAGGGGATCTGACAGATCATCCTCCCTTCTGTAATACCCTGCACCTCCATGGGAGGCTGAGGCTACCTTCACTTTAGTGGAGTTCCCTCTGTTGGTGTTCCCCTCCCTGAGTTGGCGCACCCGTGCTGCCAGGACAGAAGTGGGTTTCCCATCCCACCTTCTCATGTCTTCCCCCTGGTCACGTAGAAAAAACCACAGGTCAGCACGTGGGGTGTACCCTCTCTCCCTAGCTGGGGGGTGTTGGGCTCTACTTTTGGGGTCCATGACTCGCACTGGTGCTGCACTGATCTTCCTCACCTCTTCCCTTATCTCCTTCATCTCCTCCTTAAACTCCTCTCTGAGGTCCTTAGCCACAGCAGAGACATGAGCCTACATTGGGCCAGCCATCATACTCTGATAATTCCTGAGCCTGTTGGCAACAGAACCCACTGTCACTTGGTTGGTATCAGCATCAATCATTGCAATAAAGGAGGTATATTGAGATGGGCCCAGGTTTGCCAGATTCCACAACATCTGTCCTGTGCACCTGACCTTGTCAGGGTCATTGTCATGCTGTCCATCCCTCCCAAAGAGCACCTCCAGTACTGCCACTTCTCTCAGCTTTTGGATCCCTTCCTCAAGGGTATTCCAACGTGTTCTCTGGTGGTATTCCTGCATTCTTTCCCTGTGGACAAACCTCTCTCTCACGCTCATTAAAAGTCGCTCCCAGAGGGAAAGGAGACCTGTCTCCCTTACAAATACCTGGTCCACACCTGAGTCCTGGGTCAAGGGTCCCAAATTCCTTGCCTCAGTACCATCCAGTTGCACACCCGTACCCATAAGGTCCCAGACCCGCAGTAACCAGGTTGTAAAAGGCTCACGGCCCCGTCGTACAATGTCTTTTCGCAGGTTACGGAGACTCTTGTATGACAGGGACTCGGTGATGATCTCAACTTCTGGCTCCCCTGCTGGTTGTGAGGGGCCCCCTTCCTGACCCTTATTATCTAGGTGCCGTGTTTTCATCCTAGACTTCCTAGTTTCCACAGGGGCAACTGCTGCTGGCTGTGAGTGCCCTTGCAGTTCAGCTGGAACCTGGACGGATGTAACATCTGTGAGTCCCACTGCTGCACCATCAGATTCTCCCTCTTTAAGGCAGGGGGAGGGTTTCTCATCAGCTGGGGAGAGGTACTCCTTCAGCATCTGGCTCATCTCACGTATCTCCTTTGCTAGCACCCCCACCCATCCTGGGTGGTTCCTTTCCGAGGTGGGCTGTGGGGCAGGGTCAAACTCTGGGGTAATATCCCTAGTCTCTGGGACAAAATCAGGCTCTGGGGTAACCTTCCTAGTCTCTGGAACAGGATCAGGCTCTGGGGTAACCTCCCTAGTCTCTGGGATAGGATCAGGCTCTGGGATAACCTCCCTAGTCTCTGGGACAGGATCAGGCTCTGGGGTAACATCACTAATCCCTGGGGTAGGTATCAGGGTTGTTATCCAAGTCAATCTCCCCTTATCTCTGAATGTTAGATAGAACAGGTTTAACAGGGATATAAACAACACTAGCCACAATATAATGTCATTAGCATTTAAAGCGGATTGGAACCCCTTGAAGACTGGTGGGGTGAACTTCAAAAAACCTGTGATGGGTTGAGAAAAAATTTCACCTGCTGCCACTTCCTCACAGTAAGTACCATTATTGAAGTAGCCCCAGAAACACACACTTAGAGTGCGATAGCTCTGAATCCATGTGGCCATCTTCCAGAGAAAATTAAAAATCCATGAATTCCTCAACTGATCAACCCACATAATAAACCGGATAATAGCCACAGTAACCTTGGTTATGAAACTCATGTTTAAAAAAGGGCTTGCAAATGGGAGAGATATAGCAGTGACCACATGGAGGCCAATCCAGGGTAAGCTGGACAGCATGGTGTCACCTACCACAAGCTTGGGTAATTCAAGAACTGTTATTCCCTTTTCTACCCCTCTCTGAATGCCCTCAGGCAATGCCCCCTTTCAGGCGCCAAAATCTGTCTTGGTTTGAAAAGACAGGTATGGTTTAAGGAAAGGCAAGAGCCCCTTTTCTGCAATGCAGAGTGCAACCCCCCTCCCTTTTAATTATTTTAGGTCCAAATCAGACGCTTTCAGGCAGGAGATATGGGGATGTGAATAACAGTTCTTTACTGGTATTTAACAAGGCAGAAAACAACAACAGCTATAAGAAAATTGGCAACAGAACAGAACAGTCTAGCTCCGCTCCAGTCCCTTCTGGCCGCAGGCCGTCTCCCTGTGCTCGGTTACCGGTGCTGTGGGGGCAGGGCAGGACCCGCGCAGTTGAAGAGGGGCTGGAGTGATGGCGGCGGAGGCCCAGAGGTGAGCGGGGATGGGAAGGTGACTCCCCCCCTCACGGTGTCAGTCGTGGTGCTCCGCAGAGTGTCCGGAGATAGTAGGGTGAGATGGGAGAGCAGCAGAGCGATGTCCAAAGGCAGGGAGCGTGGATCTCAGTGCTGGGATGGCAGGGGGAGATGCCAGAGCGAAGCCCAGGTGGTCTTTCCCACTCCACGAGCCAAGCGAGAGAGAGAGCCCCCGCTCCAGACCCCCCATCCCACCTTTCCTTTTCCGGTTCCCCCCCACCTCCCCCTCCACCCACCCCCCTACGAGAGAGCATTATCTGTCGTTTTAAGGTGTAGCCACAATTACTTAGCATAACAATGGGAGGAATTCCACAGAAAGAAAAGGGGAACAATCCAACCACCAACATGTGCTTTAACTCCATCCAGCCTCCAAGCCCCACACAGCTACAGTGTGGGTCAAGGTGGTACCAAAATTGGCCAGATAGAAACTTTCTAAAGTGGTTTTGAATATTACAAAGCAGGCATTTTTTATTGCAGCCCTGGTCACTTGGGGGATCCCTCCTCTAATTGTGTGCCCTGGTAAACAGAGGTTTTATCATACACACTGATTACTTTGTCATTAGCTCTCCTTGCTTAATTGACTTGTATGTGTTACTTTCTTTTACATCGTTGCTCCCCTTATTGGAAGGCCTTATGTGTTCTTTGGGGTCTTCTTTGGTGGTCTTCAATTTCTGTTGTCCTTTTTAGGTAGCTGTTTTTCAGCCCCAGCTTTTGAGGAAGTGCAATATCATTGTTTTGCTTGGCTTCTGCCTTGTCAGCCTTATCTATTTCTTCAAGGTTACATTGTTCACTTAATTTGATAAAAGTAAAAGAAGTATTGTTCTAGTCTACTATCCTTATCAAAGGTGAAGATGAGAAGGAAGGTGATGATGTCAGCAGAGGTACTCCATGATGCGTTTGCTCAGTTTCCAGTGATTTATAGATTAGACACTTACTGAACAGCAGAGGGTATAATTTGATTAGTAACACTAGATGAAAGTTTTTTCTTCTATGAATTATTACAATAAAGGCTGTGTGAGGAACATAGTTAGCATAATCCTGCATTGTCCTTTATGAAATGTGTAATTTTGGTAAGATCTTGTTGCGTTTTAAGTAAAGAGCTAACATTTTAAGAAAGAATAGGCTGCTTCTAAGTTTCTAGTGTTCATTGCACTCGTTGAAGGTTCATAACATATCTTCTCAGGACTAATTATGGGCTTTAGTGAAATTATTCTTTGAGGTCAGCTACTAGAGA
The DNA here is from genome assembly GCA_037013685.1 of Acridotheres tristis. Classification (NCBI taxonomy): domain Eukaryota; kingdom Metazoa; phylum Chordata; class Aves; order Passeriformes; family Sturnidae; genus Acridotheres; species Acridotheres tristis. The sequence goes on along the minus strand of CM072899.1, from coordinate 20,602,653 downwards.
TCTAGTGTAATACTTACAGATCACTGTTCCTGGTTTTCAGTTTCTAAAAATTATTTCATTATAGATAATACCTATGTCAAGTTTCTGCACAATCATTTGTAATGCATGTCCTGACAGGTGCTTAGGTCGAGTGCCTGCAGAGGAGTGACATTCTTAACTAGTAGGTCACTACTGTACAGAGTCCATTTCATATGCAGGATGAATATTTCATATGCAAGATGACCCAATGACCTGCTTGACAGGATCAGCTGACGTTGTGATCTGGCATGTACAAATAAATAGTTCCATCAAATTAGCAGAAGGGTTTAAAAATCAGCAATTGAGGATCAAATTTCCTGCAGTGCAACTTCTGGGAAGAGTGAGTTTGAACTGTGTTTCAGTACCACAGTGGATAGGTAAGGGGCACCCTTTGCACTTGTAAGTAGAAATCTCTAGTTTCCTTTGCTGTCTAGCTCCTAAACAGTGCTGATGTTCACCGGCATTAGCTCCTCCTACACACTTCCATCTTTCTTTCCTTTGAGGCTTGGTCTGGAGCTGTGTAGATGTTGCTGACAGCAGTTAATTGATCTGTTATGGTGCACAGCAGAGAAAGATGCCTCAGGATAGCTTGTTTTATGTTTTTCCTTAACCTATCAGACCTAAAGTTATCCTGAAAGGAGTACTTTTTTCTATTGACTTGTGTGTCATTCCACCTCACCTTTCTCCACTCACATGCACCTTTTCTTTGTTTATAAGAAAGCAGAAACGTATGCTCACCAAACCTTCCATTCCTCTCTGGTTTAAACTCAGTAGAATGCAATTGAGTCCTTTCTAATTTTCCTTCCCTGTTACAGTTATAGGAATTTTTCTTACAAAAACACCCCAACCAAAACCAAAACCCCAGGCTTTGGCTGAGTGCCCATTGAAGTCACTGAGAACAGCTGGACTTGCTGGTGAGCTGTGCAGGGGGCTGCTGGCTTCTTGGGAAGGTGACTAATGATGAAGGCAGCAGCAGGTTTTGAGGTGGCCATGGGGACACCATCCTGCTCACTGTCTCCAGAACAGGACACTGAGGATGAGGAAATGCTCCACATTGTCAGGAAATGTACTTTTGATGTCAGTAGTCATGTGTTCATAAATGACAGAGACCACATCTTGGGAGGATATGTATTTAGCTAATTTATAGCATGAGCTTTGAAACAAAAGTAGCATTCACTTATTTAAGAGCAGCAATGCCCACAGTCTTTCACAGCAGTGATGAATGATAGTGGTGAATGAAATGCCTTGAGACTAACATCCTTGGCTCCAAGCTTTCCAGGACCTCTGCTTGGAAGTCCGAGTGGACAGTAATGAGTCCTGGCAGGGCTAGCTTTGCTCCCTTACACGAAAGGGAGAGAGCATGTGTGTCTTGATCACAGTTTGGTGCCTGCAGCTAAAGGAGGGGAGGATGAGTGCTGATCTCTGTTAATCGATAGAATGCCTCCTGAAAAAAGACTTGAATCTCTCTTGAGTAGTGGTACAGAACAACTGAAGGAAAATGTCTTGTTTTATGTTTAGTCTCATGACTTTTATCCATATTTTAAATAAAAAGGACATCTTGAATAATGTCACCTTTTTTTATTGGAGACTTAGGTTCTGTTTAATTTTATGGATAAAGTGTTCTTTCACTGCAAAAGTAGCTAATGATAGCCTTCTAAAAGGGGCAGTTTCTGCAAATCCTTCTTGATCTTCAGCAGAAAAGAAACAGAAACACATCTACTAGAGTGCTCTCAAACCTCACTACAAAGGTGTATAAGCACCTCTGTGTGTGTTTCCTCTGGTGATGGACGTACATGGTACTGCTCTTCTGGAGCATGCATGCTCATGAGCATCACTCTGCTTTTCAAACTTGATTGAGAAAGGTAAGGGACTCTTTTCAGACAAGCTTTCCTTTGTGGTGTGGAGGCCTCAGAGTGGGAAAGCTGTGTGAGAACACGGGGCTTTCCCAAAGGCTAGCCTAGGGGCAGAAGTTTTCCCAGGAACAAACAAAGGCACCTGCTACTGTGCCTTTCTCCTGTATTTATGTCAGCTTTTCTTGTCAATGAGTTTGAGACTAATTCTTCTTCTTTGTAACGTGCTTCTTGGACGAACATATGCATGTTCTGGTCTGCTTGTGGTGGTGCAGCAGCCATGTTAATGTGACTGTGATAGCAAGAAGGGCTGAAGCATCTCTTAAATACCACCGTGTGAGTGAAGGAAAGGGTTATTGCCTCATGCTACTTCATCTCTTGAGGATGGTTAGCATCATATAGCAGTGTTTCACAGCAGAGAATAGGCCAGTGTGACATTTACTAAAGGCTGTCCCTGCTGCTTGACATTTCAGCATCCTGTATAGCTGGATGTGCAGCCTGGAAAATGGGAAAAAATGAAGACATGCACAGGCGTAGGAGGCTTCATTTGAGAAGAAATGAGCATAGGGATTGATGATGTTCAGAAGTTGATCTGTATTGTGGAGTTCTGTGCTCTTTTAGGATTCTCTTCCTTCTCCCTTATATTTTCAGCTCATGTATAAGCTGTTGTTTCTCTCTGCCCCCTCCCTACTTCTTTAAATGGAGAACATAAGTTCGGGTTTAGATGACAAATGAATTTTTAAGCAATTTACTTTATGAAACTCCTTCACTGAAATACTTCTGTTTTGTTTGCTTGGGTGTGTTCCTGCATGGCAGAGGAACCTTCCTGTCATTTTGACTGAGTATGAGAGGGATGTCACTTCCTCTGTTCATCTGTGTCATCTCAGAGCAGATGGGCTGCGACTTTCTTGTCAATATATCTGCTTTAAGCAGATCTGAGCCTCTTATTTTTTACCTTCTCCTACTTGCTGTGGTTCAATGTGTGTAAGAAGACAGAGTGAAGGTAATGCCCTAGAGACAGTGCAGGGCAGCCTCCGGAACTTCTAACAGTCCCTGTGCAGCACCTGCATTCTGATCAGCTCTTGACAGGCGTTTAGGGACATCAGCTCTTTGCAGAGGTCAGTAGAGGGTTTGAGATCATACTGGGTTTGTTCAGAAAAAGCTCTTTCCAGCATCTCTTTGATAGTGGCGTTCCAGTATTTTGTGTTACTCTTGGTTTTAGCAGTTTAGTTCAGGATCACAGAAAATATAGAAGCATAACCAGCATACTTTGGATGACTTTTGTGCTAAGTAGAGGTCTGGAGTAAGAGATTATAGAGTCAAGTAAGGCAGAACTGTTCTGATTTTCCTGAAGGCCTGAGAATTTTGCTTTTGAGCATGACTGAGATCAATCTGTGCATCTCCCATATCACAGCAGCTGTTCTGAGAGAAGCATTTGGAATTCTCCAAGAAGAGTGTTTCAGAGATTCTTCACATTTTAATGTGTTCCATGAACAGCTGCGCCATGATAAAGAGCTTCTTTCAAAAGATCATGCTTAAAATTTTAACAATATTTTTAAGAACTTGGTATCTTAACGGTATGCTAAACTTCACAGAACTGGAAAAACTTTCTTTTCAAAACTTGGAGTTTTATATGAAAGCATCCTTCAGTGTACTGGGTTTCATGCAAAAAACTATCTGCATGATTGAGATCTTGCTCCTCCCACAACATAAACAGATGAATCTGTGTTATCAAACCTAGACGAAGCTTTGCCTTTTATTAAGTATGTCTTTTGGAAATCAGTACTTTAAACTCATTCTAAATGTAGTTTGATCCAGGGCTTCATTTGAAGTGAATTGGGTTTGACCATTTTATATAACATTGCAGTTTTTGGATGAGCTTGCCTCATCCATTTGCAGTCCAGATTCTTTTTTCCATTCATAATTGTTGTGGAGAGCTTTGAATTCTTGAGATTTAAGACATCATCACCTGAAATTAATAGTAATCTCCTTAATTTAGCAATGATATTTTCTGGACTATTTAAGAATATGATAGCATGTATTTTGTACATGCCTTGAGTCTGCCGATGTAAGTAATTCTGCAAATGTGAAAGTTGATTTATTAGGATTGTCAGTACTAATTTTGGTAAATCTTCACAAGCGAATTATGGTAAACTTTCCGTGTGCTTCAGAGCTGTTATAATTGGCCTTTGGGCAACGCTGTCCTAGTGTATTTGAAAGAAGAAAGGAGAAGGATCTCATGGACTGACATGGCTGGTAGGGCATGGCAGCTTGATCAAAGGAAACCTGTCAGGGTTTCAGTTATCTGCAGCTTTGGCAGCAGGTTACGAGCAAGAACCAAAAATTAGCGTCGGAATGATTTGGTGCACTTCTCTAAGCTTGTTGTCCTTGCACCACATAACTGCAAGCCCCCAGCTGGGAAGTGTTTCATGTTTGCCTGGTCCAGAGGTAAAAGGCTATATAAAATTTGGGATCATGTATTACAGAATTTGAGGTTGTGTGTTGGGGGACAGAGGTTCATTTATGTTGGTTTCACATGGTATTAAAACCAAGGAGGGCTTCTAATGTGGGTCTTGTGCAGCTTTCTGAAGAGATAGTTGTGAGTAAATCGTACGTTTGTCCAGAAAAATGCTTTCCAATGCACTGACAAGTGCAGCTGAGCAAATAGCAATACTGCATTTTGGTTCACGAACTCTTTGATTTTGGTTTTGCCCTGATCTTGGGAATCTGGAAGATAAGAACTTTGATAATCCCTTAACAGGAGAGTCTCGTAATTCCTAGGGGCAGCTGTTGAGCAGCACATGATGTTTTGCAGCCCTCATGTCAGAAACTTTTATTTTCTGAAGAGATACTCCAAAGTCTATAATTTCAATATAACTGAAAAGTTTTCTTCCCTAATAGATGGAAATAAAGCTTTTGGAAGAGGAGGAAGAGCAAGGTAACCTTGACTTCTGCTTCTGTGTTTTAGATAATGTTAAAGCAAAATTAGATGGGCAGTGCTGGACTCCAGGATGTATGAAGGTTTAGGGATTTCATGCATAGCAGTAAAAGGTCAGTTTTCCTTTTACTAGCTTGATTTAAGACAGGTCTGGGCTGTAGCTATGGCAAGTAATTGCATTGCCCTGTAATTTTGCACAATTTTGTTTAAAGTTACATTTCCTGCTCTGCACAGGAATTATGAAAATGGCTTGTAACAGTGATGTCTGAGGTTGTTTCTAAGTACATACAAGAGAGATGAGAAAGCTTGGTTGGAATGGAAGTGCTTTTCAAGTGTTGTCCTATAAATGCATGCAGCTTGAATTGTTCCAGGTTGCCTGTCCCGATGACCATGGCTCTGAAGGAGGTTTCTCGTGTTCTGGGTGTCAGTTTACTCACAGCTCTGTACTCCAGACAGTAATACTCAAGCTAACTGCAGGGTTTCTGCTGACACTTTGCAATCATGCTGGCTGAGAGAAAATAACAGCCGTACTGTGCAGAATTAACTGGAGCCCACAGGGAACAGCAGCATCCTTTGGTAGGAGTGACCATGAGCTTGTTTCTGCAGTTAGTGTTTGTGAGCAGTTCCCGTTTGGGTCAGTTGTGCTGGTTGGGACAAGCCATAGTAAAAGGCAGTTTCTGAAAAGGGAGTCTGATTGTGGTAGTAAATGGAGAAACCTCTTACACATAATAGCAGTGATAACTTAGTGAACTTCACCTTGCCATCAACAGAGAATATTGAGTTGTGATTGATGTCTCAAAAAAATAATGAATGATTGACAGCTGACTGTGGAATTAACAACTCACCTTCAAGCCTCTGAACAAAAATATGCATTCTTTTATGAAAATGTGGGAAACTCATAAATGGATGAAAAACTGTCATGTAAGAGTAAGTTTTTATATATAGAATTCATTGTTGTAGGATTTCACAGAGGCAAAAAAATGCATAAACCTCTGAAAATAAAGAAGTATTTTACATGGGTAACTCAATGTTAGTAGCTCTTCCAAATTTATATTAGGCATTCTCCTTCGAGGCTTAAGGCTTGAAGAGATTTTGTGGTTTCTTGTACCTTTCTCTGAAGCATCTGGCATTAGCCCCTGTAGAAGCAGGATATTGGATTTTAAAAATGTCTCATCCTCTAAGGCAGCTTCTGTGTTTAAATACTCCCTGTCAATTGTGACTTGGGCAAAATGATGACATTTTCTTTCCAGATATTAAAGAAACCCAAGGCCTAGCATCTGCCTTGGAACTTTCATGAACAAATCAGTCATCATTCTTAAGAATCCCTTCCTTAGTGGAATTACTGAGCTTCTTGATGGAATAATGGCTGGGCTCTGAGGTCTGGCTGATCAGCTGTGGCTTTAAGTGTCCTGCACTTCCATTTGCTGTTTTGGCATCCTACAACTGAACAAATGGTGATACTTCACTGAGCAAAGAGATGTCCATTGTCCCTTTCTCTGTGCTAGAGATTTGTCATACACGCTAGTCTATAAAAGGTAGATCTTTATAACTGGAAAAAAAAAGATAGCATATTTGAGGAGCTGGTGTGCTTTTTGTTATCCCTTTAACATTTATTGAGATCTTGGGTATTAGGCTTTCTAAGCCGCTTTGTTGAAATTCATTTTACAAGGACTTGCACAGATGGTGCTTTTTGTCTGAAATACGGCACTTTTTAAATTCCCTTAGGTTATCTTGATGAATCTGGCTAGAATTTCTGCAATGGATATTTGTCTCCTGTATCTCTGACTTGCTTATCTGAAATAAAATTTAGTCTGATAGGAGCAATATCTGTGTGCCTTTAATCATAGGCAGAGCTAGCATACTTGATCAGCTGTTTCAGTCCTGGTAAGTCAGTAGTTTCTGTGCTGTGTGACTGCTTTAATATACAGAAGTAATAAAACACTGAAATCTGTTTCTCTTCAAAGCAGATTTTTTTCTTCTCTGACAGTATTTTTCTGAAGAGCTGGCAAAAGATGATCAATTGAAAATGCATGACTAGATGAGTCTCATGAGATGCTTCTCTGTCCTTGACTTGATCTGATATTAATGTTGACTAGGAAAATCTGCCATGTTTTGGCATCCCAAAAAGATACTGTGGCACTTGAAAGATCCAGATACCTTGGGTTGGATTGTGGTGCAAGCGTGTGCAATACTTAGAAGATACATTTTTAATCTCGTTGGATATGGCTGATCTGCCAAGCCGTGTATTATAACCACTGGAAATGGCCAGCTCTGCTCTCCAATGTGTGCCAGTGAAAGCTGGCAGGCTGTTCCGTACTGCAGCAGCTGGGGTGTCTGTGTGGGCTGGGAGGCACCTGTGGAGAACACTACCACAGGGACCATCATCTATGAGGGTTTCAAGCAAAATGAAGAGCCCCAAAAAGAAATGTGAGGAGGCAAAATAATGCCAATGTGAGGACTAGCCAGAGGCAGGCTGTGCTGAGTGGGTTGGATTTCTGACCTGCCTCTGAGTGCCTTTGCTGGCACACTGCTGGGGATTCATATCTGGAGCTGGCTGGAGGATTGTTCACTGACCTACTTCAGCCAGTGTGACCCCACTGGCTTAGCTTGGATCCGGAGCAGCCCCACCGATACGGCCAAGCCCAGGATTGTAATCTCCCAGCCAGGAGCAGCTGCTGGGAGCTCTCAGCCTGGGAAAGGGAAGGGGCTGCTAATTCCACGTGTTCTCAGTGATTCTGGTGTTGCAGAAGTGAATCTGACCCCACCGTAGAGAATACGCATGTGCAGCAGTGTCTGGTCGTCTTGCAGTCATCTGGCTGAAAGTCAGTCGTGTTTTAAGAGCAGAGTCGAGTCACTACATTGTTGTTCCCTCCCACAAGAGTTTATATGAGGTTCTACTTAAGCATTCTGCATCACAAAATACTATTTGAGTGTTGTGGTTTACTTTCAAGAGCACATTGTTGGCCACTTACTAGCATTTGTAAATCTGACCCCAGAATTGGAGGGTGTAGGAAAAGTTTACATTCCTTTGCCTTGAAGAAATATATGAGGCTAAATGTTTTCAACTATTTAAAATTGAAGTTACTTATGCAGAATTATAGGTTTACTGATGAAATACGTGTTTTCTGACTGTCCTAGGCTTTTGGACAGGCCCATACCAACCACAAGAAGGTAGCAGCAGACGGAGAGAGCAGAGAGGAAACCTTGATTCAAGAATCAGCTACCAAAGAAGAATACTACATGAAGAAGGTTATGGAGTTGCAGACAGAATTGAAGCAGATAAGAAATGTCCTTGCCAACACACAGTCTGAAAATGAACGCCTTAATTCTGTTGCACAGGAACTGAAGGAGGTGAGTAAAGATGCACAGGAGGGTGCACTGGAGCTTGGATTCGTTACATTTTCTAGTGTTATGTAACCAAAAAAAGGGAAGATTCTTGAGCTGAAAGGTGATTTGACAGGCTCGTGGCCATATGTTCAGCCATGCTGGTCCTTTGGGTACTCCGTATCAGTCCCCTCAGTTCCAGAATTGCTGCCCTAAAAAGCAGAGGAACCTCTTTAGGCCAAGCACAGAGACCCTTGGATGTACTTTTTCTGCTTTATTCCCAATGCAGGTTTTCTTGCTGCAAAATATTTGTGGCATAATATCCGTTTTTATCCCTTTTTCCCTAATTTCTGAAGGTGTGGGATTATAACAAAACACTGAAATGCACGAAGAGAGGAATAGTAAAGGTTATAGTCATGTGTTTTCTCTCATGAAGTGGTGGCTTTTACATTTATGTAGGTTGCTTAATATAATAAGCTTTGACCTTTTATTGTTTTACTATTAGAACCACATATTTTCAAGGGGAACTGATTGCTGAGAAGTTACTTAAAGAGTTTAATTACTTACAAAATCTGTAGCTCAGCAGAAGTCTTTGTGGCACGGGTGCAGAAATGATTGTTTTGAGAGCTCAAACCATTACTTAAATTCAGACTAGTAAAACTACAGAGACTGTAAGCTACAAATGGATGGATAAAACAGTCAGCAGTTATTACTACTGAGCTTTCTTGCACCTTCCTTTGAAGCACGGGGGACTAGTCTTGTCTAGTCCTAAGCTAATCAGCTGGCCTCCCCTGCCAGGAGGGAAGACTATCCAAGAGCCCACATCTGAATCTCAACTTATTCCATGAGACCTCAGCTGCAAGTGTTTCATGTAATTTCTTTAGGACATAGTAACGAATATGTGGATAATATCTGGTGGAAAAATCGGTGAGGAAATGTGGGTTACTTCTCTGGAAATGTGGGAATTCCCTGGTGCTTCTTGTTGGGGTATGACAGAGAAGATGTATGGTACAAGTGGTCACAAGTGATCAAACAGGCCAGTCAACTTCTCCTTTAACTTTGTGGAACAGACTTGGAATCAAGCCTTGTCCTTAGACAGGGAAGCAGTTCCTAGAAACATAGACACAACCCTATTTCCCAGCCTTTAAGACTAGCTTAATGGAAAAGCTGCCTACCCCAGAGGTAGCAGAGTTTCTGTGAGATATTCTAGTCACTTCTCAAAGTGTGCTGAGCAGCAGATTTTCAGTTTTCTTCCAGTGTCACTGCAACTGGAGGCAATTTTTCTTTCCAGATACTGTCACATTCCAGTCACCTTTTCAGCAGACATAAAAATGTGAATGCATGTCGGCCCTCGGCTTTCACTGTGGCCCTGGGTTTGTGCAAAGATAGAGAGACAACACTTACTTAGGTATGGAATGTGGGATATAGCAACTTGCAATTTGCATTAATGTACTGTAGTGTCTGATTGCAGCACTTTTGATTTCTTGGTGTGTTGTGAAGTCATGCTCTCTTTGTGGCTAAACACAAGCAGACAATTTTATATAGTCTAATCTTTACCTGATATGTGGGGGAATCGTAATTTAAATTTATTAATCTTAACAGTTGCAGGTGATTAAGTATTTGTGTTCAGAACATGCCAGATACAAGTCTTGGTACATGCTCCAGCTGCAAATATTTCTCATATCTCAGCATACTGTGTGTGCCTGTTGGTACCCGTGTGGTCACTCCGTGGACCTCTGCTGAATGCTCTCAAGGACTGAAACCATATATGGTCATCACTGACATGCCTCTGTCTGGCTGGAAGTGGAGAGCTTGGAGGAAATCTGAGTTTGTAGGCCTGAGGCCAAAGCTTGCTTGGCTGGCCTGCAGGACAGGTGAGATCAGGCAGCAGGTCCCATATGCCAGCTGAAGTGACAGGCTGCCTCTGTCAGCAGCTAGCAGTAGTTTTGAATTAGAACTGTGGAAAACCACCCCATCGCATCATGGGCACAGCTACAAAAATACTATTTTTCTAGGCAACTGTATTCCCTGTTTGCCTATATCTGAAACTAATTCTGTGAATGTTTTAGAATATACTTTTCACTTTGTATGAATTAAGTATTTGAATATAGGGCTTAAAGGAAAACAATATTGGAAAATATACAAGCTAAGTACAGTGAGCCATTCCTATAGCTGTATACGTTCCAGCTCAATTTATTCAAGTGTCTGTGTATATTCATGAAAGACCCCAAGATCATACTAAACCAATGTATTGCTTTTACTTCTTATCTATTTCAAAACAATGCTAATGTTTTCTTTGAAGTTTTTCATTTAGTCCTGCATAAGTCTTGGGCTGAGGGAAGAGAGTATTTTATGTCAACCAGTTTTGTTTCTATTCTATTCTATTCTATTCTATTCTATTCTATTCTATTCTATTCTATTCTATTCTATTCTATTCTATTCTATTTTTCTATTTCTATTTCTATTTCTATTTCTATTTCTATTTCTATTTCTATTCTATTTCTATTTCTATTTCTATTCCATTTCTAGTTCTATTCTATTTCTATTCTATTACTATTCTATTTCTATTCTATTCTATTTCTATTTCTATTCCTATTCTATTTCTATTTCTATTCTATTTCTATTTCTACCTGAGATCTTAGATTTCATGAGTTTTAACGTTGTGTCTCTCTCCAAAAGGATTAATTGTATCATATGTTCAACTTATTGCTCTGGTTATAAAGAAAATGACTGTTGAAAAGCAGCAGCAAATAAGAACATCTGGAGTCATCTGAATCTGCCTTTCTCTTGTGAAAAGGCCCTTCTTTTTAAAGTGGAAACAGATTTGGGCGCTGACTTCTGGTCTGGAAAACTTTTGCTGTTACTACAATCAGTGAAACAACATAAGTGTGAATGCTGCTTTCCCTGCTTGTTTCTTGACTTTTTTCTGAGTCAATGGTGAGCATTTGTAAGAAAAGCAAGAATACAAAATCTAATTGTTGTGTAAATGACTTGGTTTTCTGTAATTTCAGGGAGTGAAGGGAAGAGTTTCTATTTCAATATAATTCAATTAATTAGTGCACATAAAAATATATAAAATATATAAAATTTTGGAATTTGATTGTAGTTGGTCCAGTTGCCATCATTTGGGGGTTGGTTTGTTTTTCTAGGTCAACCAGAATGTGGAGATCCAAAGGGCACGCCTGCGAGATGATATTAAGGAATATAAATTCCGAGAAGCACGTTTGCTGCAAGACTATACTGAACTTGAAGAGGAAAACATCTGTCTCCAGAAACAAGTGTCTGTCCTGAGGCAAAGTCAGGCAAGTTTTGCAACCAGTGAGCATTGCTTTGGTAGCACCAGTTAATTCCTGTGTTACAGTATGGTTTTGTCTCATTTGAACATTCAACTACTTATTTTCTACCTTTGTACTGCTTTTGAGACTATAAGCTCTATCTTTTAGCACCAAAACTTGTCCTTTCTGACTCTATTTATACACAGTCATAATACTTCATTGCTTCTACTTTAACTTTCAAGTCCTTCTCTTTCTCTGATGGAGGAAAAGTCGCTATCACTCTGTTTTATTACTTAGTTTTAGTCCTTTTGCTACAGTAGTTTTTCAGTGTCTCTTTACAATGCCCTCCATCCAGCCATCTTCCATCCCTCTCCTTCTACAGTGTCTGGAAACGGGGGTGTTTCTGCAACGTATGTTTTTATAGCTACTTAATCCTTACCTTCTCTCTCCATTTCTGTGCTCCTCTTCTATTCTAGCTACTTTCAATAAACTTGGAATGCTGTTGTAGTTGCTCTGCACTGTCACATCTGTGTGACTACTTGTCTGAAAGGTCACATGTAATTGTGCAGTTCCAGCTATTTCCAGAGTTTTAGAAAACTGCATTCTTGGAACTCCTTAAGAATTTCCCCGAATTATCATTTGGGGAGCTAATTACATTAGATGTGGTCTTTGGTTCACTTACCTTCAACTATCAGTGTGGGACTTGCTATTTTTATTCTTCAGGTAGCTGTCAGGCCCATTGCATAAATAAAGCTCAATTGGGAAAGTGAAGGATATAGACAACAAAGATGCTGCGAGGGCTGGAGCCCCTCTGCTCGGAAGACAGGTTGAGAGAGCTGGGGGTGTTCAGCCTGAAGAAGAGAAGGCTCCAAGGAGATCTTCCAGTACCTAAAGGGGCTCCAAGAAAGCTGGGAAAGGGACCTTGGATAAGGGAGAATGGCTTCCCACTGCCAGAGGGCAGGGATAGATGTAAAAATTAATTAAGTAGAAATTTTTTGGCTGTGAGGGTGGTAAGGCTCTGGCACAGGTTGCCCAGAGCAGCTGCAGGTGCCCCATCCCTGGAAATGTTCAAGGCCAGTTTGGACAGAGCTTGGAGCAACCTGGTCTAGAGGAAGGTGTTCCTACCCATGGTAGGTGGAATGAGATGAACTTTAAGGTCCCTCCCTGCCCAAACTATTCTCTGATTCTACAATTCTTCAATTCTACAAAAAAATCAAAGTTCTTTAAAAAACTCAATGTTAATACCATGTGTTGTAGTCAGTACATAGTAAAATCTCTTTAGGATTTGCTGCATAGCTCCTTCAGTGTTCTGAACGTAATCTGCACTGCCAAGCTAGATATGTGGGGTATCAAATGCATTTTATTTATGTCCAAGTGAAACTCTATATTAGTGTTTATTACTTTGGGCCTCACTGCCCAAATAGGGTTCCAGGTTGGACCTGTTCTCATCTGCATATATTTGGTCAATTACGCAGTTTTGGGTGCCCTGACATCCTGTACAAAAGGGGACAAAAGGGGCTGTTGTGCTCTAGAAACAGGCTGGAAGAGAGAGGGGACTGGTAAAATCAAACCTATGTAGCTGGTTACTTTTGGATTTTACCTTTTTTTCTCATTCATCATTTTCAGAGCAGCAAGTGGAAGTTCCATGTTCACATTCAAGAATAACAATACTGGAGAATGCTGCCATTCTGGCCTGAGCAAAATTTAACATCAGATGCTATCTCTATACTTGCTAGTAGTTATTGACTGATGTATTTTTATTCTGGAAACTGAAAATACATTACAATCTGAAATATTTTATCTCAGTGGAAGTATACAGAACCAAGAGTTTGTTCTTTTCATGGCAGTGGATTATTTAATTTTCTACCTTATCCTAATCCTACTTCATGAACTTTTAATTATTCTAGTTTTTAATTATTCTAGTTACTGATGTGACTAGAAGCAGCTGTCAAGTTTTCTCAGGCAACACTGAATTAACATGCTTGATTCCTGGTATGTAAGTTGGATGTGGTTCAGCACTCCCAGGTTGCTCTATGTTGACATCTAAAATTCATTTAGCAATTAACAAAAAATAAATGTGACATATCATATGGAATGAGTTCCTTTCGTTCAGGGTAAGGAAAAATGTTCTTTGTTTGCTTCCTCCCTGCTTCCCCCAAGTGATTAAAAATTTTATGTGAGTTGTTTGTGTACGTTACTCAGTGTAAGAGAGGTTTTAAAAAGTGCAGTATTAGAGAAAAGAGCATGCCATCAAACTCATCAATATGTCAAGTGTAGAGTCTGAATTGTAGCCCTTTCAAGATGCACTGAAATGAGGAGAGAAATGCTAAATATATAAATATATAAATATAATGTAATATTTATATAATATATAAATATTTTGAATGTATAAAAGCAGAGCTTGATCACAGTTTTAACCCAGTGGCATATTCGAATGGCAGTGAAGCAGAGTGTCAAAGCGTACCTTTGTCACCTTTTCAAAACCTTTCCAGGTTTTGGAAATGTGAAGCTTAACTTTGTGCAAAGGTTGGCCAGGGAATTTGTTAATCAAACAGATGTTTGCATGCAGTGCTAGGAAAGGCTGTTTTTGGATACTTCTGTATCAGACACACTGTATTTCCCACCTGTCCTGATTGAGTTGGAAGAGATTACCTCATTTGACAGTTTGCTTAGTGAATTTATTCTGTGGTCTCTGTGAAGGTAAATTACATAAGCCATGTTTACAGTCATAGTGCTAAAACTAGACTCCAGAAACAAAGAAAGTATTCTATTACTACAATATTTAAGTGATGTCAAACATTGAAAAGCAAACTTACTTGATACCTTGCAGGCAGACATTTTCATTAGAGGTTTTTCCCCCCATTTGTATATCTCCAGGTGGAGTTTGAAGGCTTGAAACATGAAATCAAAAGGCTGGAAGAGGAAACTGAGTTTCTCAATAGCCAGTTAGAAGACGCCATCCGGCTTAAGGAGATTTCTGAGCGCCAACTTGAGGAGGCCTTGGAGACACTGAAGACAGAACGGGAGCAGAAGAACAACCTTCGGAAGGAGCTGTCTCACTACATGAACATCAATGATTCCATGTACAACAGCCACTTAAACATCTCTTTGGATGGGCTGAAGTTCAGCGATGAAGCCACAGAACCAAATAATGATGAAATCGTGAATGGATTTGAGCAAAACTGCCTCAGCAAACTCAGCAATGGCAAGAACAGTACTTCAACACCCAAGAAAAATGAAAGCTTCCCTCCAGCCCCAAGTCTGGTTTCAGATCTTCTGAGTGAATTAAACATTTCTGAAATCCAGAAGCTGAAGCAGCAGCTTTTGCAGGTAAATGGGTTTCCTAAGGAGCTGTGTACTTATAAATAGCTCCTAAGGTTTGTTTGGAATGTAATTTCAGTCTTTTCAGTATCGTGGTACTGTTTATACTGTGTTTTTAAGGGCTTCAATTGATTTAGAATTTGAGGATGTTAAAGGTTTGTCAGTGAAAAACCATAGTCCTTTCCCTTTCCCTTTCCCTTTCCCTTTCCCTTTCCCTTTCCCTTTCCCTTTCCCTTTCCCTTTCCCTTTCCCTTTCCCTTTCCCTTTCCCTTTCCTTAATGGAATTAGCAGTCATATCCTTTCCTTGGTGGAAAGTTCTAATGCATCTCCTATGTGATACTTGTTGTGTCTCCTTGTCACTAGCAAGAGCAATAGTGGTTTGTTTCAAAATTGAAAGTTACTCCAATCACCTTCATCAAAAGGAGTTTTGTACTTCTATTTTCTGTAATTAATTCAAAGAGCATGAAGTCCTAAGCAGCACCAAGGATTTCTGTGCTATATTTGTGCAATTAGGAGGTTGGAGAGTTTAGAACAAGGTGCATATTTCTGTTTTCTACTAATATTTTGTCAAGCATGTTTTAAATTATCTTCTATAAGAAAATGCTCTTATGAGCTGTTGGAATTTTTTAAAATGAGAAATCTAAGAGGAGAAACTTGAAAAAGTTTTGGTATTTCTGAGTCTTTCATGAAGTACCAAGCTTTCACCATAGAGTAGCCGTGTGTTTTCTAGAATTTACTTGATAATTTAGATTATAGCAATAAACTTTAGCTTGTCATTAGCTGAAAGGAAGTTTTCACAATGAGACCATCCACTAGGGAATAAATGTGTAAAAATGTGCATTTTGAAGAGGAGATAAGAAGGAATTGGCAATGAACACTGTACTTGATAATTTTAGAATACATTGTAGAGCCTTTCCCATAATGTGCAAGTGATTGGATTTCTAAAACCATATGGACCATTTGCTAAGTTGCTGTCTCTTAGAGTTAAAACCATTTAAGTGATACAGTTCCCTTAACATAGATGTCTGTGTTCCTGTATTTCAGATGGAAAGAGAAAAGGTTAACTTGTTAACAACGCTGCAAGAATCTCAGAAGCAGCTGGAAAATACACGGGGGGCCCTCTCAGAGCAGCATGAGAAAATTGGCAGGCTCACTGAAAATCTGAACGCCATGAAGAAGCTCCAGGCCAGTAAGGAGCATCAGTCGGCCCTTGACAATGAGAAGGACCGAGATAGTAATGAGGATGGAGACTATTATGAAGTTGACATCAATGGGCCAGAGATACTGGAATGCAAGTACAAAGTGGCTGTGGCAGAAATTACTGACCTGAAAGAAGAGCTCAAAAATTTGAAGGCAAAATACAAAGAATGTGAGTCTAAGTATGAGGAAGAGAAGAGTAGATATGAGACTGAGAGCCAAGCTCTCACTGAAAAGATTACCTCACTGGAAAAGTCCAGTAGGCATGACAGAGAACAGATGGCCAGGCTGGAGAAGGAGCTGAAGAAAGTCAGTGATGTTGCTGGAGAAACACAAGGCAGCCTCAATGTGGCGCAAGATGAACTAGTTACCTTCAGTGAAGAGTTGGCCAATTTATACCACCATGTCTGCATGTGTAACAATGAAACTCCAAACAGAGTGATGCTAGACTACTACAAGGAAGGTAAAGGTGGATGCAGTAGTCCAGAGACCAAGGGAAGAAGGTCTCCCATTCTTCTTTCTAAAGGGCTGTTAACTATTGAGCTGGGTAAGGCAGAGAATGGAAGTGGTGACAGCAGCCCATCCCCAGTGCCATCTCTTCCATCTCCTGTGTCCGATCCTCAGAAGGAACCGATGAACATTTACAACTTGATTGCAATAATTCGAGATCAGATCAAACATCTGCAGGCTGCTGTGGACAGAACAACTGAGCTGTCCAGGCAGCGCGTTGCTACTCAAGAACTTGGGCCAGTGGTGGACAAAGACAAGGAAGCTCTCATGGAAGAAATCCTGAAGCTGAAGTCCTTGCTGAGCACCAAGAGGGAACAGATAGCAACTCTGAGAACTGTGCTGAAAGCCAACAAACAGGTAACCGGGTCTTAGAGATTTGAAGGTTACAGTGTCAGGGAATTAGGTCATAAGCACAAGAGAATTTATCTTTGAGATCATGCTGTCACTCCCTCAGCTCTATGGGGCTTTTGTTGCTGGTGTTTGGCTAGTCTGAGGCTGAAGCTGGCTGTTCCATTCGAGGCACTCAGCTGTCCTACTGTCTTTTAAAGACAAGCACTGGGGCTGTAACTGGCTTCAGCTTCTCACGTACTCCTGAGACTTTATTAAGGTTAAGGTAGCTTCAATCTACTGTTTGTCTGAATTAGATCAGATTATATTTAATGTAGGACACCTAAAATGAAGAGGTAATCCTATTTCCTACTTGAAAGAATTCTAGTAGTTACCCTTAAAAGAGTTCTGAAATTTAAGTATTGTTCTCTCTCAAACTGCAAAATAAAAGAGCCTTCCAATATGAGAATGTGATATAAGAATGTAGTCAAAATAATAAAGGTGAAAGATAAAATTAGTCTTTAGGGACTGGATATTCAACAACTTTAACAGAGCAGTAGGTGAAAATAACTGCCATTGAAGCGCCACATGACATGCTGCATCTTCTTCTCTATGGTTAAACTGAAATTGTCTTAAAAAAAGTATAGTTTTGTTTAAGAATGAAATAAACACATTAAGTTTTCTTTTGCGCATTTGAATAAAGGTGTCCCAAATGTAAAATAGGTAAAATACTATAAGGATTAGAGAGCTGTGCTAGTGATTGACAAATGCATTTAAGTATTGAGATACTAAGTGGATTGTTTTGTTCCTTTGTGTTGCTAGTAGATAGGTTTCACGACATCTATATTCTGTAACTTCCTTGATGCTGCTGCATGGTTAATGGGAGTAGGAGAAGGCTATGTCTGTTCCCAGTGTTCAGAAATGAAATTTTTTTTTACCTGTACAAGATAAGTTGACCACGAGTTTAACATTCTCGTACAAAGTAAATGTTTCAGTATATGAATAGTGATTAAAAATATTTTAGCCAGCTATTTGATGAAGAGTTTCATTAAATGTTATGTTTCTGTTCTCCCTGGTAACCACCAGACTGCAGAAGTAGCCCTTGCCAACTTAAAAAGCAAGTATGAGAATGAGAAAGCAATGGTTACGGAGACCATGATGAAGCTGCGAAATGAGCTGAAGGCTTTGAAAGAAGATGCTGCCACCTTCTCTTCCCTGAGAGCTATGTTTGCCACAAGGTAAAAATATAATTAACTTCTCAAATTCCTTGCTTGTGTGGGGAAGAGTTGAACATCCTTCCCATCCCCCCTGCAGAGAGTGGAGGGGTAGGTGTTTTTTCCCAAGATCATTTCTTGCAGTGTGTGTCTGTGATATGCTCCTATTAAATGAGGAACATGCATGGCTATAGTGTGCTGCTACAAAACATAAAGCTGTTGTGGCAGAATTTATTTAAGTTGGCTGTGAGATTACCTATTCTTAGAACTACAGGTTCATGAAGCCATTTGCTCTGAGGAGGAGTGACGTTTAACAATGCAAAATTTATTGTACACTGAAGATGGAACTCTGCTTTACCTTGATCTAGAAAAATGTAAAACTGTTGCAAACATCCTGGTACTCTTAGGCTGTCCATCCTACAGCTGGTATCTGTTGTTTCATTGACCTGTGTCAGCTGATTTGATTCTTTTGTCTTTGGAACTTGTTTCTACTTCTGAGTTATGCTTTGTGGTGTTAAAACGTCCTGACACATAAAATCACTTAATCATCAAGTTTAGAAGAGATCTTTAAGATCATCATGTCCAACTGTCAGTCCAGCACTGCCACTTATCCTCTAACCCACATCACCCAGCACTGGATCCAAATGATTTTTGAACACCTCCCAGTGGGAATGACTCCACTACCTTCCTGGGCAGCCTATTCCAATGTCTGGCCACCTGAACAGTGAAAACATTTTTTAATATCTACTCTGAATCTCCCCTGTCCTGCTCAAGACCATTTCCTGTGATCCTCTTGCTGCAGGCACAGCAAAAGAAACTGGCCGCACCTAACTACCGACCTTTCTGGCAGTTGCAGAGAGTGATGAGATCCCCCCCGAGCTTCCCCTTGTCAAGACTAAACAAACTCCTTTCTCTCAGCTGTTCCTCATTAATGGTCAGAAGAGCCAGGCACAGAAGATGTGACTTTGAGCATTTCCAGAAAAAGATTCCCAGATGGGGAATAACAGCATTTACCTCCTATTCCTGGTGCTAGATCTTGGGGTGATGAATGGCATCTAGAGACAAAAAAAGGTCTGGGCTGCTGTCTTGGTCTGAAAGACAGGTGTCTGCTAAGAAAGGCAGGAGCCTCTCTTGTAATAGAAAATGTAAACCCCCTCCCTCCAAGTTATTATAATTTGAAATGTATTTATTTATTATAAATTGAAATTAAGGAGCTCTCAGGTAAAGATATGGGAATAGGAATAACAGTTCTTTACTAGGAAAACTTAAAATAAAATGAAATAAAAGTACAGTAATGCAAACAACAAAGCACTGAGAGTCAGAATACAACCTGACACTCTGTCAGTCAGGGTGTTGGTAGCAGTCCCATTAAATAGTGGCTGCATCCTCCTGGAGTGATAGATGTGGTTCTCTTGAAGCACTGGTCCAGTTTTCCTCTGGGATCCAGTGGAAAAAGGCTGCTCTGATGTTACAGATCTCAGTTTTTAGCTAGGTAGGAAAGGCTTGTCTCCTCCCCCTGGCTGGAGCATCTCACAATGGGATTGTGTGATTTTATCAGTCATGCAGTGGGACTCAATGATCCATTAACAGGGGATATCTCCCTGGAGGAAGGATGGGTTGTGGAAAAGATAAAGAACAGTGTCCCACCTTGTTTTAACAGATGGTCCATTAACAAAAGATGTCTCCCCCAGAGATAAGGATCACTGCCCCAGCTGGTTTCAACAGATGGTGATAGAATACATACTTTTGGTTGCATCCTGCTTTGCAAGCCAAGACAGCTGCCAATATCCATGTGAAACCAAGGAGTTGTCCAGGCAGGACACAGGCATTTCACTATCCAAAACCTCATAGGTGATACTGTGCACGCACTCACATTTATAGCAGTGAGGTGCCTGCTCTAGACTCTCTGTCAGAGAACTAAAATATAATGCTGCATATGTTGGGATTCAACCTTGGTGAAGGTGCCTCCTGTAGATAGGCCCTGGACCTGGGTTGTAAGAGTCTTCTTCCAGGGATTTGTTGTAGAGTCTATGTCCACACCACCTTCCCATGTTCCTGGTGCTCTGCTTGGACACTACTGCTAGGGAGAGTGAACCACAGGATGCATTCCTGTAAAATACTAGTGGTGCAGAGAGTTCCTCACAGTACACTATGCCAGCTCTTGTTTGGCAGTTTGTCTGCCCTTCTGGTTTTAATCAAGGTGGAAAGTGAGTTACTTTAAAATACGGGAGATTACTGTAGCCGCAATTACTTGTCTCCATGGTGTTTTAGATTGACAAATCCTGGTTTTGTTTGACAGTCATAGAAAGTGTCAGTGCTTGTATGTTATAAGAAGCAAATCACATGCATAGCTTGGGTGGTGTGGGGTGGAGAGAGCTGGAGAGATGGAAATTAGTTCCTGGGGTAAGGAAAAGCTGGGGGAAGGTGTTAAAAATCTGTCTTTAGTATTAATTTCTAATGTTAAAATTGAGTTAGAAACAGCAGGTGACTGATCTCTTACAGCTGAATACAGTCAGTGCTCATTTACATCTAATTTTGACTGTGTCTCTGCTAATACTTTTCTCAGTTTTTAATAAAGATGAGAAATTGTGATTTTAATCCTGCATATTTGAATTTCCTTAGTGGGTTGACAGTTTAATCTCTCAAGGTAGAAGTAGTTGATGCTTCTCTCTAATGCCTCCTTCAGTCACTCTTGGGTCACCTGTCTTGTTTCCTTGGAAGTTGTCACACTGTCCTCATTGATTGCAGGGAAGAGGGAAAAAATGAGTATGCCCAGGTGCATTTGGTGCTTTTTTTTTTCTGGAACAGAGCTTGATTCACTAGTGAATTTACCTATAAATGGTATTAAAATTATTACATGCTGACCCTTACATAAACTGATCTGTAGAACTAAAGCCAAACCAGTGTTTGTGGGAAGCAGTGGTATGCAGCTTTGGAAAATGCTAAGCTAGGTTTTTCAATAATTTGACTTTAGAGAGTTTCAGAAGATTTCGTTTTTATTTCTCATCATTATAATTAACACTCAGGATATTTATTTTCTCTGTGTATATACAACATCAGCTATATGTATGTAGCTGGTATTGTTTTTAAAAATCTAGTTGATGCTTCCTTAAACTTCTTTTTTTGTTGCTGTTAATGACCAGTAATAAGAAAATGGGCAGCATCAAAGCCTTGTGTTCACTATCTACTTAAAGTTGTAAATATGTGAAAATACAACAGGCTTATACTAATTTCATATTCCTCCTAAAAGCATGAAAGCAAAATTATTTTATTTGAAAAGTGTTTTTTAAAAGAAAGAAATCTTCTAATGTGATTTTATTGAATATATAGCTGGGAAGTAGCCTAGCACATGACAAATGGAACTGTAAAAGGGAAGGAGCCTTTATTGTTCTGTCCAACAAAGCAATAAAAATACATAGAACACAAAGATATGGTGCCATAGCTGCTGCTGCCAGCTAAAGCAGGTTGAAAGCCTGAGTCATCCTAGATGGTTAGGGACGCAATATTGCTGGGTTTGGTTTGGGGTTTTTTGAGAAAATTAAATTGAGAGTCAGCGAGCAGCAGAAGGAAGAAATGGGGCAGATCCCAGTCCACCTGTGCATGTAACATCTACAGCCACCTCTAGGAAACTTCTCACTCCTTTATTCCAGTAAATGATTGCTGTGCATTGTACAGTGTGATGTTCCTTGACCTGAGACAGCCATGCTTTCACCAGGACAAGATTTGAGTTTGAGGCTGTATGATTCCTTTTGGATTAAAGAATCAAGAAAGCAGATTGAGGATGTAGGATGGCGTGTAGGCAGAGTAGTTAACACTTCTGCCTCTCCCCAGTCGTCTTTTCTATAGGAGAAAACAGTCAGTCAGGTACAGTTAAAAACTGCAGCTGCGTATATGCTACTGACAACACTTCCCGTTTGTGGGGAAGAAAGGAAAAACTCCCTGAATAGAGTTCTTTGGAAAACGAAAAACCAAACAACCACTTTAAGTATTTGAAATAATGAATACCTTGTAATTTCTAAGGACAGTCAGTTGATGTTGTAAACTTTTGTGCTAACAGGAAGCTCTATGAGATAATGACTTGCTACAGTAATCTTTTGGAGTCAAAATCCTGGCTTTAATTGCAGCTTGGCTCACATGAGAAAGACTTCACTGCTTTCTAGACTATGCCAGACATCTGCTTCACCAGTCAGCCATTGACTTTGGAACTGGCTGTGCTTGGTCAAGAGACAGGAGTGATACCAGAACACAAGTAAGACAGTGTGGGAGGTCCCTGCTCTGCTTTACTGCAGTGGTTTTGTTCTCTCTTCCTTATCTCTTTTTGTTCCAAATGGGGTGAAGGTGAAAGCCCCATGCTCTGGCTGTTCTGGATTAACATTCCTCTGCTGCATGTCAAATCAAGTCAACAGCAATCTTGATGCTGTTTCACTGAGCTAAAAGTTTTGGGGCTACATTAACTTAGTGTTCCATACAAAAACGTGGATATGTTTTGATTCACAAGAAGGAACTGGAAAAAGGCAGGAGGGAACCTCCCTCTATTTTTACGTTTCCCAAATCTTTTGGGAGGATAATACTGAAACAAGGGGAACGGGGACAAGTCTCTCCAGTGCCAGATCATATTTTGCTGAAGCAATCACATTCCAGTCCGCAAGGAACTGGTAATGCTATTCTGGACATCTCCCTGATTTGCAATAGTGGAGCTTGGGAGGAATCAGGTTTGAGGTGTGCACAGAAAAGAAAGCAGAAGGGTCACTTCTGGTATAACCAGACCTTGCTTTTCACCTCAAATGTCATGAGTGTGTTTGAAAGCTGGGGCTAAACCCCATAGCCTCTCTGATCGCCCAGAAATCTTTAGCCTTTTTCTTGCTCCCGCCTCCAGGGGAGGAAAACACCTCTGACACTCTGGAGCAGCAGGGCACAGGGTCTGTAGGATGCTGGGAGCTGTTCAGTTTTGCAACCACATCCTTCTTCTGGAGCTGGTGATGCCTTCCCTCAGAGCAGAGGGCTCTTATGCTTTCAAGATTATTTTAGTCTTTTCAGACTTGCTAGGGCTGTTTCAATCTCTGTTTATCTCTAAAGCTGAAATGGGTTAATGGGACAAGATCTGGCCCTGAGCCTGGCTTCCACTCCCTGAAGTGTAGCAGTTGGTGTAGGTCCATCTGACCACACTGAGAAGGGCAGATGTTTGTGTTCCAACAAGTTTAAGGTTCCTGGGTTTGTTTTTTTTTTCTTTTAAATGACCCCTCACATATTGGTTTCTCCTGGGCTGCACAGTGTGGGAAAGACTGTGAGGAACTCTGGAGCAGGATGCTCAGAGATGCAAGGGGACAGATTCCTGTGCATGTGGGGGCCCCAGATTCACCCAGACTTTCTGGTCCATAAAGCTGCAGTGCAGTTATAGTTCGTGCAGTTTTATATTTATATTTCTGAGTTACTGTTTAATCTCTCTAGGTATTCAAAAATAAAAATATCTTTTTTTCTTTTTCCTGTTTCTATTCCCAAACAAATATAATTAGGAATATAAGCCTAATCCTGCTATTTAAAATCAGTGAGATTAGAATTTGAGGCTTGATAGTATAAGTGCAGCTGTTGAATCTGCATATCAATGTGGTTTTGTTTTGTGGTGTTTTTTTCCCAGTCTGCTTTATATTACCCAGTGATAAATTTCCCATAAAGTATGGGGCTTTTCCATTTCAAAATTTAAAGGAACTTCACTGCTGATATTTTTACTTTTATGAAGAAGCTGTATTTTGCAGATGGTAAATTCCAGCTGGTACCTATGAATATTTACTTCTCTATCCATATGCATAAATGTTGTCTCTGTGCAGTAAATATACACCTACATGTAGACTTCAATTTTTTAAGTTGCTCATGGTGCAAGTTAAGCAGCTTCCAGGCCCAGTGAAAATGACTGTACATGGAACACCTGGAGGCATTCAGACAGCTTTGCCACAGCCTTCTGACTTACTCAGTTCCTTTAATTGTTTTAAAATTGATTTTGATGGTGACAACGATTAAATAAAGGCTTCTTGCTATTGAGAAGATAGCATAATCGGAGTAGATTAAAGTAGAATTCTGAAAGATGTTTGTTTTTAATAGTGCTGTTCAGTCATCAGTGGAGATTTGTTACTTGGACTTTGTGTAAAGTAACAAATGGCACAGTTGAGGGGGCCATTTCACAACACTTGTGTTGCTGCCTTCAGACTCTTTCCAACTTGAAGCTTAGAACCACTGTGACCTCTCTAAGCAGAGACAAAAGCAATATGACTGCATGAGGTCTACTTGCTATGGGAAGACATCTCACTGACATTCATACATGAGTACAGCTACATCGGGCTCCACACTTCTGCTCTCCAAGGAGGCTGTTAATTATACACCATCTTGAAAGGCACAAACATGAAGTGCTGAGTATGGGATTTTAAGAATCCCAGTGAGAAGTAGTTGTGGTTTTCCACAAGTTTAGTTGAAGTTCTTGTTGAGTGTGTATGTAAGCAGCTGCTAAGCTATCACTGCTTTATAGGCTGGACACAAGGGCTTATATTGGAAAGTGTTTATAATGGAACCAGGATTGCTAAAGATTGATGTGTTTCATTGTAGATGCGATGAATATGTCACACAGCTGGATGAAATGCAGCGGCAACTTGCAGCAGCCGAGGATGAGAAGAAGACTCTGAACTCCTTGCTTCGGATGGCTATCCAACAGAAACTGGCCTTGACACAGCGCCTGGAACATTTGGAACTGGACCACGAGCAGTCCAAAAGGGTGCGCACAAAGTCTGCCTCCAAAGCCAAGGGCAGTAACCCCAGTGTAAGTCACATTCGGTCCTGTGGAGACAGGTCTGAAGGATCTGTCCTGAACAACCAGGTGTTTTGTAGTGAGAAATATAAAATCTATTGTGACTAGGACACATGTCTAGAAAAATCATATTCTGCATCTTATTTTATGCTGTAATTGTCAGCATAAATCCCCACTATCTAATGTCACAGTGAGTTGACTCGTACTAGTATGTTGTTGAACCAGGTAATACAGATTGTATTACAGTGTTCTTAACTGTAACTAATGGATAAGTATGGGGATGCTATTAACAAGTTAATAGTGGAAAGCAATTAGCTTTTTCCACAATTAACATGTCTGGGCTTTGCTGTTTATGGTAAGTGTTAATAGTACACCTGATGAAGTATATATCTGGTGTTACTTACTGTAGTTTGTATAGCACAAATGTGATCCTTTCTCCAGGGTTGCAGCATACTTCAATAAATGTTTTCATAGGCAGAAACAAACAGAGAACCTTTCTTGTTACTGTGGCTTAAGTGGTGAAAAGCAAAGGTTAAAATTAGAGCTATGTCTTGGGAATGCAGAGCATTTGGAAACTGGAGTCAAACTTAATTTGCCTGTTACAGCATATGTTAAACACTTGCTGTTACATCACCATTAACTAAAGTTCTAAAGCTTTTATAGGCTATAAAATCTAGAAGATAACTCGGTATTTTGTTTACGCTCTGCATCCCTCTCTTCAGAGGGATAATCAGAAGAAACTTGCATATTTATATTAAAAATATGCAATATTAACTCCATCTGATATAAAATTTAAAATGTTAAGAATTGGGATTCTGCTTGCTAGACAGTTCCTCTTTAAGAAGTTATGTCCTGAAAGGATCTCTGTAGTCTTATGTTGCTCCTTGCAAGCATAACACTTTGGAAAGAACCCGTCTGAGATACCCTTTACAGGAAAGTAGCCACACAATATGTATGTGTAGAATTAATGTGACTGTGGTCTAGCATTGTTGGTCACAAACAGTTTTTCTCAGCTCTCAGTATTAACCTAAATAGGTAGTATTTCAGAGCTCTGATAATTTTTTTAAATACATGGAAGATACTGCATTCCATATGCAAGCCATGTGTTTCACAGGGCTCTACATTAGAGGCACAGGAAATTGATCCAGATCATCCTGCTAAGAATGATTTATGAAGTAGCTTAGTGCACATTCTCATCTTTAAAAACAAATAAACCATTGTCTGATATTGAACTTTTAAGGGGCCTTTTTACCCACTTAATTACAATAAGTTTGATAGTATAAAAGTGTACTTTCTAATTGGTGCCTATATAAGAGAAAAAGATTGAAAATGTTCCTTCGAAAATTGTGGAAAATTTGTGGAGCACTGAAAGGCACAGTTCTTTGTTTAACCCGAAGTTTGAAGTGCCTAGCCTCACTCAGACTTTATTTTAATGTAAAGCCCTGTTCATTTTGTACTCTTTCAAACACTTTTGTATGCCTGTAGTGTTACAAAAAGAAAGGCAAGCCTTTGCCATGAGTGCTTGATAGCATGGTTCCCAAAGCTATTCTAACCCTGTGCTGTGGTTGTGCTCCTCTGCCCGTTTGTCCCTGTTGATGCTTAGAGCTTGCTTTGTGCGCTACCTGTGCACATGCAGGAGATATTCCAGTGCTAACAGAAGCTAATAAGAGCATGGATGGTGTTCCCACTGAGGGGAAACCATAGGAGATTTTGGCTTCCCAGATATTTTTAGGCATTTTGGGGGGAAGTCTTCTAAATTAATACAGTGAGATTTTAAACAAATGGAACTTTGCTACAAAGCTGGGACCCATGGAAATGCTGCAGTCCAGAGCCAGAATTGCATTTTTTGATCTTGAGAGGAAGAAAAAACCTCAAGCGATTTAATTCTAATACATTTCTAAAACATGACTGATTGGAGTTTAAGCAAATTTCAATTCTGGTTTTAGAAACTAGGCCACTGTGTGTCTAGAAAATACTGAATTCTCCTGAATTTGAGCTTTAATACTGCTAAATAGCAGGCTTGATATTTTAGAAGAGATATCTTTTATAATTTTCAATCTTGCTTTTCTCTTTGCTGCACAATCTTCCAAAAGGCCTTTATTCTTCTCATTCCTACATTAAGTACGATTTAAAAATACACGGTGAAAGCAGGCTTTTGAGTGCTATCTTTCTCTGCTCTAATAGACTCAGTAACAATTCTGCTTCCACGATAGTAGGGAGCTTTAACAGTTTTCACTGCTTCCATGTCTCTAGGGACAATACTTACGCAAAATACTTATGGCAAAAAGGTAAACTGGAGAAACTAGTTTAATGCATTGTTGTTTTTTTTTTTTTTCAAATTAGTTGGAATTTTCTGTAATAATTCTGGTGTGACTATTGCTTTCAGGTTCATTCTTTCATTTCTGAGTATGAGCAATCTTAGTATTAGCCCAATGGCCTTAGTGATCATTTCCATCTTCAGTCATTTCTGCAAATATTTAAAAAACCCTAAGAGCCAGCCTGACTGCTGTTTGAATCTATCACCATTATGGTTTATCCTGTCATTAAAAGAGCTGAGGAATGGTGTTAAGTGTCTTGATCCTGCTGTTTGTATTTTTAGGTAATATTTAAGACTGAGTCTTTTAATTTTTGATTAACAATTTCCTGATGTTCATTTGCTGTAAGTCTTTCATATCAGTCTCAATGGGTTGCGGTAAAGCATGGAAAATTCCTTACGCCATCACCTACCTCTGCAAGCAGGCTCTTCTGAATGATTCTTTGCATAGGCCTGCATGATATACTGACCTGCATGTTTCTGGAGAACCTAAAGCTTCACTGAAAACATTTCTTGCATACTCACTGCTTTTAACTTATGCTTGAAGAGCAAAGCTTTATTCAGTACTTGTAAGACTCCTTCTTTCTGCAAAGCTGATGCTTCCAGGCTGAGCCCACAAAGCCTTGTTCACCCAGCGGGAAGGCATGTGCCAGCTGGAGTGGCTGCTGTTTCCCCAGCCAGCTAACAGACCCTCAGCCAACTAACCTGCCTGTGCAGCACATGGATGGGGTTATGTTTTCAGTTGATTGAGAAATAAACACTGATTTTCTTTTTCCTAATGCTATTTTATTTTTCCATTTTTCAGCTGTAGAGTAGTTCCTGGAGAAGGCCTTTCCAACAGTGCAACAGCATTTCTTAGTCCTCCTGACTCTGGTTCAAAGTGGTGGCCCATTGCACACAGAATGGAAACCACTGACCTAATCCTAACTTTCGAAAACACCTTTTCCTATATATTACCTGAAATCTTACCTTTCTGCCCGAAGCTATAAAACAAACAAGCTTTACCTATAAGTGCTGCTGCAGTAAGAAACCTTACAAGTGCTGAAGAAACCTACTTCAAATGTAATGCTCACCATATTAGTCTGTGCTCTCCTAGAGATGTTGGATGGGGGAATTTACTTCATTGCAGATGCTAATTTTT
This sequence comes from Acridotheres tristis, assembly GCA_037013685.1. Lineage (NCBI taxonomy): Eukaryota > Metazoa > Chordata > Aves > Passeriformes > Sturnidae > Acridotheres > Acridotheres tristis. The sequence continues at coordinate 20,574,431 of CM072899.1, read as the reverse complement.
TACCTGATTGCTAAACCTGTGCACTTTTGATATTTTTCTTTAGCTTCTTTAATTCCTTATGTAGAAGAGTTTATATAAACGCAGTGGTTTGTGCTCATAGTCTCTCTCCAATTCGAAATTTGTGACTTATGAATTATATGTGGCAGAGATTTGGGGGGGGGGTCTAGATTGTGATTAGAAAAGAGTTTCAGCAAAAAGCAGGAGCTCTGCTAAACTATGTGCTGTGCTTCAGCATCTTTTTATTGAAGTGTTATGCTTTATATGTTTAAATTACTGATTTTTTTAACTGCCGTGTTCATTGAGAAATCCAGGGTATTCAAATTCTGGGGTTTTTTTCATATTATATTATTATTCTTAGGAATAGTTCAATGTAACAAGAAGAAAACTTGACTTTGCTCTGGTTAAAACAGTAATAGGCACTTGAAAGATATTAAATAAATAGTATTACATATAAATTCCAGAAGTCCTGGGTTTTAGGAAGGTGAACTATTATCGATTAACAGAATTTTATACAACTATACCAGTTAAATTCCAAATTGGAATTGTTTTGTTACTTTTTCATTTTATTGTGCCAAATTATGGTACATTTAGAAAGAAAAATTCTAAAGTGGTCAGTGATAGGGTGTTATCTGTCAGCGCCTTTCTGTCACTCATTATTGCCGGTAGTGCCTTTGATCATTTGAAGGGAGACTCTTAGAGTAGTGTAGGGTAAGTCCTGTCACTTAGGAATAGAATGGCTGGTTTGGAATTTGTTAAAGATGTGGAGCAATAAGTGCAAAGTGAACTCCCATTTCGCACATTTTTAATGGTAGGCTTACTATAGAGTTTATATATTCAAGGAATTGTAAAAAATTCTGTTAGTCAATGATATTTCATCATGCACATCCTTGCAAATTCAAGGGTATAGAGGGGGAAAAAAATCAAAATCACAACCTGAACAAATCTGACTACACTTTGGGAACCAAATGGACTCATGTTGAACAGATGAGCAGTGTATGACCACATTTATGGTATCAGTCTGGGAATGCGTTGGGAATGTCACTGTCTGTGGATGGTGGGGGGCAGGAACCACAGCACTGTGTGCAAATGTGAACCCCAGCACATCGGGATCTCCTTTGCATGTTGTCTCTAATTGTGATTTCAGCAAACAGAAACAGAGAAGCGCAGCGACAAGCCATGCCAGGTTCTCAATGGCTTGGTGAGGCTCATGTGGATGATTAAATTGGTACTTGCTGGAGGGGAGCCTTCCCACTTCCCAATAAAAATAGAAATTGAACTAATATTGATAGTGCAGTAAAGATTTCTGTTTGCTGGAAAAAGCATTATTATTCCTAGACGTGAGGACTTAATACTTCCATCTTCTGTTACACTATTGATTCATAAGAAATATTGTTGCATTTAAAATTACTACATTTGTATGTGGGTATTTATTTGAAATGATGTCTAAGTACTGTATTATGTTCTATGTGCATTACCTTTTAGTGGTGGGTTGGTCTCCATGTAATGTCCTGTGCATGTATTCTTGCCAAGTAACCTTTACACAGATCTGGAAAACAAAAAAGTTAAACTTCTTAAAAGAATAACTGTGTGTTAATTGGATAACTTTAGGAGGAGGAGTGGAGGCCAAAACACTGCTTCCAGATTAATAAAATAGTTTTTAATCTAGGAAAGCAATGTGCCTGTGTAAAGGTAGTTACATTGGCAGGAGCAATAAAAGAGAAAAGGAATTGTGTGTTCGGCCTGTTGGTTTTGCAGTTCAAGAAGGTGCTGGTTTAAGTAGTCTGCTGAAGGGATTTTCAGCTGGGGGCCAAATAAATACTAATTTTTATCTGAAAGAAACTGAATACATCACATGAAGTTTTCTGCAGAACTAGAAAATTAATTATTTTTGCTCACATTCAGGGAACACTATCCTGTCCTATCCCACGATATCTTCATGGATTAGTTTTGGCCTGGATCAGACTGGTTTAATGTATGTTGCTGAATAGCCTTGCAAACACTTGTACTATTACAGGGAAAGTAAGGGTAGGCCTAAGGCTATAGTGTCGGTCGTGACAAATCATCCTGAAGTTGCATCTTAATTTCTTGTATACTCTCCAAAATAACTCACATACTCTTAGGGCCCCATCCAGCCTGGCCCCGAACACTTCCCTGGAAGTATTTCCTGACCTGGTGGTGTTCCCTGAGCACCCTGATCTAGTGGGAGATGTCCCTGCTCGTGGCAGGGAGTTGGAACAAGGTGGTTTTAAAAGCCCTTTCTAACCAGTTAGGGATTTGGGGGAAATGCATAAAGTTGATGCTTGTCCAGTAGAATTAGCAAATAAACTCACAAAAAGCCCCTGAAGCAGAATACTAAAACTCTGAGGGCAAGGCTGAGGTTTGCCCCATCAATACAATGATGTTCCTGGATCAATGACTTCATGTAGTCCCCTATAAACATTAAATACGGTTTTATACTCTAGTTTAACAACTCTTGTGCCCCCAGGGAGGATTGTTAGAACCATTCTGCTGATTGTTTCTCTATCTGGTAGCTGTCAGCTGCATGACCCCAGCTCATCAACTTACAGATGCAAGATGCCAGTTTTTCTTTTGGCATTTGAAAACACTTGCTCAGAGGTATGCAGTGAACTAGCAGAGCATGTGTGCTGGGACACTTGCCCTGCTTGTAGAGGTCTGCATTTTCTCTAACAGGAACTTTACCTGCAGGATGATCTACAGAAGAAATATGTAAATCCATCTGCATGCACATGAGAGCAGACCTGTGAAACAGTAAAACAGGGTGATTCAAGAATGCTTTAGTAAGAAAGAGATTGAGAAAAGTATTTACATTAAAAGCCTGTCTAGTGAATGGTTATTAATTAAAACGTTCATTTCTTTGACTCTTTTCTGTGTAGAAAAATCCCCTCCCTAAGCCCTGGGGGAAATGTTGCCTCTGCAGAGATGGAGGGTGGGTTCAGCATTACAGCTGAAGTGCTGGAGTTAAGTCTCTGGGAGAGGAATCTGCCAGCAAATATCACACTCCTGCTTGCTACAGAGTCAGTAGTCCAGCAGAGATCTTTTGTTTCTTGCAAGTGAGCTTGAAAACAAGTTGCTCATTTCCCAAAAAAGGAACTGGGCAGATTTCTGGGTGTACTGAGATGCCTCAAGATCAGAGATATGGAAGTTTCCAAGTACCCGGTTTTGTGGGATGAAGGCGATGAAAATTAAGACAGAGGTGCTTTTTGGATATCTCGCTAGATAACATGGTAAAATTCAGCTAGACAAATATTTACAGTAGTTAGAGTTTCAAAAATATATTCACATTCTTGTGATTTTTGAAGGCTGATGTAGTAGATGGACCTACAGGAAAAGGTATTTTTGCATCCAAGAACTTTGAAGAAACAAAAATATAAAGATCAACTCCGGGAGCTCATAACCAAGCAAAGCAGCTAGTCAATGTAATTATTCTGAGTATATTATTATTTTTGAGAGTTATTTTGAATACTTATCTATAAAAGCTTCAAGCAAACATTCATTCATCGTTGTTGGGAAAATCACTCATATTCAAACCACTCAAAAGGATAGCTTCATCTGTCCTTTCCCAGGAAAGGAGGAGAGAATGCTGCTTCCCAGTGTGAATGCAAATTTATCCAAGAAGGAGCAGTCACACCTGAGGAGGGAATGTTTTTCCTCATCCTTACTGCTATCTCAAAGATAACCTGAGAGCTGATCTGCCCCTTACCTTGCCCTGTGACTTTGGGATGTGCTGCTCCTGAACTAAGCCATCAGGTTTGATAGTTATCAAGTGAAGGAGTTGTAAAATGCCCTAGGTCCAGAAACTGTTTAAAAAACTAAAAAAAAAACATGAAAGCCAAGTAACAAGCTGAATCTGGTTCTAGATGTTAGAGTACTTCTGAAGCAAAGGTAATACACAGAGTGGGAGCAGTGTAATGAAAGCTGATTATTGTGAGTGTGCTGAGAAAATCTGAGAAAAATTTAAAAATTTAGACCAAATCTATACTGATAATGTAAGGCAGAAGTGAGTTAGTGCATGTCCAGACCTCTACCAAACTCATGAGAATAAGAATGTAACTAAGCTGAAAATTACTTTCAGACCAGAACTCCCAAATACTGCGGCTTTTAGCCGAATCAAGTGTCATTAGAAGGACACTCTGTAGGCCAAAGATGTACCTGTGTGATACTCTTTATGTTGCAAGAATTTTGAAAAATTTTATATATTTGAAGCATCTCTGATATTACTTTTAAAATAAATATCAGCAGGTGGGGATTTGGGCTGTGAATGTCCTAGGCTAAAATATTGTAGCAGGCTTAACAGGCAGGAGAAACTTCCATACCAATGATTTAGTGTATGGTTTTAAAGCAATCATAAGAGGAAGAAAAAAGAGCAAAAGTTTTAAAAATAAATTCTCACTAGCAATTACACGATCCATTCTCAATAACAGCATTTTTAAATCTTTTTTTTTGAAATTGATAATTTCTGCTTTTCAAACAGTCATCTATTTCAGGAATTACAATTCTCCATTATTAAGTTTAAGGAAAGAATAGAAAACAATTCATTTAACTATACACTTCTTCATAATTCTTGACATCATTTCTTCCACATCTTCTCCACAAAACCTGACTCCTTATTTTTTACACAGAAATTTTCAGTTCAGCATTGTCTCAGCATTCAGATACATGCTAACACAAATTTTGGGAAAACATTCAACTTGGCAGTTCCACAGTAAAAAACATTTTCCCATTAATTTCTGGTGGTGAGACTGCTCCTAACTATAACAGTTATTTCTAATTATACTGATTAAACATTCAGGCAGCTTCTATTAATCTCAAGTGTTGCTTAGCTTTTCTTCCTCTGTGACTTCTACCCTGGAATTCAAATTAATGCAGCTCAAAGTTTTATCAAGAGATAAAGAATGAAATATTTGATCCAGCACTGAAACATCAGCTTCCTGCTATTGCCAGCTGAACAACAGACCTTTATTGAGCCACATATGAGAGTCCTGGAGCTGGAGCAGAAATCTCCTGTTTAGCAGCCTGATGCCTCCATCAGAGAGCAGAGTGCTGACATGCCATGGACAGTGTTGGAGGGAGGTTTTATCCTGTGAACTTACCTGGCTCTAAGGAGTGTTCTAAAATTACCCTGCATTATTAAGATGGGAAAAGCATTAATTCGTTTTAGCTGGTAATCAAGGAGTTGTTTAGTAACAGGTCTCAAAAATAAGATGCAGTTTTTGAAAGTAAGTACCTTGTGCGTTCCTTGTCTTTCTCCATAGGGACAGAATTCCCAGCTATCAGCTCTCACCAGTACGCATAATTACCCAGTTGCTGAATGTCCAGATCAACTCTCTTTGGAAGTCAGCTCGGAGAAAAAACATTGACTGTGGTCTACATGAAGGGAGGAGAAACCGTGGTGGGAGTTGAAAAATAGTAAGAAACATAAAAGGGATGTGACCCTTATGCCTGAACATGCAAAATACAACTACTGGCAGCTGTGTGTGATCAGGGAACAGTTCTCGCAGAGAACACAAGATGGCAGTGCCAGACAAAGACAGGCAGGGCCTGACAGGGCCAGAGACAGCCAGACAGAGCCAGGCTGGGCCAGACAGAGATAGGCTGGGCCAGATAGAGCCATTCAGGGCCAGACAGAGCCAGCCAATTCCGGACAGAGCCAGGCAGGCCCAAACAGAGCCAGGCTGTGCCTGACAGAGCCAGGCAGGGCCAGACAGAGCCAGGCTGGGCCAGACAGAGCCAGGCTGGGCCAGACAGAGCCAGCCAATTCCTGACAGAGCCAGGCTGGGCCAGACAGAGCCAGCCAGTTTCTGACAGAGACAAGCAGGGCCAGACAGACACAGGCTGGGCCTGACAGAGCCAGGCTGGGCCAGATAGAGCCAGGCTGGGCCAGAGAGAGTAAGGCTGTGCCTGATAGAGGCAGCCAATTCCTGACAGAGCCAGGCAGGGCCAGACAGAGCCAGGCTGTGCCTGACAGAGCCAGGCTCGGCCACAGAGAGCCAAGCAGGACCAGAGAGAGCCAGCCAAATCCTGACAGAACCAGGCTGGGCCAGACTGAGCCAGGAGGGGCCAGACAGAGCCAGCCAATTCCTGACAGAGCCAGGCAGGGCCAGACAGAGCCAGGCAGGGCATGACAGAGCCAGGCAGAGCGAGAGAGAGCCAGCCAATTCCTGACAGAGCCAGGCAGGGGCAGATAGAGCCAGGCTGGGCCAGACAGAGCCAGGCAGAGCCATAAAGAGCCAGCCAATTCCTGACAGAGCCAGGCTATGCCAGACTGAGCCAGGCAGGGCCAGACAGAGCCAAGCACAGCCAGACAAATCCAGCCAATTCCTGACAGAGCCAGGCTGGGCCAGATAGAGCCAGGCAGGGCCAGAGAGAGTAAGGCTGGGCCATACAGAGCCAGCCAATTCCTGACAGAGCCGGGCTGGGCCAGACACAGCCAGGCTGGGGCAGATAGAGCCAGGCAGGGCCAGACAGAGCCAGACTGGGCCAGTCAGAGCTAGGCTGGGCCAGAGAGAGTCATGCTGTGTCTGACAGAGCCAGGCTGGGCCAGACAGAGCCAGGCTGGCCCTGTCAGAGCCAACCAGGGGCAGACAGAGCTAGGGTGTTCCTGACAGAGCCTGCCAATTCCTGACAGAACCAGGCTGGGCCTGACAGAGCCAGGCAGGGCCAGACAGAGCCACCCAGTTCTTGACAGAGACAGGCAGTGCCGGACAAAGCCAGCCTGTTCCTGATAGAGACAGGCAGGTCCAGATAGAGCCAGGCAGGGACAGACAGAGCCAGCCAATTCCTGTTAGAGCTAGGCAGGACCAGACAAAGCCAGGCTGGGCCATACATAGCCAGGCTGGGCCAGACAGAGCCTGGGTGGACAAGACTGGGTCAGGCAGGTCCAGATAGAGCCAGGCAGGGCCAGACAGAGCCAGGCAGGGCCAGACCGAGCCAGGCTGGGCATGATAGAGCCAGGCTGGGCCATACATAGCCAGGCAGGGCCAGAGAGAGCCAGGAAGGGCCAGAGTCAGGCTGTGCCTGAGAGAGCCAGGCCGAGCAAGAGAGTTCCAAGCAGGGCCAGACATAGCAAGGCAGGGCCAGACAGAGCCAGGCATGGCCAGATTGAGCCAGAGAGATTCAGGCTGCACCTGACAGATCCAGGCTGGGCCAAACAGCCAGGGAGGTACTTACAGAGCCAGGCAGGGCCAGACAGAGCCAGCCAATTCCTGACAAAGCCAGGCAGGGCCAGACTGGCCCAGGCAGGGCTAGATAGAGCCAGGATGGGCCAGACAAAGCCAGGCTGGACCAGACCAAGCCAGCCAATTTCTGACAGAGCCAGGCAGGGCCAGACAGATCCAGGCTGGACCAGACAGAGCTAGGCTGTGCCTGAGAGAGCCAGGCTGGGCTAGATAGATCCACGGAGGGCCAGACAGTGCCAGTCAGAGCCAGACTGGGCTAGTGAGAGCCAGCCAATTTCTGACAGGGCCAGGCTGGGTCAGGCAGAGCCAGGCTGGGCCCGACTGAGCCAGTCTGGGTCAGAGAGAGCCAGGCTGCGCCAAACAGAGACTGACAACGCCAGACAGTGCGAGGCTGGGCCAGGCAGAGCCAGGCTGGGCCCGACTGAGCTAGGCAGGGCCAGATAGATCCAGGATTGGCCAGACATGGCCAGGCTTGTCCAGACAGAGCCAGGCTGTACCTGACAGAGCCAGCCAATTCCATACAGAGCCAGGCAGGGCCAGACAGGGCCAGACAGAGCCAGCCAGTTCCAGACAGAGCCAGGGAGGGCGAGATAGAGACAGGCTGGGCCAGAGAGAGCCAGGCAGTGCCAGACAGAGGCTGGCAGGGCCAGATAGAGCCAGGCTGGGCCAGACAGAGCCAGCCAAATCCAGAGAGAGCCAGGCAGGGCCAGACAGAGCCAGAACGTGCCTGACAGATCCAGGCTGGGCCAGACAGAGCCAGGCTGTGCCTGACAGAGCCAGGCTGGGCTAGACAGAGCCAAGCAGGGCCAGACATAGCCAGGCATGGCCAGCCTGGGCCAGACAGAGCCAGCCAATTTCTGACAGAGCCAGGCAGGGCCAGACAGAGCCAGGCTGGGCCAGACAGAGCCAGGCTGTGCTTGACAGAGCCTGGCTGGGCCAGACAGAGCCAAGCAGTGCCAGACAGAGCCCGCCAATTCCAGACACAGACAGGCAATGCAAGACAGAGGTAACCAATTCCTGACAGAGCCAGGCAGGGCCAGAAAGAGCCAGGCAGGGCCAGAAAGAGCCAGGGTGGGCCAGACAGAACCAGGCAGGGCCAGAGAGAGCCAGCCAAATCCAGAGAGAGACAGGCAGGGCCAGACAGAGCCAGAACGTGCCAGACATAGCTAGGCATGGCCAGATAGAGCCAGGCTGGGCCTGTCAGATCCAGGCAGGGCCTGACAGAGCCAGGCTGTGCTTGACAGAGCCTGGCTGGGCCAGACAGAGCCAAGCAGTGCAAGACAGAGCCCGCCAATTCCAGACAGAGACAGGCAATGCAAGACAGAGGTAACCAATTCCTGACAGAGCCAGGCAGGGCCAGAAAGAGCGAGGCTGGGCCAGACAGAGCCAGGATGGGCAAGACATAGGCAGCCAATTCCTGATAGAGCCAGGCAGAACCAGGCTGAGCCAGACAGGGCCAGATAGAGCCAGGCTGGGCCAGACAGAACCAGGCTGGGCCAGAGAGAGCCAGCCAAATCCAGAGAGAGCCAGGCAGGGACAGATAGAGCCTGGCAGGGGCAGACAGAGGCAGGCAGGGCCAGGGAGAGCCAACCAATTACAGGCAGAGCCAGGCAGTGCCAGATATAGTCAGGCTGGTCCAGAGAGAGCCAGGCAGGGCCAGACAGAGCCAGGCAGGGCCAGACAGAGCCAAGCTGTGCCAGACAGATATAGGCAGTGCCTGACAGAGGCAGCCAAATCCAGACCGAACCAGGCTGGCCCTGATAGAGAAAGGTAGGGCCAGACAGGGCCAGGCTGTGCCTGAAAGAGCCAGGCAGAGCCAGATAGAGTCAAACTGGGCCAGACAGAGCCAGGCAGTGCCAGACAGAGCCAGGCAGTGCCAGACAGATATAGGCGGTGCCTGACAGAGCCTGGGTGGGCTAGACAGAGTCAGGCAGTACCAGATAGAGCCAGCCAATTCCTGACAGAGCCAGGCATTGTCAGATAGAGCCAGGCTGTGCCTGATAGACCTTGGCTGGGCCAGACAGACCTTGGCTGGGCCAGACAAAGCCAGGCAGGGCCTGACAGAGCCAGGCTGGGCTAGGCAGAGCCAGACAGAACCAGGCTGGGGCAGATAGAGCCAGACTGGGCCAGATAGAGCCAGGTAGGTCCAGATAGAGCCAGGCTGTGCCTGACAGAGCCAGGCTGGGCCACATAGAGCCAGGCTGTGCCTGAGAGAGCCAACCAATTCCATACAGAGCCAGGCAGGGCCATACGGAGCCAGCAATTCCTGACAGAGCCAGGCAGGGCCAGACAGAGCCAGGGAGGGCTGGACTGAGCCAGGCTGTGCCTGACAGGGTCAGCTAATTCCTGATAGAGCCAGGCTGTGCCTGACAGAGTCAGGCTGTGCCAGACAGAGCCCAGCTGGGACACACAGAACCAGGCTGTGCCTGATAGAGGCAGCCAATTCCAGACAGAGCCAGGCAGGGCCATACGGAGCCAGCCAATTCCTGACAGAGCCAGGCAGGGCCTGACAGAGCCATGGAGGGCCAGACTGAGCCAGGCTGTGCCTGACAGAGCCAGGCTGTGCCAGACACAGCCAGGCTGGGCCAGACACAACCAGGCTGTGCCTGATAGAGGCAGCCAATTCCATACAGATCCAGGCAGGGCCAGTTAGAGCCACGCAGGGCCAGACAGAGCCAGCCAAATCCAGAGAGAGCCAGGCAGGGACAGATAGAGCCAGGCAGGGACAGATAGAGCCAGACAGGGCCAGCCAGAGTCAGCCTTGGCCAGACAGAGACAGGCTGGGCCCGACAGGGCCAGCCAATTCTTGACAGAACCAGGCTGGGCCCGACAGAGCCAGCCAATTTTTGACAGAGCCATGCTGGTCCAGACAGAGCCATCCAATCCTGACAGAGCCAGGCAGGGCCAGATAGAGCCCAGCTCAGCCAGACAGGGCCAAGCAGTGCCAGACAGAGGCAGGCAGGGTCAGACACTGCCAGCCAGGCAGGGCCAGACAGCACCAGTCAGCCGGGCTTGTCCATTCACAGGACCCTCTGCTGTTCTATAGAAAATGGGAGGTGAGAACAGATCAAAGCTGGTCACACTTCTTCCACACTAAAAGCTTTGACTCGTCTCAAGAATTCTCCCCTTCACCCCTGCCCTTCTCTATTTCATTCAGATTTGCTGTTGTTACCCATAATTTTGTACAACTCACCTTGGATATATTTCTTGCTCTTTTGGCTAGTCTCTGGCTTGACAGCTCAGGATCATGAAGCTTTATGAATGGATACCAGTGCTGCAAGTGATTACCCTGAGTCACGTGACAGGCAATAAATGGAACCACAATTGTGAATAAGTTTTTATTTTTCCTCCTTGTTCTTTTTTTTGACTGCTCTGGTCATGCAGTTCACTTCCTGATTATTCACCAATTGTCCGTGTGTCACATAATTATTCTGGGCTTGCTCAGGATCTGTTGTGCACAGAACTTGCCCTGCTTGTTTATTTAAATGCCTAGCAGGAATGGGTTGGTTCAGCAAAAGCTGTCTTCAGGTGTGTGCTATGTCAGAAGTTCAGCAGAGCGATTGGCAACCAGCAAGAGTTTGGTCTGCACCTTCCCCTTTGCCCATCTATAACCCCGAGTCTCAGAGCACTGCTTCAATCAGCATGGCCAAGGTTTCATCCCATCTGAATCCATAAGCCAGTGGCCAGGCTCGGAGATGTGGCTACCTGTAAGTGAGTACTTCTGCGCATTCTCAGCTCACCACTCACTGGCATTGCCAGTTTGCAGGAGGACTTTGTGAAAGGTAAGAAACCAGGCAGGAAATGCCAAGGGTCATGCTGACATCATCCTATTGTACAGAGAGGAACAAAGCTAAAACTACTGAAATAAATCAAAAATCTCATTATGTAATGGATAGCATGGCCACATACATGCCTAGTTTCATTAGTTTAGGAAGTTTTGCTGCCAAGACATGATGTGGAAACTACAATAATTAGTCCCAGTGGCATACCTGCTAAAATTGGTGTAATTTCTCACTAGCAAATCAACCTGCTATGTGAAAAGTAGTAAATAATTATATTATTTAATCAACAATTAAAGGCTAATAGCACTCCTGGAAAGATTTTATTTCTCTTAGAGATTTGAAGGTACTCCGCCAGAAACTCCACTCTCGGATCTGCAGTTCACCTCCAATTGTGTTTTTTAACTTATGAGTGAAATCATATGGTAGAAAAGTTGCTGCTGGTGGAAAAGTATTTAAGCCTCACAAATAGATTGCTAGTTAAGACCACACTACTTAAAGCGTGCCTTTGCTCATCATAGCGACAGCTAAGAAAATGTAGGTATGAAGACAAACAGATAGCCTAACATCTCCTGTATGTTAAGTATATCCAAAATGTCTGCACAAGGTAAAAACTAAATCATATATTTCAGGGGATAAATATCTAGAAATAAAAGTGCTTTGGCTAAAAAGCCACTCATAGATTCTGACTTTCAAGGAAGTTCAGGCTTTATATAATTGTATGTGTGTGTGTATATATATATATGGGGGTTGGAATTAGATGATCTTTAAGATTGCTTCTGATGCAAAACATTCTATAATTCTGTGATTTTAAAAACTTTTTTTTGAAAAAGTCACCTAAGATGTTTGTGCTGATCCATCGTACCGAATACATTCCATGTGAGGGTTAGCCCATTGACTCCTTGAAGACAGACGAAGCAAACTGACTGTGCTTTATTAAATGAGGTTTACTTACCTGCTTTCCTGGGTACAGATGTGACATGAGATCTCCCATGTGACAGAAAACAGGCATGTCATTGCAGGGCAGGAGCTGTATGTAGACCTTTCCCTCTGCATCTGCTTTATGACTCTGCTAATCCCAGCCCAGGCTGGGCAGGACTGTGGTGACCACCGTGGGCTGTAGCACGTGTGGCTGCAAGGGTAGCTCTGAGGGCTACTGAGTAACTCATGACACTCTTGCAGTCGCCAAGATCCTAGTAACACATAGACCATCCAGGTCTGTGTGTAGAGCAGTTGATGATGGCTGGTGTGAAACTTTATGAGAACCTTTGAGTAGTTTCATGAAGAGTCACAGAGAATCTGTTTTTAAAAAAACATACATCAGTATTCTGGATAATTTAATAATAGATTACAGAAATATTGTATTGTAGCATCGACTGGCACTGTGCTTGAGACAGAAGACGCAGTGCTCTATGGTCCTTGTGACAAAAAGCCTCTTTATTTTTCTGACTTCACCTTAAATACCTTTCTTAATGTTCTCGGGTAAGCGCCTGTGATTGGTTCCAAGTTAAGGTTGCTCATCTCTCTGACCAATAGCCTCTGCAGCTTGGGCTGGAACTCATTGGATCACATCCTTGTCTATCTCCAACTCTGTCCTATCTCTGTTCTCTGGGGGCCTGTCTATTAGGCTAGGCTGCTTCTCCTATCAGTGGCCAAATTCACTGCCCAGTACAAGCCAGCTTGCACTGTAACATTGTACTAACCATTTTGTTTTGTTTTTTCAGAGTAAAGTTTTACAAAATATTTGGGCTTCAGCTAATTTGCTGAGTCACCTTTAAGTACTGAAGTAAGTCCATAATTGATGAAATGTATGTAGAATGGAGAAAAAAAAAGATGAGAACTCTTTTATCAGGATTCAAAATGAGTCAGTGTTTGTTTCTGAACCCAGATTAACAGTGACAAGGGTGACAAAAGTCAGGTACTGGAATTCCCTCTTTCTGTTTAAAAGCTATACCTTATGTCTGCCAGACCATTGTTGAACATATTAGAAGTCAACATTTCTGGACTAAATTTCTAATCTAGTGGTGCCCAGTAAAAAACAGTATTTCCCTGTCCTGTTTGAGAGAGATTCCAGTTTTAGTACCTTCCTAATCAAAGCAGCAATCTGACAATCTCTGTTCCGCCCTTTTCAGGGTACCAAAAATATTGGGTAAAATCTGCAATGCCCTTTAGATTATTTAATTTCTGAAAGGGCTTAACTGTAATCCTGGTTATTTTTAAAAGCACTTAGGTACCTCTGTGCTTTTTCCTTTTGAATAATGGGATTCTTGAAAGTCATTGACTGTGAAACACATCACCCTTGATGCATGATTCAATTGATAAAGCACATCTTTTTGAAGGTAATGCAAAAGTCAGTGTTGTTTAAAAGTGTTTAATTGAATGGTGACAAGCTATAGCTCCTCATTTACTTTATAACATGGTACAAGAATAAACTATGAACATGGGAGCTGAGAAGATCTTCTGGGTCACTGAGTTCACCCCCACTGCTGCAAATTAATGTGCACATCTGACAAGCCTACAACTTTAATTAATCTAAAAATATAAATGCAAACCCACGGTAAACAGAACCTATGCACAGAGGTTTCTGTAACACTACTGTGCTCTGCCATGGTAACAGCCAGTAAACAGAGAGCCACCCACTGATAGATGAGGATTCTGCTGTCTGTCACATATGTTGGCTATTAGCTAGTGGTCAGCAACATCTCCTCATCATCATCCTGTCTGGTGGGGATGGACAGTCACGCATCAAGTGTAGCCTTTCTGGTCAGCATATTATGAGTCCCCTAATGATCCACCCTCATTTTATACCCCAGAGACAGAAGTGAATGGATACACCACCCTTGTAGGTCTTTTTTTTTTTTTTTTTTTTTTTTTTTAAGCAATGACAACAGGATGACTATTTTCCCCAACACATCATTTAAAACATGAAGAATGGCTCTTGTGCTCTCCTTGGACATAGAAGACATTTTCCATTGTGAAGATCAGCTCTGAAAACAGGTGGTGCACTGATCATTCATTACCTGTTGTATGAACCAATTCTGCTTTCAGAGAGCCCAAATAACAACTCTAAGGCATATTACCTTAAAAAGATCTGAATCAATTTAAATGGAAAAAACCTGTTAAGTCAGTGTATAAAGAATACCAGTGATATTAGGAAGTCCAGGAGTGGAAATGCCTCAGTGCTAAGAAAAATTAACATTCAAGCTCCAGTAAATATTTAAGTTCAACTACTTCATAATGTGCAGCTAAAATACTATTCCACTCTGCTGTAAAAATCTCATGCCAGAGTTTAAAATCTGCCACAGGACCTGCATCCCAAATGGAGGGCTGGTTTACTTTCATCCGCAGTTCCTTATTTCTGTATATTGTTTTGTGGGGTTTTTCCCTCTGGATTCTTGGCTGCTGTGGTAAGTGGGGTTGGTGAATATGGAGTAGACTTGCTTTTGCCTAAGATATCATTAAAAAACCCAAAACAACCTCCCCCAACCACAGTATGGTTTTGGCTTAAAAATATTTTCCCTTGAAAACTACCTTTCATCAATCATTTCTTTCTGACTTTTTTTATTTTTTCAAATTTTAAAGCAGCAGAATAAGTTTCAGTGCTGCCATAAAATTTGTTTTTATTGCATTTTCTGGTTTAATCTCATTGTGAATGAGAAATAAAGCAGCTCTGCTTTATCTGCAAGTGCAAAGGCCCAGCTTCAAATTCATGAGAATGGGATTGCACAAATACTCAAAAGACATCACAGTAATCTTCAAATCTTCGTTTTCACATGAAAAGTAGTCTTTTCAGAAAGAAAAAAAAAATCCAGTCAAAATTCCAAGATTTATAAATAAGAACTCTATGAACAAAGGAACTCTGTGTTTGCCATAGAGTGTCATATGATGGCAAAAGCACGAGGGTCACCCCGAGGATTACATGATCCAGAACAAAATATGACGTGCATCTCCTACAGGAAAACAATGTCAGACAAACCCCATGTATTTGCAAAGCCTTGGCTCTTTGGTCTCCAATGTCGCATTAAATCTAGAAGAAGTTATTCTTACTCTCATTATATCTATCTTTCCTGGACATGTAGTGGTAATCCTCATTGAACTGCAAAGCCTACTATGAAGGAGAACTACTTTGTATTGAAAGAACTCATGTCGTAACAGAATTTTATTGCAATATAACAGGCAACTTTTTTATTTTTGGAGAGAAAGAATATTTGTATGAACTCTGCTAACCAGTCACACTGCGTTACTGGCCTTTTACCCTTGCACACATGTGCATTCGATACCAAGGGATTGAAAACAATTAAAACCAGCCAAAGACCATATTCAATGGACCTTGATCAGTGCTTCAAAGCTTAAAGAAGTTCAGTGTACTGGGCACAAAGTAGAATTTGCAGCTAAGATTTAATAAAACTAAGACCTTCAGGTGCTCAGCAAGGTCCAGTTCATAGCAGAAGTTTTCTAACCAGTTTCTGATTGATTTAAGAGAATCTTCAACTTCTTTGAGACTAACACTGTGGATGCTAGAAATAACAGAAATATTGACAAGGCAGACTTGTTTCTATTATGACTTCCTTCATAACACCTGAAGGGAAACAGCTCAGGTACCCGAGAGAGGTTAGAAGAAAAGGACTTTACAGAGCTAGATATATATCTACTGCCTGCAACTCAATGAAAGGTGGCATCCCATGCTTGTTACTTAAGAGTCATAAAACTGTGCTGTAAATGATCCCAGGATCATTTTGTTCCTCACAGTTTTAAAGGATTGCATGCCACTGAATTCAGGTGGGAAGAAAGTTCCATTATTCAGGGGTGCCCCAGCAATTTCTTTTGTCTTCCCAAATCTGCACTGTTTTGCTCTTTTCCTGGTATTGTCAGACCACCTTTTCTTAGTTTTATTCCTTCCAATCCCCAGCAGAGCTGCAAAGCAGAGCCCTTCTTTTATTTGTTGCTTATCTGCTGGAATCTCTCTGACTCCACAGGATTTACCTTGGCTGGAGACGTAAAGAAACTGACGCTAACCCTCTGTTACAATTTTGCTGGCCAAAAGCAATGGATACAACTTGCTTAAATTGTTAACTCTTTCCAGAATAACTTAACTGATTCTGGTCAGAGATGCAACTTAAATGCTGCAGATGCCCAGACTGTAGATACTGAGTACCTAAAATGTAAAATGGTCCAATTATCTAGAAGAAACAGCCTAAAAACCCAACCAAACCAAAATGCTGGCTAGGATGGGTAAAGAATTGGACAGGAAATAAATAGGTAATTTTAAGGGACGCAGGTTATTTGGTGTTCTGGTGCTATATTTAACAAGTTATAATGATTAAAATAAAGCTTATCTCAGCTTCACACTTTATGGCATGCACCTTGCTTTCATGACAGCAAAGAACCTGGGAAATTTCCAACAATTTGTGAGTTTGTTTCTGCTGCTGAATCTCCATTATACCTGATAAACATGCAGCCATGATTGGTGAGCTTGGATCTGTTCAGGTGAAAATGCTGTAGAGAAGACCCACCTTATTGTGCTAAAGGACAGGACTAATCTAAGAGAGTCATATCCATTTTTACAGCAATAAGTGTCTGAAATCATTAATTGCATATTAAATTTGTGCATGTGTATTAATGCTTTAAGATAGGATTTTGAAAGTAACAGATTGGATTTCTAAAATGACAAGAAATCCAGATTGGCTCATGACTGATGAATCTGCTTTCTTACTCTGGTTTATCTATCCCTATTCATGGAGTTGATCCGTGAATACATGAACAGCTACTTCTTTTATCCTGGAATGGATTAGTCCACAGAAATTAATTTTAGGAATGTCACTG
Organism: Acridotheres tristis; assembly: GCA_037013685.1. Lineage (NCBI taxonomy): Eukaryota > Metazoa > Chordata > Aves > Passeriformes > Sturnidae > Acridotheres > Acridotheres tristis. The sequence goes on along the minus strand of CM072899.1, from coordinate 20,557,633 downwards.
CAAAACTGCATTTCCATTCCACCACACTGTTGAAGTGCTCAACATTCTATTTCCACATTAATGCCTGCATCAACATTGGGTACTTCAGAGGGAAGGTAAAGAGCAATGATGAACTACTGGGTAATAAAAAATAGACTAAAGCCCAACACAGATAACTTATCATTTTCTTGTTTTGCTGCTTTTTCCTGAAGGTAAATGCCTTTGTGAAGACCATTTTACATCTCTTTGTGCTTGTTTGATAAGTACTTCTGTTTTTCTCTGTATTATTTACTTCAGGTGATGAGAAGCTGGGATCTTAAATCTCAGAAAGCTCTCCTTTTTAAATATGTGCCTCACCTGAAGAGCCAGGGTTTTACCTCTGTGGAAGGAGCACTTCATCAGGGCTACAAAATAGAGCATCACCCTCCAGCTCAGCTGTAATCCCTCCCACGAACAGCGTCCTACTCCCTGTCCAGGCACAGAGCAGTGAGTCAGGTGGGCCTTCGGGTCTGACTATTTAAGAAGCTCTTGTTTCTGGGAATAGCCCTGAGAGGTGGGAAGAGGCTGGCAGGGTTTGGTCCCCTCAGACAAAATTCGTATCTGAATTGCTCTTTGACACTTACACGGAAGAACAGGTCAGTCAGAGAAGCCATGCAGAGCCCGGGGTCTCTCCTGGGCCTCTGTGTGTCCCACAGCCGCCCCCAGGAGCTGCACTGAGAAGCTTTTAGCTCCAAGGGCAACAGCCAGTGTACAGTCTGTGACCTTTAGATTTCCCTTTCTATTGCTTGTGACGTGATTTTGAGCTTCGCCCTGGGTTCGTCCTCTTCCTTACCGAAGGGACCCATAAACACCTTCCCTATGGCATGCAAATGGTGAAGAGCTTGGGCGCCCCTTGCTCCCTGCAGCTGCATCCCGGAGCCCACTGGTTCACTTAGGGGGAGTGGGATGCCATCGGTTAGCCTATTACTTGCCTGGCTTTACGGGAGCTCCTCCTAGCGCTGCCCGGGTTCCACGCAAGCCACAGGCGCTGCTTCCCTAGGGCCGGGCGGGAAGGAGGCAGGAAAGGGTGTTCTCCCCTTCCCCTTGGCCGCCGCTCCCAGCCCTAGGGAGGGGCCAGCCCCGGCGGGTGCGCCCTTTCCCCGGGCCTGGAGCAGCACCTGGTCCCCCTGCAGCCGAGGCCCCTCTGGCGTGTCCCGCTGCCGCCTGGGCCGGGCCGGGCCGGGGGCACATCCCGCCTTCGCCGCCTTCAGGGGCGCCGCGTCCCGTTGGCGGCGCCTCATGGCGCGATGCAGCTGCAGTGGGAGGGAGAGGAAACCCACCCCCCTCGCCCGGCGGCCGCCTTTGTAACCGCCCGGCCCAGCTCAGCGCGCAGCGGCTCGGTGAGCGCCGGAGCGCGGCGGCGGGAACAGATGGAGCCGGAGGGTAAGGCTACGCCGAGCCCCTCGCGCCCTGGCCGCGATTCCGAGAGAGCCCCGCGCTGGCCGGGCGAGCTCTTGGTGAAGGCTGCGGAGGCCGCGGGGAGCTGGGCCGGGAGCGAGGCGGTGCGGGGATCCCGGCGGGCCGCGGGGTCTCTGCCGTGCGGGAGGGGAGGCTGGTTCCCGGGCCGGCCCCGCTCCAGGTGTGCAGGGCCCCCGCCTCCCTCCCTTGCCTCCGCTCACCGGCCGGTGGCGGGCGCTGCTCCGCGCGGTCCCGCCAGCTCTGCTGGGGCCGGGGCCCCGCTCCGCCCGAGCCCTCGGCGGGGAGCCCGGAGGTCGGGCCGCTCCACTGGGGGAAGTGGGGGGCGCAGCAGAGCAGCCCGCACGGACTGGGGGGCGCGATCAACTTTCTTTCTTCACTTGATTTTTTTCCTTTTCATTCCCTGCCCCCGCGAGCGGCTGGAGCGGTTCTGATGCAAACCCATAGCCCGCGGGGCCGGCCTGCCCTCCCCGGGCTGGACCCGCAGCGGCGCTGGCTGCGCTACCCACGGCCTCCCAAGCGCCAGCTGCGGGCTCACCGCGAGCTGCTGGCTGCCCCGCACACGCAGCCTGGACCTGGCGTCTCTGTGTGGCTCACAATGGCCCGAGAATCCATGTTTGAGTAAATGCAGCCCTGAGTTGTGTAAATATATCTTTAGTTCTCCGAAAACCACACAAAATCAGTTCTGTAAAACATTCATTTTAGTATGACTGCAATTTACTGTATAGATTAAATTTATTTCCTGCCAATCCATATTTAGGCACTTATGAAATGCTGAGGTTTTTCTCCTCTCTCCTTTTTAATTACCTTTTGGAACTGTTAGTACTCAAAACGTAAACGACTTCCAGTTGCAAATTGGAAATCTCTTAACCATAATGGTCTGTTGTGTTTAGCTGGCTGTCTACGTAAAACCAAAATTCTCGTGGGGAGGGGGAAAAAAAAAGCGCCCTAAAACCCCTTATGAGAATCATGTTTAGGAAACTGGCATCATGCATTGTAGCTGTTTTTTAAACCTCAGTACCTATGTCACATTTTCCATTCCAAATATTAAGAGTCGTTTAACTATGTTAAAGGGATATACTCTACCTTTGTTCCATTGCAAGCTTTAGGGAATTTTAACACAAAGGAATATAGTTCTGCGACATAAAAGAATCTTGCAGTGCCTGATATGCAGCAGCACCAAGGAATGGGAGAGACTATTGAAAGTTGTTAATGACCAGAACTGGTTTTGTTGAGAAGCATGCAGAATGGAAGGGGTTATGTATGGCAACCAATACACTGATAGAAGTATTTTTGCATTCTTTAAAAGTTTATCTGTCATAGAAAGCTGTTTTTCACTATGCTAGGAGGATGTTTTAGAGTACATACTCCATCTAGCAGAGCTGTGTTTATAATATCCCTTGAAATAAGAAGGCTGGGTTGTTCCTGTTTTAGCTAACTTATGACCCAGTTTTTTATATTGTATGTGTTCTTACCTAAATGATGCTAAAGAAAAATGATAAAAATGAGACTGAATTTGAAGGAACTCCTTTTAAAGAAATAAATTCTTATTTTTAAAAACTGAAGTTTTCTGCCCTGCTTCTTGGGTAGGTAAAAGCTGGATCAACCTAGGAAAGATTATGGTGAGTTGCAGAGCTGCTGAAGTTCCCCACCTGCCCTGGATGCAGAGATATTCAGGGAATCTGACTTCTTGCACCTCCTTGGGTAGCAATCTTCAATACATTAATTTTTAGAGGCTGGTCTTCCCACATGGCTTGGAGCCTGCAGTAGTTGAAATGCCCATGTTTGCAGCCTCCTGCTCTGTTAGGAAATCTGTAGATCTTGCTTGCTCTTGTGTCTCTGATGTGCCCTGCTTGCCTAGTCCTGGCTGGAGTAATTCTTGAATGGGACTGGAATTGCTGTTGTCCAGTCTCATTTGGCACAGCTTCTTGCATTTAAATGTATGTCTAAAACTCTTGCTGAAAGTGAAGCTGGGACTTTCTCTTTCCGGAGGACCTTTGCCTCTTGCCGAGTGTGCAGATCTAAGGCCTGTCAGGTATCTTCCACAGAGGCAGGGAAGAATGATGAAGTTGATACAAGGTTGCCCTTTCCTTAAGGAAATCCAGTGTACCCTACTAATGCCACAGAAATACTGACCAACAGAATTCTTGTGGGTCTCTCCTCAACTCCTAACGTTGGCTGAGGTGATAATGTAGGACAAGGTTGGGACTGCAGAGTGTATTTGGTCTTGGAATGTCTCAGGGGTGCAAGAGAGAATATTATATTCAAAACAATAAAAACAGTAGAATCATAGTGCTGATGGTTCTCATGGCTTTTTGTGTGGGATGAGCTTCTGTAGTGTGATCCAGAATGAGGAAGACTGCCTTAGATCAGTAGTGATGGAAGTGGGATGTTGAAACCTTGTGACACCAGCAGTTACAGACTTGGGAAGTCAGAATCCCAGATGATGATTTTTCTCACATGCATTGCTTGCACTGCAGTGTTTTCAAGGCAGTTTTTGTGGCTGGGTTTTCCAAAGTATTCCGATGGTTTAATACTCTGAATTCCCTGATCAGATTTAATGTGTTCAGTTTTGAGAAAGCTTTGTTCTCAAATGAGCTATGTGAGATGGAGTGATGTGGCCAATGATGCCCTCTGAAATATGACCTAAAGTCCAACCATTTCCTCCTGGTTTTCAATGAAAAATGTACAGCTAACTTCTGCAGGAGGTATTGGAGGGAATACCTTTGTCTTCCCATGTGTCCATAAGCTCAAAAACCACTGAATATTCCTGACTGAAGCATGTCTGTTCCTGCTGACCAAGCTCAATAGTTACGGATGCATGGGATTTTTTCAAGATTGTCTGTCTCTTTTTTTTAGGGATCTTGATAAGATTATTGGAGATCAATAATGGTCCTGCTTTGGTCAGTGAGTGTGACCCAGTGGTCTGTGTGAGAATTGAAAGGCAGGGAATATACATGCAGCAATGGTGTGATTAATGCTTTAATTCCTCTTGACTGTGCATTGGTTTCTACTAAAGCTATAAAATTGTGAAATGCTTTTGAGTAACATTAATTTTCTTCTTCAAGCTGTTTTGTTAAAATTTACATTTTAGTTTTTAATTTAAATTTTTCATTTAGTGAAAACTCAATTTGAAACTAAAAGAGGTGACTGATAAAACCTAAGTAATTATATTTCTAGCTCCCTGGATACAGATATTGTGTTAGACTTTTGAGCCATTGATTGTATAGATGTTAACTTGAGTTGAGTGCACAGTGGCAGATTAAAGGCGGTAATAACTACTTTGTTATCCGTTTGTATTGATATTATCAAATTTTAATGTGAAATTTGATGTTTCACTTAAGGGAACTGAATGATATTTCACTGACAATGACTTGCGATTCTTACATAATGATGAATATTGATGGTCTTTTGAAAATATGTATCTTGTTCCAAAATCTCTGAAATAGCTGCAAGTTCCTTTTGAGTAAAAAATAACGACTTCAAATATTTTTCAGATGTGGGCACAGAGTACATGACATAGCCTGAGCTAAGATGGACTTGGAGATGAGTGAGAGGAGAGGAAAAATAGGAGGGAGTATCATTGAACTGCTTTCCATGATATGACTGCTCTCGAGCCATGCTGCATGCCCGCCATCAGCTCTCAGGGCTCTCTTTTTTTTTTGTCCTCTGCCAACCCCTTTGAACATACCACTGAGAAGTGAGCTTGGCACCCCTGAGCACAGGACCCCAGACCTCCATGGTGAAAATCCATGTGAAATTGAAAATAGATGTCTGCAGCTCAGTGTTACGTTCTCTGGAGCATTTGGGAAACAGTCAAGTCACAGCACCTGACTGGTTTGAAGGTTATGAGTGGTGAAATTTGAGATGCCTTTGTTGGTGGAACAATAGTGAGGTACACTGGAAAGTGCTTCCAGGGGAACTTTTTTCCCCCTCCCTCTACTTTCCCTCCTCCCATTTCCAGCCAGTTCATAAAAGGAAGGGTTATTATAAGTAGATTCACATCCTACCCTTTGCAATACCTTAAAATTTCAAGGGTCTTTGGGTTTTATTTCAAAGTTTGTGAATGTTCATTCTGTCTGTGCTGCCTGTTGTTGGGAGCTCCTGATACTACAATACCAAGTGTTTGCTTTACCTGGGTACCTGGCAAGTGCTGTGCCAGCCTGTGCAGAGAAGATGTGCTGGTGCATGGTGTCACTGCTGGTGATGCTAATTGCAGTGACAGACTCATGCTCATCTCTGCTGCCTTGGTGGTGTGGCTGTTGCTTTTTCTGGCAGTGATCACCATGTCCTTCTATAAGAAATACTCAGGTCTGCAATTGTGGTCTGGCTTCTCAGGGTTAACTTGTTGAGTTTAAGTGGCATTATTTAATGCACATTGCCTCTGTGGTCCCTGACCACTGCCTCACAAAATGCTCCCTGTCTTTTCTTCTGGTCTTACTGACTTTTGTTGATATTTTTGTCTTTCTGTGAAAGAGTGTATTGGTATTACCTGCTTCCTTGTTTTCTGCGTTGCACTTTTCATGCTATTTGCCTGGGGTTAAGACCCTTGTGTGGAACAGAAAGCTAATGATTTAACTGCTATGAGAGGGCCTGGTGAAGAATTGAGGAGGAAGACTGTGAAGAGGAGGTTGTTGAAATAGCATAATCTCAGTCATGTCATGCAGGACTCCCTGCAGGACACTTGAGGGGCTCAGCAAAGTGATTTCATCAACTCCTCATCTGTAGTCCCTCCATTAACAGTAGGATGCAATTCTGACCTTGAAGCCGGGCCATTTGAACAACCTTTCAGATATGGGGACAATACTTTTGTCCCTCAGTCTTTCTTCTCTCCCTCTTAGTATAATTAATTTTGTGGTTATGAACTCTAAAAACCAACAGCTCTTTCGCAGTTAACCATCAGCATAAAAAATTTGCAGGAGTGCTAAAATGGGATTTTTCTCCTTTGTTAAGAAGCTTGGTACTGCCTGAATGATGTGATACGTGTTAGTGGTGAGGCTAGTAAATCTGGCTTTACTGTCACACAGCATCCCCAAGAGGCATTGTTGGTCCCTCTCTGTACTTTTGCTGGCCACCAATAGCCTGAGAAGGATGTTTTTTGTCTTGAAGAAATATGTCAAGTGTTACCAACTTTGGTGTTTTAAATGCCGGTGACTTTTTAGAGAGCTCAGAGTTACTAAAGGCAAGAATAACTATTTCTAAATTTTAAAATTTCGTAGGCCTCTGGAATTTAAATGTGCTGGAAGTATTGATACCTGTTCAGAGGGCACTCTTGAGGGTGGGTCAGAAGCAGTCATTGAGCAGTGAATAGAGTAATGTAGAATTAATGGTCGTCATATCTGTTGTTAGTCGTAGAAAAAATGCATCTTTTGGGATGACAGAACCGTCAAGGTACTAACAGGGACAGAGCTGACCATTGGCCATTGCTGTGAGAGGTGAGGAGCTCTAAAATGTTGTAGGTCCTCATGCATTTCAGCATGGCCTTGAGCAATTACTTTACTGTAATTGTATTTTAAAATCCTGAAATGTCCCCTTTTGAAAGATTGTTCTAGTTTTTTATTTCTTCTTTATTCATCTAACTTTTTACTGCTTCACAGAAATTCTTTTATTTAATAAATATTCAAGGAGAGAGCATTTTTATGCTGGACTATTGAATGAATCAATTGCATGTGTTATTTGCCATTTTTCTCTCTTCAAGCATTTTGAATAATCTCCACTGAAGTATACAGAATCACTGCTAAAAGTGTAGTACCTTTACAGTTAATTTCAGATACTCACTGAGCTGGTTAATAAATGCGAATGGCTAAAACACTAACACAGAGTCCAGAGTTGACACTGGTTAGATGTCAGCCTGTTATTGGAAGGCCAACCTCTATCCTTGGGACAGAGCATTTGAATACAGCGTGTGCAAGCAGCATACGCATCTGTACATGGCATCATGGATTTAGATTTTTGGAGGTTACCAGTCTTGATATTAAAGAATATAATTTCTAAAAGTCCAAAGAACCCAGTAGTCACAGTATTTTTTGAAAGACAGAGTGACATCTAAATATCACTTGGATGTCAGAGGTTTACCCTCTTTATCTTATACTTCTGAAAAGCAGACAGTATTTTATACTTCTGAAAAACAGGAAGGTGTCTGATTATAATGAAGGAATTTAACACTGGGCTTTAGTTTTCTTAAACTCTTGGCCTCTCTTTATTCTTTCTTATTGGGCTTGCAGGCTCTGAACAGAAAATCTCTCTCGGTAATTTAACCCTGAGCAAATATTTGCATTCATGAGATTCTTGCTACTTCAGTAATCATGTTGAGCCTTGAGGATGGAACAGGGTGAAAGAGCTAATGTACCGAACATTGAGGCAAGGAACTGTGAAAAGGAGACCAAAGAAGCCTCCAAACCTGGGTTTACCATGTTTGATATCAATCACCTGCTAAGTGGAATTTGGTTGTCACTTTCAGAATGAGGTTTACAGAGACAGTGTTTTCTGTCACTGTCCCTATGTGTCTGATGGAGGCTTGTGATTTGAATTTCACCCACAGCTTTAAAAAGCTGAATAAAAATGTTTGTGTAAAAACTGAAGGGAATGAAGTAGTAGAAGAGAATACTGAAATAGAAAAGAAGGAAAAAGTGAGTACAGTGCAAAAAAAACTGATAAGGGCGTAGGAAGAGATTTTGAAGAAAGAGGGTTTTAAAGTCAAAATTAGTAATCTGAAATTTGTAAAAAATGAAACCGGTACAAAATGCTCTGAGAGATTAACCTATGGGCACTTCAGAAGTAAGGGAAGAGTTCTCCAGGATAACACCAACAGAGAGCTGAATAAATACGGTAAAGGAAGGAGCGATCACTCTGCAGACTAGTGAATGGAAATACCACCAGATCTCAGCTTCCCATGGGTTTGTTTTTTTCCTAGATTTTGCTGTCACAATCCAGCATCATGCCCTGTGCTGGCTGCAGTTTTTCTGGGAAATACAGGGGATGAGAATGTACTCAGTTCTCACACTCTTTGAGGGAAAAATATGCAGGGTTCCTCATGGAGCCTTCCAGTGGAGGATGGAGCTTCCTCACACAAGCCCACCTTGGCCACACCTTTGGATATGTGCTTGGACTCCCAGGGATTGGGTAGTGGTCTGGCCCTTGGGTCAACCACTGCAGCTCCATGCTGCTGCCGGTGAGCTGCTAATAGAGCAGGGGTGTGCATGGGATAGCTGAACACATAATCCAGTACAAACTGAGCATTGTATTCCATCTTAAATTGGATGGGAAAAGGGATTGTGCCCCCATAGGTAAAATTGTGCTGTTGGTTGACACAGTTGTACTGGAGCTGTGGCTGAACCTACAAAAACTGACAATGATTAAGGCCCAGCCCCCAGGCTGTAGTAGTGTACAGCTGCATCTTGGAACTCTTAGGGGTTTGTATTGAAGTAACATATATGGTTTTTCTATTTAATTTTTTTCCCTATTTTTCCCTTGTTTGTTGAGCATCTGCAAAACCCCTGACTGGGGGTAGATGGATTTTGCCTGGAGGAAAACCTTAGCCATTCCAATTTCCTGTTGGAGCCAGGTGTTCCACCTCTGTGAATCGCTCTTGCTGACTGTCGGAGTCATTCATGCAGAGTGAAGTTTCCCATGGAGGAACAAACAGTGCTGCCTGCTGAGCTCTCCTGGGGATCTGTTTTACTAATTGCTATTGAAATTCTCACAGCCTGTTTCTTGGCTGTAGAAATGCAGAGCCAAATATCAACAATGGGGGGAGAAGTCCCCCTCTAATTATTGCGCAGTTGAGAAATGCATTTCTTAATTTTTTTTTCATCTTATGCAAATATATGCCTTGCTTTGCCATTCCTAATTTACTGGTAGAAGTGCAATTGTTCACAGAGAGGGAGAGTAAGATTTCCTCAAAATAGTAAAATAAAAATAATAATTCTTAAAAATTCTGTCTCATCCATGCTGTGTGGAGTTGTTGGAACTGGGTGTTTGGTTGGAGTTATGGCTGCTTGATCTTGATGGTTGTGCAGTCAAAAGGTTGCTTCACTTGGAATGCAGAACAGATGCTTTTTTATTCACTTGAAAGGATAGTCTGGTGTTTTGTTGGTATTTCCCAGACCATGCAAGTACAAAAAGTTATTTTAAAAACTACTAATCCTCTTAAGACAAAGAAACTGACGAAGCAAATTTTGAGGATAGGAGAGCTGCTCTGTTACTTGTCTGTCTTCAGAACTTCAGGATTCTGGCCACAGACTGAAAACCTTTGTAGCAAATGGTTATGGAATAGCTGGCAGCAAGAGGTGGTTTTATTGTTTCTTTTCTTCCCCCTACACTCAATTGTTTAAAAATTCCATTGTGTCTTAAAGCTGGAGGGTTCATCGACTCACAGAATTCATGGCCTTCATGGAAATTGAAATTTTCTTATGGCTGGTAACAGAATTTCTAGTTCAGAAACTTTTACAGAGTTGTGACACTGTTTTACTTGTATGTTTGAAGTGTTAAAACTTTGCATCATGACATTGTATCATGAGGGTGGATGTTCCACCCAACTCCTCTGTGTAAAGTGTTGAATTCTGGGTTTGAGCTGATCCATTCAAAGCTGTAAGGAACCTGCAAGTGAGTTGCCTCCAACTGCACAGTGAGCACTGTTTTATTGCTCCCTTTTCTCTCCTCCCTCTTGGTTGGATTAGGTTTCACCATGGAGAATTGAACAGGATCTTGCTGAATGATTTTTTGATGACAGCAGAGCCTCTACAGGGTGATGGTTTCCTCTCTCTTCAATGGAGGGTCAGAAATCCAGGAGTCATAGATGGTGCCTTTAATCTGGGAGAGGGTTGGTGAAATGCTCATAAAAATCTTAAACATTGAGAATACAGGTTTTAAATTTGGCTCTTTGATTCCCCTACATCTGCTCTTGCACCTGTATTGTTTGCATCTCCCAACCACAAAGGTATTGTATGCTAAGAGTATATTCCAAATCTGCTAAATGCATTAGATTATCCTGTCTCCTGTTTTCTACTCTGTTCTGTCAGCTTTACTGGAGGAACATCAAACTCCTGTTGAGTCCTGGTCATCTGTTTGTCTCACTTCACTGTGCCTGAGAATCCTTGAGTACTACTGATGTGATATGGCTCAGCATCAACCTACTGCTCTTTTTTTTTTTTCCTTTTTTTCCATTTCCAACTGTTTTTGGTCTCTTCCCTCTGACATATTCCAGTTCTGTGGAAGCTCCAGGATATTCCTGATGACATCTTTTCCCAAGATGTTTCTGCTGTCACATCTGCTTGGCTGACTAATAAAAATTAATAAACCCTGAATTACAGCAGTTTGAGCTGAATTTAGCCTAGATCTTCAGATCCTTCTAGAGACCATTTTTGTGCATTACTTTCAGCCTGCTAAAACTTTTAGTTTTATATCCAAAACATTGAAGTTTAGATAGATTGTGTTTGTGGAATTACGATAACTCGGTGCTGCTGTTTCTCTGATATTTAATTTAATCCCCACCCTCCACTGAATTTATGTTCCTCTATCTTGTGATGGAAGATGTGATCTTACATATTATATGAGACTTTTGAGCATGTAATCTCTTGGTTTAGCTTGCAGAATTCTGGGTGTGGTGATATGATAAATAACAAAATCCATCATGGTTGTCATTCCTTAGTACCATGCATCCCTGTCTTGGTTTGAAAGACAGGTATGGTTTAAGGAAAGGCAGGAGCCCCTTTTCTGCAATGCAGAGTGCACCCCCCCTCCCTTTTAATTATTTTAGGTCCAAATCAGACGCTTTCAGGCAGGAGATATGGGGATGTGAATAACAGTTCTTTACTGGTATCTAACAAGGCAGAAAACAACAACAGCTATAAGAAAATTGGCAACAGAACAGAACAGTCTAGCTCCGCTCCAGTCCCTTCTGGCCGCAGGCCGTCTCCCTGTGCTCGGTTACCGGTGCTGTGGGGGCAGGGCAGGACCCGCGCAGTTGAAGAGGGGCTGGAGTGATGGCGGCGGAGGCCCAGAGGTGAGCGGGGATGGGAAGGTGACTCCCCCTCACGGTGTCGGTCGTGGTGCTCAGCAGAGTGTCCAGAGATAGTAGGGTGAGATGGGAGAGCGGCAGAGCGATGTCCAAGGCAGGGAGCGAGGATCTCAGCGCGGAGATGTCAGGGGGAGATGCCAGAGCAAAGCACAGGGCGTCCTGTCCCTCCACGAGCCCAGCAAGAGAGCGTCCCCTCCCCAGCCCCCTCTCCCACCTTTCCTTTTCCGGTTCCCCCCCCTCCCTCCTCCTCCTCCACCCACCCCCCTACGAGAGAACATTATCTATGTTTTAAGGTGTAGCCACAACTACTTACCATAATAATGGGAGGAATTCACAGAAAGAAAAAGGGGAACAATCCAACCCCTAACAATCCCACAGGCACCTACTGAGGAGGTGCTTGGCACTAAAAGCTGATTTTTTATTTCACCAGGTAGCAGGGAAAATAAGATGAGACTTAATTTAATATCCATTTGATTAGTAAAACAATATCTTGATCTATCTTTTGAAATGCATTAAAGATTTTTAAATGATGTGCCTACGTTTCTAAAAATACTGAAGGATCATAATTTGCAGTAAAGGCCTTTAAATACATTTTTATGAAATAAAGTTGTTTTTTGTTTTTAAAATATTAGTAAGAGTTTTCAAAGGTAGCACAGTTATAGAAGGGGAAGTAGTTCAAATGTGATTCTGTAACTTCCATTTTGGTTTTGTTTGTTTATTTTTTTTTAAGACTGGAAAATCAGATGGTACTTTAAGGATTTTTTAAGTTGATGCTGAGGATTGCAGTGATGTGCCCTTGCTGAGAAGGCTTGTGGCAAACCTGCAAATCCAAATCCTTATTTTTCAATCTGGTGTAGTGATGATTGCTCTCTTTTATTTCACTTAGAAGCAGAGTATGCTTTTCACCAACTTCGGTGTTAAAAGACATGACCTAAAGAGATTTTATAGTTTTCCCCCTGATGATTCTGCTGCCAGATAAATATATTGGAGGGAGATCACACTTTCAGGGATTAACACAGGCTGGAGCACGATAAGGCCTTGTCTAAACAGAGCAGGCAGTGCTTTGCCTGGGTATTGCTTCTTGGATGTCTTCTAATGTCAGTACAGGACTAGAGCTGATCAGCCAGATTGGATATCCAGAGTTTCCCAGAGAAAGGGAATCTGTTGGAAAAATACTTATCCAAAAGGGAGCCTGAACTGGAAATATGGTGGTAATGTTCAAGTTACTGTTGGATTTATAATGAGAGTTCTGCTTAAAATTATGCTTCTTAATTATATGTATTTTTATGTGGTGTTACAACTGGGTAATAGACTTGTATAAATGTGTCTACTGAATGAATGTGTAATTAATGTCCAGGATAAAAGAATGTAATTAACAAGATTTTTCTTCATAAGGACTGTGCTTATCAAATAGGTTTGTCTTTTCTTTGTTAGCAACCTGGTCTAGGTGGAAAGTGTCCCTGCCCATGGTAGGGGGATTTGAATATAGTGGTCATTAAAGTCACTTCCAATGCAAACCATGTGTGAATCTATAATTCTATGAATAGGCAGAAACTGGGTGTGGATTATTACACTTCTGTGTTTTGGCTCTGACTTGTAGTTGGGTTTGGTTTTCAGTGATGAAAATGTGTTGCTGTGTCTTTAGCTGACTCTTCAGCTGACTCTGAATTTGTCCCCTCTCCTTGAACACCTATTCAAGATGTGGCATAGAGTCTTCATTTCAAGTTGCTGGTATTGATTAAACTGTAGTGTCCGATTTTTTTTTTCCTCTTCCTTTTGGAATACATTAAATGCATTTTTAAGAGCTGGATGTCACAATTGCAGGATTTGAACTACTTTGTTTAAACAAAAAGCCCACAAAAACTGGAAGTCTGTATTTTTTCCACCCTGTTATTTTTAAGTTTACTTAATGACAGTCATGATAGAGGGTAATTTATGCAAGATTTGAAGTTCAGCTCAGGTGTGGATTTCTACAGTAGTTTATAGATAGCTTAGAAATAAATGTTTGTGGAGGCTACATAGTGACAGTATTTGGTTCTTTTGCTTGGCTGAAATTTGTGTCATATTCATTAAAGATATTGACATCTCTGGTCTCTTACTGGGAGTTGACCTTGATAGGTCAGTGTTGCTGCTCTCTGTCAATCCCACCCATTACATCTGTTCTCTGTGTAGTTCAAATACAAGGACTAAAATTGAATTGAATGGATTTTCTGGGGTTTTTGTTAATTACTGCTATTAAATCTAATGTGTTTTTTGGCTTGGCTTTTGTCTTTTAGTGTTAGGATTTTTTTTTAACTAACAGCTTTTTGAGAGAAATTAGGAGTATGACTTCCTTCTTTGCAGTCTGTTTTTTAGTGCTGACAATTGTCTCCTACATGTTAGATCTGAGCTAACAGATCCATGCTCCATCAGGCAGACCTGCTTCTGAATACATTCCCAGCACACTATTCCAGAAAGTTAATGCAAACACCTCCAGTTTCTTCCTTCCCTCAGCTTCTGTCATACTGACCATGTAAAAAGAGCTATTTGTGTTTAGATTTGATTAGTTCCCTGTGCTAGTCTCCAAATTTGGAGCACTCTTTAAGCTCTCTGCTGCTAAAACAACTTGCAGGTAGTCAGCTCCTGCCTTTTTGGGACTGTCCATGTAAACTCAGCTGAGGTCTGGCCAGCATGGCTAAGGATCTTCTGCCTGGAGAGATACCGAAATCTTTGTTACAAATAGTTTTTGGGGGGTGTTTTTCTTGTTTTTGTTGGGGGCTCTGTGGATTTTTTTTTGTGGGAGGAGGGATGTTGTGCTTGGTTTTGTTTAATATTTTTGTTTTGGGGTTTTTTGAGTGTGTTTGTATTTTAAGAAGGCCTTCAAAGCTAACATCATGTGTTGTATACATGCTGGAATGGCTTCATCCCAGTGGAGGCAAACAGCAGATCCTTGGCAGTACAAGCTCAGGCTTAGTTTGCGTTATATGTTATTGGATCCTTGGATGGATTTTCCACTAGAAAAGAAGCGTTATCTTCCGAGTTCCCGTAGGCTAACCCACTATTAAAAGTTAGCTTTCAGTGTTTGTAAATGTAGGCACACCATCGTTTTATATAATGTAGCCAGGATTATTATAAGCAGTGACCTGTTTTCTGCTCTTTGTCATCATTCTTAGTTTCATGGTGTCATGGTTTGAGAATGGTACTTCCCAATTAAGTGTTCTCTCCAAACCATGCTCCACTTGCTCTGTCCGTCATGGCAGCTGGATAGGAGAATTGGAGACAGAGCAGATAAAGATTGTGAGTTGAGAGAAGATAAATTTACTGAAAACAGCAATGAGGTAAGAAAATTAACAGTAAGAGCAACAATAGTAATACAGAATGAACAGGAGAGAGGCCAACTATTCATGTGTTCATCACCATGCAGGACCCCTGACAATACCTGACCATGCCATGCTGTGCCACCTGGAAGGGACGCTTCCCTCCATCCTGGAAAATGATGTGAAGTGTTATGGAATAACTTATGTTCTACAGTAAAAATTAATCCCATAATGGCTGGAACCAGGACACATGGTTTTTTTGGGGTGACACTTCAGAAACAAGCACTGATACTCTAGTTTTTAGTGCTGTAGTCAGCCTGCAATACTAAGCAGACCAACAGTACAGCAGAGGAAAAATACTGGCGAGTGTCTTATTAGGGGAAAAAATATTCTTCTGAGTTCATGGGGGTTCAGTATATTCCCTTGTGGTTAGATTCAGCTTTGTAAGAAAATGGATATTTATTTTCCCCAAATTTAGGTCCCAGGTATGTTCAGAGATCTGAACCGAATGTAGAGTTCCTTACAGGTCATGTTATGAGCATTCTCCATATACAATCTCCCTAGATTATCTTTCAAAGCATTTGAGGACACAGATTGTGAAGTAATCTTACTTTAAGATCTGGGGTGCATAACAATTGAGGTTTGTCTTCAACATGTCAATATCATTAGGAAAAAGTCCAAGCTATTCTAAATAGTTTTTCTATTATCTCTCCCACTCTCTATTTACAGACTTGATAGGAGTTTTATTGTTTATGTAGCACGAAAGACTTTGGCCCATAAGAACAGGAAATGACAGAAAAAAAAACGTTTACTGCCTGTTACATCCCTCTGTTCCAATAGGAAAATAAAAGTAGGAACAAAATCTTGCTTTCTCCCCCTTCATTTTTCTCTTTGTCAGAGGGGATGTGTTTGTTACAGTAGAAATTGATTGAAGAAGTTCCTTTTGTGCTTCAGCTTGTGAAGTACATGGGTCCATCTGGAAAGACTAGATTTCTTTCAGTTTGGGAGATTAGGAAAAATTGCAGCAGTCAAAGAAAAATATCTGTCATTCTTGAAGTAAATATGTTTAGTGATCAGTAGCTCAGGCGCTTACATGAGGGCAGGGGAAAAATGGGATGCTGAAAAGTGGTGGAATTTGGGTTCTGACAAAGAAAGGAGTTTTGCAATAATCTTATTGGCTAATAGTCTAAACTGTTGGCTCTGCAGCAGTTCTGGGGTCCTGCAGGCAGTCACAGTGGTAGCAGAGGTTGTCTTGGCATCTTAGAATGGCTGATCAGGTCTAAAAGAAGAAATTAAATTTCTGCATTTCTGACCTGTTCACAAGTAAGTGCTCTGCTGCTGTTGCAGGAAACTTGCTAATATTGTCAGGAATGTTCCCCTGCCCCCTTCCTCCCTTGAACTGCTACTGTGCTGGCAGCCAGCAGTTTTGGCACTAACACCAAAGGCAAAACTAGAAAGACGAATGTTTAAGGAATCTCTAAGATGTATGTCAGGAAAAGATTCCTTTAGTGAGAAGCTGGTGTCGTGGTGGAGTTACATCTTTTTGTATTGGATAAAGTGGCATTTGATTGAGTCCTCAGAAGACCACAGACCTCCTTTACTGGAAAAAGTGGATGTTGTAGGAAGTTCAAGATGTGGGCCTGCTAATTCTTGTAAATCTCTCAGCTTCTTTCCATGCTCCTAAACACAGGGTTTGCAATCCCTAATGGGGGATGAGGACTCCTCACTGAAGTGGCTTTACTTGGCACTGTGGTAAGACATTCTGGTGCCTTGAGCTGTAACACAACTTAATTTTGGCACTGTTGCTGCCCTGTAGTTTGTGGAGGAGGGCTCCTCTTATATATGAAGAGTTTGGAGCTTTTTATTCTTCTAAGACTAGTAGCAAGATCATATCTTTACCTTGGAGCACCAGGGGTATGTATGGTATATTGCAGTAACTGATTTTATTTTTTAAATTTTAATGACTGTATTAACCTCTTTAGCTACCTAGAATATTTTTAGATTTCACCTAAAACAACTGGGCATGGAACTGGGAGGTTACTGAGAGGTAAGGTGCTGCTCTAGTGTTCTGGCTTTCTCTGCAGTTAGGCAGACCATGCTTTGCACTTGGTTTCTTGACGGTTTCTAATCAGGAGAATCAGAATCTTGTCCTGTTTCAAGTACTGACTTACACTGTATAATTGAAACAACTGATCTTTTAGATGTTAGTATACAGTGCTTACACTTTGAATCAGCTTCTTCTGAATTGAGCTTTGAGGTAATGCTTTTTGGTCTTTATCAGCTGAGCTGGACCTCTGACAGCAGTTGAGAAGTCAAGAAGAAGATTGGCTTTGTTTCCTGGCCTCCTGAAGCTTTTTATCTCTTCCATACTTCATCTTGGTCAGCTGAGGACTTTACTTGGAGTCTATAAAAAAGAGGATTAGGTTCTTTGACCTGTCTGGAAAACCCTGTTTGACTTGGTTCAGCTTTAAAACTGCCCAAAAGCTTGGGCTGGATCTAGGCTAGCGTGTTACAAGAGCAAGACAGCTCTTTGCATAAAGAGTTAGTTATGTTTTGGATAACGTTTAAGGTTTCAACTTGTTCCAGAGTGCACATATACATGGTCTCCCTTGCAGCTGGATGGATCTTCTCTCCATCTGTAGCATTGGCATTTATTAGTGGCAACTGTGACTTGAGATGCAGAGATCAACAGTCTCTCACGAACCTTTTCTCTGTGGGTGCTGCCTGTTAGAAATTCCTGCTGAGAAGTCTGCTCTCACTTTCTCCACGATAGACTGGACTTTGTGATTGCCTTCTCTCATGTCAGGTTTGAGGGAAGACTGTATTTGGCTTGTAAGGGAGGAGTATAAACAATTCTTGCAGTATTTCTGTTTCTGATTCAGGAGTGGGAAGCAGTTATAGTTGACGTTGTTCCGCTTAGAATGTATTCTTAGTTTTTTTAGTATTTAGTGGTAGATTTTGCTTAGGTAAGACTTTGGGGTTAAAAATATCGAAGAAAGGAAGAATACCTTGTATTTGCTATGTCTATATCAGTAGTTGCTGCAGCCTATGGAATTGGATCTTTGGAAGGAAGGCGGTGCTGAGGATCACTATCTGCCCTAGGTGTTAGTATCAAGGGTTTATACATTAGATCAGCTCATGGTAGGCCCTGAAAGACCACGTCCCTGTCAGCTGCCATTGTGTGCTTGACACACTCGCTGAATGCCTTTCTTGAGAGAGAGAGCAGGTCATATGCTCTGAGACTGTGCTTGGCTACAAACCAAAACACACTAGTATAAAGCGAGCTGGGAGATAGCTTCAAAGAGGCTCTCTGGCTAGCACTAAAATGGGGATGGTGACACATCCTTGTCAGCCCCTGGAAACCTGCACAGTGGAGTTTTACAGCCAGCTTGGTGGGGCCATGCCCCAAGGCTCAAATTGAGTCTTGGCTGCTCTTCTCTTTGATCTCACACAGGAAAGAAATGTCAGAGAGTAGATTAATTCTGTGTCTGTAAGGTGTCCTTTGCTCATCAAATTGACTTTGGATAATGATGAAGTTGGAGTCTGACTTCCTAACACGGAGCAATGCAGTCTAACATAGAACTCAGCCACTGAACCCAAAAACTAAAGTAGGAGAACCTCAATCCATCCCATTCCTTCTGGTTTGATGGCAGTGACAGCAAGAGATGCCGAGAGCCTGGAGAGGGATCACAGGCCAGCAGGAGAGCACCTTAAGGACAGTGAAAAACAATTCCAACCACTCCAGCCAGTAGATTGGCTTCATTAGGACCCAGCTTAAATTCCTCTATGCACATTAATGCAGCATGGGAAATAAACACGTGGAGTTAAGAGTGTGCAGTCCTATGATTGTACCAGCTGTGGCTGGAGCTAGGCTGAGAGAGCTGGGGGTGTTTAACCTGGAGAAGAGAAGGCTCTTGGGAGATCTTAGAGCCCTTTGCAGTGCCTGAAGAGTCTCTAAGAGATTTAGAGTGGGCCTTTGGACAAGGGCCTGGAGTGACAGGACAAGGGAGAATGGATTCCCACTGCCAGAGGGCAGGGTTAAACTAGATTTTAGGAAGAAATTCTTGGCTGTGAGAGTGATGTGGCCCTGAGGCCCTGCCATGGAAGGAACATCTTGTTGAAATGAGACAATCTTTAAAATGCCATCGAGCCCAAATCATTCTAGGACCTTGACAAATAAAGCCGTGCTCTGGAGGCTGGGCTGCCTTGTCTGGCAATTGGCTTTTGCTCAATTAAAACTTGCTTTAGTGCTATCAGTAGCATGACCATGACCTTCCACAATAAGCAATGAAATTGTTTGAAAGGCCAGGAAGATGCTGCTGGTTTTTTCTGCTTTGTAAGTTGATCAATACTTGTCTTCTTCCTATAAACACGAGTGTTTCCTGGAGGTGTGTGCCCCATTGTTTGCTTATCAAGATTATGAAATATGTTTCAAAATCAATGTCTTTAGTATGTACAGTGGAGGGGGTATTACTTTTCAAATTGAGCCATTAAAACTGATAGAAAATAATAATTTTGTCGTGATCCTGGCAATGGCTCCTTTTTCTTTGTTTGTTTTGTTTGTTTGCTTGTTTTGTGGGGTTTTGTTTGTTTGTTTTTGATTTGTTATGTTTTAAAAATTTTATTATTATTTGTCTCCAGGAGCTTCATTAGTAGGAATTTCTTGTGATCTATCTTTATCTTCTTGGCTCAGTCTCTTCATTCTCTTTAGTGATAAAAAAGGAGATGTCTGTTTTTTAAAATCATTATATCAGAGCTGATTAATGTTGGTTGGGAGAGAAGCGCAGGATGTATGTTTCAAAGGCACAGAAAGAAATAGGGAGTTTGATTTCTAGTTAAATCTTTGATTTTTTTTATTTAATGGATTGCAGCATCCCTGTTGGCCTTGATTAAGGCATCTGATTCTTTATTCCTTTTATGATTTTTTTTCCTTCATGAGGGAAAATAGCTTGATATTTCACCCAAGGTGACAGTTTTCCTTTAAAGCTTCAGTTCCAGGTTCAGATGGTTACTTATGGATCTCAGATTAGATTAAAAAAACTAAGTAAATATTTGATTGAGATTTTTTTAATGTCTTTGTTGGAGGCATACAACTTTTTAGTAGCTTTTGGACGGTAAGTCATAAAAATTTTTGTTTCCCAAATTTCAGAGAGGTGAGTCCACAAAATCCCTGGATGTGTTATAAGAATTTTATGGCTGATCCTCTTCTAAATACCTGTACCTGGCAGAGATTTGTGCTTCTGTTTTTTGCATCTCTAAGGGCATAGGTAAATATTGTCTCTGTTTATTTGTTTATTTTTTCCTTCCTAGTAAAATTTTTTGTTAGATGTTCTTTGGTGCAGTTCTGTGTCAATCCACCAGATGACACTTGATGTTTAAGGATGAAAATATGAGTGGTCCTGCATGAAAAATTCTGTATTCTTATGTTAACTTAGGAAAAAAATCAGAACATCTTACTTCCAAAGTGTTTTCATATACTTGTAAAATTTGAGGGGTGTGTACAAATGATACTCCCCATCCCTGGGAGTCTTCAAGACCAGGCTGGATTGGGCTTGGAGTAGCCTGGGATAGTGGAAGGTGTCCCTGCCCATGGCAGGGTAAGGGATGAGATGAGCCTTGAGGGCCCTTCTATGATTCTTTACTCTTGTTTAATGAGAGGTTTCTGGTGGGAGCAAGGACCCTCAGAAGGGTGTTTTCTTACCCTATTAAACTCATCGGAAGGTGAGTAGTTTCGATATACATTTGTGTGGTGGAGCCCTGGTGCCTTTGCAGGTTTTACCACAATATTGACAGCAATTACAGATCCTCCAAGCTGGGATGAAATAGTTTACAGGCCATGGTATGCATTTGTCATGTTCTTTGCTGCCCTCCATCTTCCCTTACCATCTGTTCTCCAAATCCTTTATTTTTCACTCTTTTTTCACAACTTTTCTTATAATGTTCATGGTCAACTCTTTTGTTCCGCTTCAGTTTTGTCTCAAAACCCCATAAAAGAATTAGACCAAAACCATAAAGCAGTAACTGAGACAAACTGAGCTTTTAAATTGTGTTCGAAAGAAATTTGAAATTGAACAAGGGGGTGGTTATGCATCCCTAATTAGAGGCAAAGCTAAGTGAGCATGACAGATTTATTGATGATAAACCTCAGTCCTGTTTAAACATCTGTTGAAGCTCAACTCAATAAGTGACAGCAGATTATTGCTGCCTCAGATGCAGTTCCTGGGTGCCTGTGGGACGCTAGAGGAGCTGTGTTGTAGTGTGTTTGCGGGACCAGTCCCAGCAATCCTGAGGCTCTGTCCACTGTGCAAGATTTACTACAAGTGTCCAGAAAATTGTCCTTAAAATCAATTTGTTTCACTAAAAAGAGAAAAAAAGATCAAGAGTATTTTCAGGGTGTACTACTGAAGGGGGCAAAAGGTGCATAAAAATTATTTTCTTTTGGACTAAAGAGGATCTGAACAGCTCTTGAAGGCAGCCAGAAGACTGTGATGTTCCAAGGGCAGCAGAATATTTACCTTAATATGAACATGAAATTACTTGTGTGGAAGATCATGTTTTACAGGTTGGGGAAGAGTGGAGTGAGACACCAGTCACAGGGTAGCTCAGTGAGGCTCTGCTTTAGTGCTGTTGGCATTAACTGGGGGCCTGGGTGGTTTGTTTGACTCCATTTACACACATTTTCTCATAGTAGGAAACTTGGGAATTTCTTGAAAGTGGTGTTCTGCCTTTAGTATCTCCTCTTGTGCCCTACTTGTTTTTTTCTGTAGTCCAACAGGTCCAAGTTTTGCTTTGTTTCATAATCAGTACAGTAGTTTTCCACCTTTTTCATACAGAGATCCTAATTTTTCATATTCATTTAAGAACATGGAACATTTTCCTTGAGAAAATGCAGAGTTTTTTTGAGCCAAGAGTGCATTGCCAAATGTTTGTCCAAAGGATGTGATTAGTATGGAGGGAATAAATGATAACCAGCCCAAATCAAAACCTCTTGGCAGCAAGCTACAACAAAGAGCTTTTTGGACTATCTTGTGCCAAACATTTAAGCCCGTATGAGAGGCTGTGCTTAAAAGAACAACATTCAAGCCAGAAGCCCTAGATGCCATAAAATAGACAAGTTAGTGCAAGACAAGTGAATTGTAACATTGTTCCTCAAGCTAGGGTGCAGTTTCATGGCTGATTGAAAAATCAGAGGACAAAAGTAAATTCTCCTTCTGCATCTACTGAGCTAGTTCTGGGTCCAGAGCATCTCAGGCCAGTCTCTGGTTACAGAGCAGTGCTCTCCAAATTGCCATGCTCAGCACTCCAAATAGCAGCTGACAAAATTCAAATAACTACTTCATTTGTAGTTCTTTGTCTGAGTTCCTTCAGCAAAAACCTGCAAAATCTCGGCTGGGAGGTGTTTGAATGTCTGTAATTGATATATTATTTCATGTGAATGGAAATGTTACTTCATGAAGTGCTTTGGGATTTTTGGGGGGTTTTGAAAAACACCTTTTGTATAATAAGATAATTATTAAGCCTAATTAATTATGATTGAACACATTCCAAAATCCAAGATGAGGGCTCTAGAAACTACAGGCTTGAGTTGATTTGAATTTTGCAGATCTTTGTACAGGCACTGATTTTGGATTGATGCAATACTAAAATAAGTAGGATTTTGTTGGTTTGGTTTTTGTTTTGTTTTGTTTTTTAATTTGTATCTATAAATCTTTAGCCTTTCCTTTGGTGTGGACTGAGATGCATGGATTTGCCATGTCAAGCAAGTGGGCTGCTGTTGGTTCCTGGCAAGTGATCGAGAGCATTTGTACCTCTTGGGCTTGATAGAGAAATGAGCAATTGAGCGAATTGTAATTGTTTTCTTTACAGCAGAGGATAAATTGAAAGGCAAAATTAAACAAAAATACTTTTGCTTTGTTTTTCATGAAAGCATGCATATGTACAACTAATTACAAAAGCTGCAGAATAAAGCCTTAAATGTTAAGGCTTTTTTCATAAATCAGAAGTAAGAGCAATAGTCCACATGAAAATTGCTGATATAATCACAGACTCTTTGTTACTGTGCAAATTTCCACAGAGTAAATTTTCTTAGCGCCATTTTTTGGTGTTTCTGAATTAATTTGGAAACTAAGTGAGAGAAAGAAGACCTCTGGTGGTCCAGTTGGATGTTTAAGTAGAGGAAAGCAGTGTAGCATTCTGCCTGCTCCAGCAGGAGATGCTGCACTGAACCCAAAAGCCTGGAGGGGAAGTCTCCTATTTTTCCCCTGTGCTGGGCACTGATGAGGCTGTGTGTCAAATCCTGGGTTCAGTTTTGAGCCCCTCATGATAAGAAAGACCTTGAGGCTCTGGAGTGTGTCCAGGAAAGAGAACAGAACTGGGGAAGGGTCTGGAGCACCAGGAGTGGCTGAGGGAGCTGAGGGGGCTCAGCCTGGAGAAAAGGAGGGTCAGGGGAGACTTTGTCTCTCTCCATAACTTCCTGACAGGAGGGGGCAGCCAGAGGTGGATCATGATCTACTCCCAGGGAACAAGGGATAGAACAACAGGAAATTACTTCTTCCCCACCAGGGAAGATTTAGCTTGGCTATTAAGGAGAAGTTCCTTCACTAAAAGTGAAGAATTGGACAGGCTATCCAGGGCAATAGTGGAGTCACCATTCCTGGAAGTGTTCAAAAAATGTTGCTGTGGCAATTGAGGATATGGTTTAATGGTGAACATGATGGTGCTGGGTTGGCAGTTGGACTTGATGGTCTTCTAGGTCTTTTCCAGCCTTAATGATTCTATGATTCTATTGCAGAGTTCTGTCACCTTTAGTTATGAAAAATAGATGTTAATTCAATGAAACCTTCCACTTTTTTTGTCTAAGGCTGCTGTATTATGGAATTTGGATGGGAATTGGTGCTTGTTTTTGGACATCCTATATTTACATTATGGATCCTTACGGAAATATGGTTTCTTTTCCGTATAGTGTTACTTTGATATAAATCCTTATATGAGCCCATCTGCCTCTTTCCATGTGCTAAGAAGTATCTTTAAAAAATGGGCTTGTCAAAATCAATCCAAGGCTCTTCTACATGTGGAAGACAAAATCTTTGATCTGTTAAACCTTGTATGGCAGCAGTGGGATGACCCTGTTTCAGCATGCCATGAAGAGGATTTACATTCTTTGAAAAACAGGTTTTGATTTAAACCTTGATTTAAACCCGATTTCTTTCAAATACACTTACTGCTCAGTGCAACTGGATCCATATGGGATAATAGAGAACTGCTTCTTGCATGAAATGCTATTATGATACTGTCTTCTCTGCATGGTGTCAGTCTCTGCATGTGTCTTCACTTTTTCTTTCCCTGCAGAACTGTGCATTCTATTTGCATTGGGCTGTGAATAATGTACAGATTCATTTTCTGTAGTGCCAGTGATGTTCTGCCCTTGTTTTAGTAGGGGATTCCCACAAGAATTCCCCTGCTTCTCCCATGTGGAGGAGTTGTGGGCACCAAGAATACATGTACTTCAGTTATTTACTATGTGGGGTGGGAGAGCAAAGGCTCCTATTTATTTCTTTTTGTTTGAAACAATACTACCCGCTCACTAACTGGTGCTGAAGGGAGTTACCCCTGTCCCAGGAGCTGGGTAGGACACTGGCCAGGAGTCCATGCTACAGTTCTGTTCCTGCTGTGAAACCTTAGCAACATTTTCCTTTTTTAAAAAAAATTTTCTTTCATTTTCAAGCATTCTTTGTTTGAACTGTGAACAAACCCTGTTTTTAGTAAGTATTTGTACAGTGCTTATCTCTATGGGGTCTGCTTTCATTTGGGATTGTTTGGTGCCTTTGTAGGAATAATAAAATTAAAACTAGGGATTGGTCCGATAAGCTGCTATCAAAATGCCCTCGCCAAGAGCAAGCTCTGGTGTTCCACATCCTTGAACTTTCAAAAAACTGAAATCCCTGGAAAGGCAGCTGGCAAGTTGCCTACATTATACATACACATGTATTCAGCTAATTGCAGAGATTCATTCTCCTCACTAATGATTGCAGAATGTCACGGACCTGAGCACAGTGTGCTGCTCTTGTGCACTCCTGCTATGGGAGCAGTGATATGGATTTTGGGAAGAAAACTGTTCAGTGATGTTATTTGCAGATAGATTTATATTCATATTTTTTTAAAGAGATGATACAGGAAATTGATCATGAACAATTACTGTAACACAAGCAAAGTATGCCTCAAGTTTGAAGTTATTAAGGGGAATGGTTGTCAAGGTGTATATGCCTACATATATGTGTATAATGTATGGATGCATATAGCCATATATTAAAAACTAAGAATTGCATATAAAAAATTAAAAATAATTGACCTGGCTCATGTTCTTGCTAAAGCTGTGCACCATTCAGAGCATAAAACTGTGGTTCCTCTTGCACAAAGACTACCTTTGTTTTTTTGGGTGAAGTCAGGGTCTATTTTAAACCCTGTGTTTTAATAATGAAGTTCACTGGAAACTGAAGGAAATGAGACCATGAGCTTTTGTCCTGATAAAAACCAAACTGGAACTTGCAAAGTCAGCTGTGAATGAATATGCGTGTCATAGTTTATGGTTTCAGTTTTCGAGTTTTTTTCCTCTTTTCTAAATGTTTTGGAAGACGTATGCAGCTCCCATCAGTGACCTCATACAAATAAGTTCTATTTACTTTCAAAGCATTTTTGGATTATGAAAATAAAATGAAAGTGGAAAAAGGCACTTCACACCTTTAATATTTATTTCTAATAGATTTCATTGAGCTGAACTTCCAGCTCCTCCTGTTCCCCCTATCATGCTGGCTCAGTTCTGGGTTTTCTTCTGGTGTGTTCCAGCCCAAGAATGAAACTCAGAAGTGTTTGTACTTAAAGGAATGGTCAGTGCTTCCTGTCTGTTGCCGATGATGATAATAGTAATTATAACCTATTATTAGTACAGTGAAATTTAATACACTTATTGAACATGTGGTATGAAATGCTGGATCAAAGGTCTCTAAAGACCCATTCGTCTAGCTTTTTTGAGGAGTATTTTTTTTGGTGTTTTAGTATAAATATTACCCAGTTTAAGTAGGTGAAGCTGTTTGGGTATTTAACCTTTTTTTTTTGCCACCACTTAAACTATGCAAGTGATTTAAACCTCTCTCTTTATTTTTACTTCAGGTCTTAATGGGGAGAGTTTCTAAAATAAGTTTCAGAAATTTGTATGAACAGGGCAAAAATTTCTGTTTAGTTTGTTTAAGACTAAAAGAGGAAAGATTCTGAGTCCTTAAAGGAATATATTTTGGCAGCAGAGGTGATTGACAGCAGAGCTACTTCCATTTTCTCAAAAGGTTACTTGGTTTTTCAAAAGTTTCTCTTGCAACAGAACAGTGACAAAACCCCCATGCTGTCTTAGTGTCTTTAAGGTAATTTCTAGTCGATTGGAATGATCAAGCTTTAAAGTTGCAGTGCCTCTGTAGTGATTGCAAATGTAGGGAGAAATAATAATTAATGAACGCTGTTTCATATAGCTTTTTAAAACTGATATTTTAAAGCAGCCAGGATCTGCAGAGTAGCACATGTATGCCTCATTAGTGCATATGAGGAATTTTTCGGCTGCTATGTGAGAAGGAAATGCTGGGTGTTACCAGAGATAGGGTTTAAAATGTTGAAAACTTAAAAGGAGGATTGTGAAAAGTCATCTTTTTAAAAATCACTTCAGTTTCCTTTCCGGTGACTTGGACTAGCTTGAAATATATGGCAAACTTGTATGGCTCACGAAAGTACCAGGTGTTCTGCCTTCCTAACGTGCTAGCTCTGCACAGGAGAAAACTGTAAAAATACATATTGCAAACCACAATGTCCCCAGATGTAATGAGGACCTCTATAAATCTCCATTTCCATGAACAGGTGTACCGTTTCACCTTTAGAGGTGTTATTTAGTGGTGGTATATACCAGATAACATAATACACTTGTGCAGCTCTCAGACATATTAGTAATTGTACATATTTTTGTTCGTTATTCAAAATATATGATTCTATTCAAAAAAACAAGGCTCTTTTGCTTGCTCCACTTTGGCTGAAGTGATTAATTGCATCTTCTTAGGGTTGTTGTTTTTTTTTTTAATTTAGTTTTGGTGCATGCAACTAGTGGTAGTATGAATATACAGCAACACAAGTGTCTGCATCAGATATCAGTGTTGCAGTTAGACAAGCTGACTTTTGCTCTGTTTCATTGGTAGGAGAATGTAGTTGTCAGAACATAAAATATAGGGTAAACAAATAATAGATACCAACTTGTTCCCTGTTTTGCTGAGTACATGATTTGAAATGATAGCTTGTCCTTAACAATGTCTTCTTTTTGCTTTTGGGTTTTTTTTGTAATTTGATCTCTGTTCTTCCACTAAGAGGTTATCAGTCACCTACAAGCTGCCACTAACCATGAGATTAACTCTTCATTTCTTTGCACACGTGTCACGACCCACTGTTAATACAGAAGGGAGTTGTGATGGTTCGTTTTGATCTCAATGGGTGCAAAAGACAGCAACAGGGGACAAATCAGTTTTCTCAAAGCAGAAATGCACTTTTGTTGAGTGCCAACAACTCAGTTTTGCAATAGAGGGAGTTAAAGGAAACAAAATAAAGAGAGAGAGAGAGAAAGAGGGGAATAGGGAATAGCTACTGACAGATGAGACGGATGTCCTCGTGGTCTGGCCCAATAGACTCCGGTGTCCTCGTGGTCCCAGCCAATAGACACGTCTTCTGTGGGGAGATCTCAAAGGCTTCTCCAGAGGGTCGCTTTCTTATAGTCCTTTTCCAAAGCGAGTGGTGTGTGGCCAAGAGCTGGGGAGATTTATGGGCCATTGTGAGGTGCTCGAGACAGAACATGCAGTGGTGCTCCGAGAAGCAGCTGTAGGTGCAGTACCTGTTCAAAGGCTCTGTACCGTGGACAGCACAGCAAGCACAGAGCACCAGCAAACAGTCCCTTGGCCAGCAGCCACCTCGGCCAGGCCAGAACTCCTGTCCAGAAGCGGGTGGGGGTCCTTGGGACAGCCTCTGTCCTCACGACCGTTGTGAGGCTTATGAGGGAAACTCTGGACAGACTCTTACAACATGCAAAGTTCTGATAAAAAGCTTCAAGAAGATCATAGGAGAATCACCTAATAATTAATAGCTAGTCATTTGTCAGATTTGTTCCATTTATTTTTTTGCAATTAAAGATTAAAGTCTGTTTTTCCCCAAAGCTTTGTACATCTGATGCCTTGCCTTGTTACTAGGAGATGAGGTATGATTTGTACGATGTGTAGGTTCCTCTCCTGGAGCACAGTGGTTTTAGCCACGTAATTATAGTGTCTTGGTTTGAAAGACAGGTATGGTTTAAGGAAAGGCAGGAGCCCCTTTTTTGCAATGCAGAGTGCACCCCCCCTCCCTTTTAATTATTTTAGGTCCAAATCAGACGCTTTCAGGCAGGAGATATGGGGATGTGAATAACAGTTCTTTACTGGTATTTAACAAGGCAGAAAACAACAACAGCTATAAGAAAATTGGCAACAGAACAGAACAGTCTAGCTCCGCTCCAGTCCCCTTTGGCCTCAGGCCGTCTCCCTGTGCTCAGTTACCGGTGCTGTGGGGGCAGGGCAGGTCCCGCGCAGTTGAAGAGGGGCTGGAGTGATGGCGGCGGAGGCCCAGAGGTGAGCGGGGATGGGAAGGTGACTCCCCCCCTCACGGTGTCGGTCGTGGTGCTCCGCAGAGTGTCCGGAGATAGTAGGGTGAGATGGGAGAGCAGCAGAGCGATGTCCAAGGCAGGGAGCGTGGATCTCAGCGCTGAGATGTCAGGGGGAGATGCCAGAGCGAAGCACGGGGCGTCCTGTCCCTCCACGAGCCCAGCGAGAGAGCGTCCCCACCCCAGACCCCTCTCCCACCTTTCCTTTTCCGGTTCCCCCCCCTCCCCTCCTCCACCCACCCCCCTACGAGAGAACATTATCTATGTTTTAAGGTGTAGCCACAACTACTTACCATAATAATGGGAGGAATTCACAGAAAGAAAAAGGGGAACAATCCAACCCCTAACATTATCCACCCCTGAATTTCTCCCATACTAATATGCTATATCAAATTAAACTGTTACATTATATATATACATACATGCAGTTAGAGACATAGGCACAGTACTATAGGTATTTCACCCTAAAACAAGGTCTCCTTGGGGTATACATCGGGTCTCTCCATTCTTTTGCATCACCCACCAGGTGCAACCTGGTCCTTGAGCGAATACAACTCCATGGATGGGATTGTCTTTGCTGGAGGCAGGATTCACCCAAACAGTTTTTCCTAGCATACCTCTCATGTGTACCACTGGAACCTTATCTCCATCTGATATTCCCAAGGGCTCAGATTGGGCAGGGCCTGCTCGGTTAGTGGAACCTCGGGTGTTCACTAACCAGGTGGCCTTTGGTAGATTAATCTCCCAGTTCTTGAAAGTTCCCCCACCCAGTGCCTTTAAGGTGGTTTTAAGCAGGCCATTGCACCGTTCAACTTTCCCTGCAGCTGGTGCATGGTAGGGGATATGGTACACCCACTCAATGCCATGTTCTCTAGCCCAGGTGTTTATGAGGCTGTTCTTGAAATGAGTCCCATTGTCTGACTCAATTCTCTCAGGGGTACCATGCCTCCAAAGAACTTGTTTTTCCAGGCCCAAGATGGTGTTCCGAGCAGTGGCATGAGGCACAGGGTAGGTCTCTAACCACCCAGTGGTGGCTTCCACCATGGTCAGTACATAGCGCTTGCCCTGGCGGGTTTGAGGCAGTGTGATGTAGTCAATCTGCCAGGCCTCTCCATACTTATATTTGGCCCATCGCCCCCCATACCAGAGGGGCTTCACCCGCTTGGCTTGCTTGATGGCAGCGCACGTCTCACAGTCATGGATAACTTGAGAAATACTGTCCATGGTTAGATCCACCCCTCGGTCTCGTGCCCACTTATATGTGGCATCTCTGCCCTGATGACCTGAGGCATCATGGGCCCATCGAGCCAGGAACAACTCTCCCTTGTGCTGCCAGTCTAAATCTATCTTCGACACCTCTATCTGTGCAGCCTGATCTACCTGCTCATTGTGTCGGTGTTCCTCATTAGCCCGACTCTTGGGGACATGGGCATCTACGTGACGGACTTTCACAGGCAGCTTCTCTATCCTGGTGGCAATGTCTTTCCATTCATTGGCAGCCCAGATTGGTTTTCCCCTACGTTGCCAGTCAGCCTTTTTCCACCTTTCCAGCCATCCCCACAGAGCATTGGCTACCATCCAAGAATCAGTGTAAAGGTAGAGTTTTGGCCACTTCTCTCTTTCAGCAATGTCCAGGGCCAGCTGAACAGCTTTGAGTTCAGCAAGTTGACTCGATCCACCTTCTCCTTCGGTAGCTTGTGCAACCTGTCGTGTGGGGCTCCATACGGCTGCTTTCCACTTCCGGTTCATCCCCACGATGCGGCAGGAACCATCAGTGAAAAGAGCATAGCGTGTTTCATCTGCTGGCAGTTGGTTATACGGTGGGGCTTCTTCAGCCCGGGTCACTTGTTCCTGTTCCTCTTCGTCGGCAAGACCAAAGTCTTCCCCTTCCGGCCAGTTGGTAATTATCTCCAAAATCCCAGGGCGATTCGGGTTTCCAATACGGGCGTGTTGTGTGATGAGGGCAATCCATTTACTCCATGTGGCGTCAGTGGCATGGTGGGTTGAGGGAACTTTTCCTTTAAACATCCACCCCAGCACTGGCAGTCGGGGTGCCAGAAGGAGTTGTGTTTCCGTGCCAACCACCTCTGAGGCAGCTTGAACCCCTTCATAGGCGGCCAAGATCTCCCTCTCCGTTGGAGTGTAGTTGGCCTCGGACCCTCTGTAGCTTCGACTCCAGAATCCCAGTGGTCGGCCTCGCGTCTCACCAGGCACCTTCTGCCAAAGGCTCCAGGACAGACCATGGTTCCCGGCTGCAGAGTAGAGCACGTTCTTCACATCTGGTCCTGTCCTGACTGGGCCAAGGGCTACCGCATGAGCAATCTCCTGCTTGATCTGGGCGAAGGCTTGCTGCTGCTCAGGGCCCCAGTGGAAATCGTTCTTCTTGCGGGTGACCAGGTAAAGAGGGCTCACAATCTGGCTGTACTCAGGAATGTGCATTCTCCAAAAGCCTATGGCACCTAGGAAAGCTTGTGTTTCCTTCTTGCTGGTTGGTGGAGACATTGCAGTGATCTTATTGATGACCTCACTGGGGATCTGGCGCCGTCCATCTTGCCACTTTACTCCCAGAAACTGGATCTCTTGGGCAGGCCCTTTGACTTTGCTCTTTTTAATGGCGAAGCCGGCTCCCAGCAGAATCTCAATGATCTTTTCTCCTCTCTGAAATACCTCCATTGCTGTGTCCCCCCACACAATGATGTCATCAATGTACTGCAGATGTTCTGGAGCTCCACCCTTCTCCAGTGTAGCCTGGATCAATCCATGACAGATGGTGGGGCTGTGTTTCCACCCCTGGGGCAGTCGGTTCCACGTGTATTGCACGCCCCTCCAGGTGAAAGCGAACTGAGGCCTGCACTCTGCTGCCAGAGGAATGGAGAAGAATGCATTGGCGATGTCAATGGTGGCGTACCACTTGGCTGCCTTGGACTCCAGCTCGTACTGCAGTTCCAGCATGTCCGGCACAGCAGCGCTCAGCGGTGGAGTCACCTCATTCAATGCACGATAGTCCACTGTCAGTCTCCATTCTCCTTCAGATTTACGCACAGGCCAGATGGGGCTGTTGAAGGGTGAGTGGGTTTTGCTGACCACCCCTTGGCTCTCCAGCTCACGGATCATCTTGTGGATGGGGATCACGGCATCTCGATTCGTCCGGTACTGCCGGCGGTGCACTGTCGAGGTAGCAATTGGCACCTGTTGCTCTTTCACCCTGAGGAGTCCCACTGCAGATGGGTTTTCTGATAGCCCAGGCAGGGTGTTCAACTGCTTAATGCCCTCTGCTGCCACAGCAGCTATTCCAAAAGCCCACCTGAGTCCCTTTGGGTCTTTGTAATAGCCGTTCCTGAGGAAGTCTATGCCTAGGATACATGGTGCCTCTGGGCCAGTCACAATTGGATGTTTCTGCCACTCTTTCCCAGTCAGGCTCACCTCAGCCTCCAGCAAAGTCAATTCCTGAGATCCCCCCGTAACCCCAGCAATTGAAACAGGTTCCTTCCCGACATGTCCCGATGGTATTAATGTACATTGTGAACCAGTGTCAACCAATGCTCTGTGTTCCTGTGGCTCTGATGTGCCAGGCCATCGGATCCACACCGTCCAAAAGATCCGGTTTTCCCGTGCCTCTCCCTGGCTAGAGGCAGGGCCCCTCTAGCCCTGGTTATTATTTCTCTCCTGGGCATACATACTAGAGGTTCCTTCAAGGGGATCTGACAGATCATCCTCCCTTCTGTAATACCCTGCACCTCCATGGGAGGCTGAGGCTACCTTCACTTTAGTGGAGTTCCCTCTGTTGGTGTTCCCCTCCCTGAGTTGGCGCACCCGTGCTGCCAGGACAGAAGTGGGTTTCCCATCCCACCTTCTCATGTCTTCCCC
The DNA here is from genome assembly GCA_037013685.1 of Acridotheres tristis. Lineage (NCBI taxonomy): Eukaryota > Metazoa > Chordata > Aves > Passeriformes > Sturnidae > Acridotheres > Acridotheres tristis. The sequence continues at coordinate 20,525,310 of CM072899.1, read as the reverse complement.
CTGGTCACGTAGAAAAAACCACAGGTCAGCACGTGGGGTATACCCTCTCTCCCTAGCTGGGGGGCGTTGGGCTCTACCTTTGAGGTCCATGACTCGCACTGGTGCTGCACTGATCTTCCTCACCTCTTCCCTTATCTCCTTCATCTCCTCCTTAAACTCCTCTCTGAGGTCCTTAGCCACAGCAGAGACATGAGCCTGCATTGGGCCAGCCATCATACTCTGATAATTCCTGAGCCTGTTGGCAACAGAACCCACTGTCACTTGGTTGGTATCAGCATCAATCATTGCAATAAAGGAGGTATACTGAGATGGGCCCAGGTTTGCCAGATTCCACAACATCTGTCCTGTGCACCTGACCTTGTCAGGGTCATTGTCATGCTGTCCATCCCTCCCAAAGAGCACCTCCAGTACTGCCACTTCTCTCAGCTTTTGGATCCCTTCCTCAAGGGTATTCCAACGTGTTCTCTGGTGGTACTCCTGCATTCTTTCCCTGTGGACAAACCTCTCTCTCACGCTCATTAAAAGTCGCTCCCAGAGGGAAAGGAGACCTGTCTCCCTTACAAATACCTGGTCCACACCTGAGTCCTGGGTCAAGGGTCCCAAATTCCTTGCCTCAGTACCATCCAGTTGCACACCTGTACCCATAAGGTCCCAGACCCGCAGTAACCAGGTTGTAAAAGGCTCACGGCCCCGTCGTACAATGTCTTTTCGCAGGTTACGGAGACTCTCGTATGACAGGGACTCGGTGATGATCTCAACTTCTGGCTCCCCTGCTGGTTGTGAGGGGCCCCCTTCCTGACCCTTATTATCTAGGTGCCTTGTTTTCATCCTAGACTTCCTAGTTTCCACAGGGGCAACTGCTGCTGGCTGTGAGTGCCCTTGCAGTTCAGCTGGAACCTGGATGGATGTAACATCTGTGGGTCCCACTGCTGCACCATCAGATTCTCCCTCTTTAAGGCAGGGGGAGGGTTTCTCACCAGCTGGGGAGAGGTATTCCTTCAGCATCTGGCCCATCTCACGTATCTCCTTTGCTAGCACCCCCACCCATTCTGGGTGGTTCCTTTCCGAGGTGGGCTGTGGGGCAGGGTCAAACTCTGGGGTAATATCCCTAGTCTCTGGGACAAAATCAGGCTCTGGGGTAACCTTCCTAGTCTCTGGGACAGGATCAGGCTCTGGGGTAACCTCCCTAGTCTCTGGGACAGGATCAGGCTCTGGGATAACCTCCCTAGTCTCTGGGACAGGATCAGGCTCTGGGGTAACATCACTAATCCCTGGGGTAGGTATCAGGGTTGTTATCCAAGTCAATCTCCCCTTATCTCTGAATGTTAGATAGAACAGATTTAACAGGGATATAAACAACACTAGCCACAATATAATGTCATTAGCATTTAAAGCGGATTGGAACCCCTTGAAGACTGGTGGGGTGAACTTCAAAAAACCTGTGATGGGTTGAGAAAAAATTTCACCTGCTGCCACTTCCTCACAGTAAGTACCATTATTGAAGTAGCCCCAGAAACACACACTTAGAGTGCGATAGCTCTGAATCCATGTGGCCATCTTCCAGAGAAAATTAAAAATCCATGAATTCCTCAACTGATCAACCCACATAATAAGCCGGATAATAGCCACAGTAACCTTGGTTATGAAACTCATGTTTAAAAAAGGGCTTGCAAATGGGAGAGATATAGCAGTGACCACATGGAGGCCAATCCAGGGTAAGCTGGACAGCATGGTGTCACCTACCACAAGCTTGGGTAATTCAAGAACTGTTATTCCCTTTTCTACCCCTCTCTCAATGCCCTCAGGCAATGCCCCACGTTGGGCGCCAAAATCTGTCTTGGTTTGAAAAGACAGGTATGGTTTAAGGAAAAGGCAAGAGCCCCTTTTCTGCAATGCAGAGTGCACCCCCCCCTCCCTTTTAATTATTTTAAGTCCAAATCAGACACTTTCAGGCAGGAGATATGGGGATGTGAATAACAGTTCTTTACTGGTATTTAACAAGGCAGAAAACAACAACAGCTATAAAAATTGGCAACAGAACAGAACAGTCTAGCTCCGCTCCAGTCCCTTTTGGCCTCAGGCCGTGTCCCTGTGCTCGGTTACCGGTGCTGTGGGGGCAGGGCAGGTCCCGCGCAGTTGAAGAGGGGCTGGAGTGATGGCGGCGGAGGCCCAGAGGTGAGCGGGGATGGGGAAAGTGACTCCCCCTCACGGTGTCGGTCGTGGTGCTCCGCAGAGTGTCCGGAGATAGTAGGGTGAGATGGGAGAGCAGCAGAGCGATGTCCAAGGCAGGGAGCGTGGATCTCAGCGCGGAGATGTCAGGGGGAGATGCCAGAGCGAAGCACGGGGCGTCCTGTCCCTGCAGGAGCCCAGCGAGAGAGCGTCCCCTCCCCAGATCCCTCTCCCACCTTTCCTTTTCCGGTTCCCCCCCTCACCCCCCTACGAGAGAACATTATGTTTTAAGGTGTAGCCACAACTATTTACCATAATAATGGGAGGAATTCACAGAAAGAAAAAGGGGAACAATCCAACCCCTAACATATAGGAATGTTGGCTGGTCAGTCTGTTGCTATTTAGCTGTTAGAAAGCCTAAAACAGTGATTTTTTTTGTTTGTTCAGGGAGGCTTCAAAGAAATCTGTCTGCCCTTTCCAGGCATACCTGGATATGTACAATTTTTGTATACATATAGAAATAAATATATTCTTGACTTTTAATAATCAATATGTGCTCTCCCTGCAATTTCTTGATCTTCAGCTCAGCCTCACTGTTTACCTTTTTCTCTCCCTGGCAGCTGTCTTTTAAAGAAAATAATGAATCTGAGCTGCTCCCTGGTCTTGTTGAGCTTCCCTGGTAGTTGACGGTGTGGTTTCCTGAGTAAGTGAGGTTTATGCATTGTGCTTTCTGTCCCTTCTTGCTCCTCAGGCTCATTTCAGAGTGGTCAATAAAAGGAGTAAGGAGCTATACATTTTTTTTTCCTTTTCCTTTCTGTTTTTCCAAAATTTATTAGCCAGATAGACTGGTCCCTAGAGAGGAGACAAGTGGGCAGAAGCATCAGGATGGCAGTTGCCAGCTGGACAATGGACATTTGAGTTGCTCCAGACTAGCCCCATCCTATACTGGTTGGTGCCTGCTGGAGCTGGAAGAGGGGCACAGTAGAAAGCTGGCATGGTGTGAGGGGATGTGGCCAGAAACATGTAAGCCCATGCCAGGTGAGTCCTGCAGAACTGCTCCATGGTTTTAGGTTGCTCTGGTTTCCGGCTGTTTGGAGTTTTAAGCCCTTTCATCCCTTCCCCATTGCTTGTCTATAGCAGCTAGTGTTTTATAGTGCTTTACTGTGTTTGCATTGGCAGATTTAATTCTGCTCTTCCTTGACTTTGTGTGAAGTGAGATTTTGATGTGAGTGAAATTTTGCTGTTGGTGGTTATGAAGACATGGTGGTGAGGCCACCTGTAGGAACTTGGAAAGCATGGAGAGTTGTACTGTGTGATCTGGGTCACGTGTAATCAGCAAAGCTGATTTTTATTGTGATATCATAAAATCAGATTTGTGTTTTGTTTGTATTAGGGTTTTTGATTTGTGCCTTGTAAGGAAATGTTGAACTTGTATTTGGCTGAGGAAGAAAGCAGTTGGAAATATATGGGTTGGACTGTTTGCTCTCTGCTTCACAGGGAGATGGACCTTCCTTCAGGTCCAGGAGGGGTTTCTCCACTCCAAGGCCAGCAGTATGTCTTCTAGGGATTTTATATATGTAAATGTAATGTAATATTCATCTTAACTGCTGTGACATGTTGCAACAACCATGTTTTCATACTTTTTTCTTTCTCTCAATTCAGTTTGGGGCAGAAATTGCTGCATATGAGAGAGAAGTGAGAAAGGGACCTAGCCTAGGTTACTTCTCCCATCAGTTCTCCCCTGGTCCCCCTTGGGTAGAAGATATCAGCCCCTTCTCTCAGGGCACTGGGACCTTGCACTGGAGAGGTAAGGGAGCTCCAGGGAGAAGGCAGCTGCATGAGGGCTAGCTGGAGCAGCTGTGGAGCAGCCAGCACTTGTATTTTCAGAAGAAACTACAAAGCCTGGCAGGTTTTTTCCAGCCTTGTACCCAGCTGGCTTGTAATTGTTCTCACAGTGTCTCCACCCCAGGTTTACTCTGTCCTTTCATATGGCCCACAGCTTGCTTACCCCCTCTCTCTTTTTCTTAACTTTCTAAACAAGCCCATTGGAAATGATAAGTAAATAAATGGTGGATTTTGGAGTGGATCACCGTTAGCTGCTGTGCTTGCAAATCAAAGTGGTCTTTGTGTTGGTGGAGGCTTGTTGGTGTCCTCTAGAGAGAGGCTGAAGAGGGAGGAGGTCTGGCTAGTGTGCCAAGGTAGAGCTCTGTTAAGTAACAATTGTTAAAAAACTTTCTGTGTGTTCAGAGACAGTGTTCAGAGAATTTTTTGATGTGCAAAGTTAAATTACATTGGTTATAGTGATAAACTGGTGACTGTGGAAGTTGCTTTGTTTTGTGGCAAATATTGGACAGTGAATATTGCACTTTGGTTGGAACATTGTGGTAATATCACTATAGTTAGCAGCTCTTACCTCTTTCTGAGGCTGGAAAAGACCTCCAAGATCATCAAGCCCAACCTTTGACTGAATCCTATGATGGCCATTAAACCTTGTCACCAACTCCATGTCTGCTCATTTTCTGAACACTTCCAGGGGCAGTGACTCCACCACTGCTCTGGTTAGCCTAATCTAATGTTTAACCATTCTGTTTCAATGAAAGACTTTTACTTAATATCCAAAAAATACTAAGAATAATATCCTAAAAATACTAATTAATATCCCAAAAATGCTAATTAAATTTATATAAAATATAATCAGTTTGATGAAATTGTATTGGCTGTTCTCACTGGGATTTTGGTGCCAGGCTTCCACCTCCCGTGGATTATTTTGGGTGACTTTCCATGGAGACCCTGAGAAGACCCAAGGAGGGGGAGGGTGGCGTTTGTGTGAGTCAGGATCTCATGAAGAAGCTCTGTGGAGTGTATCACAGTGTCCACCCTGCTTTTGTTGATGAACTTTTCTCAGTTCTGCAAGGGACAACAAAATCCTTGAGGTGATCTGCTTCATACTATGTGTGAGAATTGTTTGTAAGAGAAAGGCTACCCCGTGTTTTAATGATAAGGCGATGCTCCTTATCAAGCCTTCCTGAAACTAGTCCTCCTTGCTACAGCCTCAGCTCTGCAACAGGTTCATCTTTGTCAACCCAGTTTTAATTGCAATTGAGCATTAATTCCCATCTGTGTAAATTCTAGTATGTAAATATAGTTTCTTCAGCTCCTCATTGGAGAGATCTTACATTGTTCTTGTTTGAACCAGTGTCCCCTCAGCATCTCAGGGAAGTTTTGTGTTTTTCAATGCTGTGAAATTTGGTGCAAATGAAAGGAAGTGCAGGTAAAATTATAGTACTAATAGTAAAACACATTTTCTTCTCTTAGACTACACTCCCACGCAGTCTGGCTTTAGAACATCTCCACCGAGTAGCAGCAATTGCCGTCAGCGAGGCCCCCTCCCCTTCCCACATTTATTTCCATGGTAACCCGGAGAAGGCATTCTGCAGCCTCGAAACTACTTTTGCTCTTTCATCATGCAAGCCGGCATTGTCAAGGGCTGAGTGTATTCCTACAGCTTTGCACGAATATAAAAAAAAGGAAAAAGCCTGAATTTAGCTGGGCAATTTTTATTTGGGAGGCCCTGCAGCAGGAAGGAACAGGCAACCTTCAAGTGACCTAGTGTCCGTACATTGCTTAGTAAGGAAAAACCAGTCTTGCTTCATTAATTGATTAACAGGGAGGGTGGTGGTCATCAGAATGGTCTGTCTGTGATTTCCTGAATGCTGGGAGGTGGGTGGGTGAGGGGCAGATGGCTGGCCAGGCTGGGCTGGTGCGCTACCAGTAACCATGCATGCTGTGATCTGTTCAAATAGCGCTTTTTTGTGAAGCCTGTTATGCTTTTTCAGGTATCATGTAGAAAATGGTGTCTTACTAGATGCCTGCTCCTGTTACCTATTAGCTGTTTCCTGGTGTAGAAGTAGGGGGATTTGGCAGTATTGGGCAGTGCTTGCTGAGTGTGAGCAGTTAAGTGCTGGTAGTAAAACATCTGCTCTTTCCATGCAGCTCCATAATGAGCTGTATTGATTTTATACTTTTTAAAATCCGTATTTATGCAGCATTTGCGTGTAAATGTTGAGAGGATTTTGTTCTTTTTGAGCCAGCTACGGCTGTTTGATTGCTCTGTGTGATAGCAGCATGTAGAATGTATAGTACTTGATAAAAGAAAACCAATTGCTTGCAAACAGTGTCTGCAAATGGAGGATGAATGAAATGATGTTGTAAGTAATTATTTTTTAAATAATCTGAAAGCAGAAACCTGTCTGGTCCAATTGTGGTCAGAATCTTGTATGACAAAGGGATTGGATGGATTATTAATTCGAATTTTCTGCTCATGTCTGTTTCCATGTTGTCTGAGTACCTGATTCACAGTGCAGGAAAAGTATTGGTTAAAGTATTTCAGGGGTGCTGCTTGATCAAAGGATTCAGTTAGCGTTTGGTTGGCTTGGGACAAGTTGGCAGGATTTTTTTCCCTTTCTTAAATTATTTGGTTGAGAGGGGTAAAAATGCAGCTTTTTTCTAAGTGTGTCTGAAGTACATAAATGACTGAGAAGTCACCATGACAACATGGGGACCTAGATCAGACTTTCCCTCCATGCTTCTACTGCTTTGTTGTTTTAAACTATTTGTTATTTAGGCATTTCCCGAGGTGTTTGAGGGAGTAACAATTCTTCCACGCTTCTTTGCTAAGGGATGCTGAGTATATCCCTCAGGGAGGAAGACAGTTTTGCTAGATGTATTGCTGGCTGTTCCTCTGCACTTGTTGGGACACAGTGAAGCCACGCTGCCCGAGGGGATTAAGGTTTGTGGTCAGTTCCTTTCTTCATCTGAGGCATTCAGATTTCACCACTTAAAAATTTTGAGGTGGTGAACACACACTGTGAGAAATTGGACCATACAGGAAATTCTGAACCCTCCTGAAGCCCTGGCACTTTTCAGGAGGGAAAGAAAGACTCCCCAGGTTAGAGAGAGTGTGCAGGGAAGGCAGTAACTGCAGAACATTGAGTAAGAGGCTTTGATGGGGAGTTGTGGAGGAACAGCATTTGATTTCTGGTCTCCAATGCCACAGCTGTGGGCACGTCTATGGAATTAGATGTGCTTATTTTGTGGTTAATATTTTGGGATGATCTGGCTTAGGAATCTTCTAGAAGAGTATTTACTTTGGGGAGGAGACATCTTACCTGGAGATCTCTCCCTGGCACTGTATTCTGCCTCCTCCTTCTAGGGTTGGAGAGGTGTTTGTTTCACACTTGCAGCAGCAACCTATGTAATTGATAGTGAATTTGGTGGAATAATGAGTAGAACTAGATGTTCTGTGGAGGTAACATTTCCGTGTCAGCAGAGGAGGGTAATTACATACTTCTTGATGGGAAAACACCCACTGTAATTTGGGTAAATGAAAGTAAAGATCATTGCAGTTGTCACTTGTGCCCATCTACAGCTTGGAGGGAAAGTATGTCTGTGACATTTTCTGAGAATGTATGGATTTACTTGCCCTCATGGCAGAGCTGTGAGTATATTTCAGTATTGAGGCAATTGAAAGGTAAGTAGAATGTGACTGACTTTCACCTTGTATTATTACACTGCATCTCAACATGAGAATATGAAGAACCACGCATTTTCCTCTTGACACCCATTAATCAAATGTTTTATTTGGTGCCAAATGAACAACAAAATGGCATCTTTTAATTTGGAAAAATGTTGAGTTCTGTCTTAATGCTGGAGCTAAATTTTCAAGTAATGCGTAAAAGAAATTTTCTAGCTGGGTAGGATTATCTCCTTTGAAGAACTGCATGTCTATGTGGTGCAGCCTATTTTCTCTTTTTCTTGAAGTTACCTGATGTTATCATTTTGAATATAGAAAATGTGCAGAAAATTTAGTCCCTCAGAAGTTCATCTCAAGTATCTGAGAAAAGATTTATTTTGAGCCAGAGGCTCAAATAATGAAAAGAACAAGTAAGAGCAAGAGCCTGGTGGAGTTAGTTGTACAGAATTTTGTGGTTACATACCTTGCTTTCAAGATTCTTAAAGTTAGCATACATATCATAATGCTAGAGGCAAAAACTTGAAAGTCTTGAATTTAGGAGTAGCTAAAAAATAAAACAAACGTAAACCTGCCCTTCCTTTCCCTGCCAAAAAACCCCAACCACAAAAAACAAAAGAAATCTCTTCTTATTTCTAGGATTGGAGTCAAGCTTGATGCTGTAAGAAAATCAGCAGCAAAAGAATTCCCTTTAACATACGAAAATACAGTGGGGATAGGGCAGAGTGACACAGGTGGTGCCATTACAGCATTCTTGGGACTTAAGGGTTTGGGTGATGGAAATGACGCTTTTTACTCCACCTGTTCTCAGCAGTAGTGCTCTAAGAGGTCAATGACAATCACCTGAAATCAAGGCATCTGTATTTTTTTTTCTTATTAATTGTGTTCATTTCTAAGTGGGGAAAGAAAAGTCTTGGTTTCGGTCCTACAAAATAGGATTAAAATAATTTGCAGTATTTGTTTTGCTTTGTGTCAGAGACTGGCACTAGCTTGCAGTGTAATCCTGCTCCTTGTTCCTTCCTAGTACATGAGGAGTGTGGGTGTGTGAAGAACACCATGAAGAACTGCATCCAAAAGTTTAAAAATTCTTTTCAACTTACAGGGTCCCACTTACCACCTCTTCAAAAAAGGAAAGACTTCATCATAGTAAATAAATTCACAATTCAACATTAAATTTGAATCTTGTTTTTAATAGAACTATTGTTCTTTGCATTGCTTCACTCAGCCCCCCCCCCAAAAAAAAAAAAATAGAAGTTTCTGCAAATACAAGTTCCAACAGGAAACCAAACTGAGCCTTTTCACTTCAGCATGGGATCAGCTGAAGTTTAATTTCCCCTATAAATGTGATTTGGCAATAAAAAATTCTTGTCACATAAACTATAGAGGCCTGGAAAACACACTAAAAAGCTCAAGGTCTCAACCTCTTTGGCTATAAAAGGAAAACTGGTTTAACTTGAGTTATATTTAGTGAATAAGTGGTAAAAATGCCATGGCCTGAGAAGGTGGAAAGATCAAACTGGAGTTATTTTCCTGTAAAGGTGACTTTGCTTTTAAGCGGAGTAAACGGTATCAGTTTTTGAATACTTCTTTCAATACTTTTGATTCCCAGTGAAAAAGTATTTTGTTGCAGAACAAGAGGTTTTGATATATTTTTTTTCCATGCCATTAGGTAATAATAATTAAGATTAATTGTTTCTGTTTGCTGGCCAATTGAGTTGCAGTAAACCATGTCATTCCCAGGGTTCTGCAGAATGTAGGACCTGTTACAACAGCAGCCCTGCTTGTGGTACCACTGCAGAAGATGCCTCCAAGCCCAATTCTTCGTTCTTCTGCCTGTGGTCTTACTGCCTTCCACCCCAAGCATTGCTTTCACACCACTCAATCAATTCTGAGTTGAGTCAACCTTCTGAGTAAGAATAATGTAATGTCTCTGGTTGAGGGAGCAGGGCGGGAAGACTCTCTCAGTGGGAGGACATTAAGTGTAGTATAAAACCACAGCATTAGTCCCACCACCTGTATCTTGCATCTGTGTTAAATTCTGTCTTTTAGCCCAGGATTTACCATACTTTCTGCTATTGGGTGTTTGGTCTGGTTTGTTAAAATGTCCTTTTTTGGAAATACTACTGTGAGAAGCAGAATGACAATGCATACAAAACATGGAATGCTAGTGGTGATCATGTGCTGGTCCTACAGGTGTTGAGTTTTCCTTCCAAAGCAGTTGCCCAGTGCTCTTGTGTTTCTTCTGACCAGCCTGGAAGGAAAATTATGAAGGGCTTCAGGACTGGCCCCTCAAAGAATTAAATACACAGAAGTACTAATCAGCGAATATTTAGGTCATGGAGGACTGAGACTGGAGAAAGTCAGAACACTACTGACAGCCAGGGGGTTTATGTTGTTAATGGACTGAGGAATATCTTTTGTCAAGTCATAGCACCAGATTTTGACTTTGTAATTGTCCTTTCTTTTGTGTTTATGTTCTTAGTTGCAGTTGCTGTTGCTTTGCAAGAGGTGGAGCATTCAATAAGTCTCTAAATGGGCTTTCTAGAACCATTACTTGTGTCTTTCATCATGTCCTGCAGCACTAGTCAAAGCTGAATTCCTAATAATCGCAGATATTTTGAAGATTACCTTTAATCTTCAGGTAATTGGTTGTCTTTTCTGAGGAAATGGTTATAAAATTCAATGTCTTACTGACTTTTTGCAGGGCTCTGACCCATAAATCACTTCTCAGTGACATGGATAGTTCCAGTTTGAAAAGTGTGGTATACAGGCTTTGCACTCTCCTGGAAGGCTTTGGTTCCTAAGGACAGGGCTTTCTGGTCTTTTCTGTCTGCAAAATGTAATTGAACATCCATGGTGTAATCTACATAAGAATGGTAATGATGAGCTCACAGTGTGTGTATGTCCCTGGTGAGAGAGGCAACTCCTGCCTGCTGTCCCTGAGGCCCAGATGGTGGTGACTCTTAAAAGGTTTGTTTGCATCCTCTTTGATAACCAAAACTACTTGAAGCTTTTGCTGCTTTCAGGAGAATAAACAATAAAATTTAACGATTTGTTTGTTTGTTTTTTTCAAATATCAAAACCCAGTAATTTTAATTGAACATTATCATATGTATTTCCAATAGATTGCTGAGTGAATTGGAATTTTATGCTGTTAAATATTATTACAATTTAAGTTCTTTAGTCAAAGAAGCCAATATACTGTTATGGCTTTTACATAGCTTTTATATTTTTAATTCTGAAAATGTTTTGAAATAAAACATGTCTTACTGTACAGAAGAAGGAGAAATCCTAGTGTATAATGTAGTTTAGAATATGTGATAAATGTTATGAAGAAATTTGTATAGTTTTCATGGCTATAATGAATTCTTTGGTGGAACTGTAATCTAGCTGTTGTAATTCCATTGTCAGAGGAAGTCACTGAACTGAAGTATTTGGAGAACATCCCTGGCTGGGTCACTTATTCTGAAACTGCCTGTGCTTTGTGTATCATATGCACTCTGGCATTCAAATGTTATTTAACGTTTTTAAATTACAGGTAAAGAACTGTAAGATTGCTACAACATGTATTGTGTAGCTGTTTGTATTAAATGCAAAAAGAACTGGAGGTTAACACACTTAATGTTTGTTACTCTAAGCCAGTCACAAGTTTCTATTATCAAATGTATCTCCTTGTGGAAGATTAGCAGATGAATGTACTAGTCCTCAGTAGAGTGCATCTTGTGCTCTATGCCTTTCTCCACATGTATCTGTAGCAAGGGATGTTGCCTTTTTGTGCATCTGAGAATTCCAAACTGGCTGTTCTGCAGAGAGGAAGAGAGATCTGTTCAGTCCAAGGTTTTTTGTAGATATTGCATTGGGAATGCTGTAGGGAGTTGCATTCTGGGCAGGAAGAGAAGGTGCACCATGGTGAGAAGGAAGAAATACTCTTGGATCTGTGACTAGAAAATTTGAGAGATTACTTAGGATTTTCAATTTGTTTCTAGTTTTACTCTGGTTGTTTTTTCACAAGGCCAGATTCAATGAGGCTCTGACCAGCCTAGTCTAGTGGAAGGTTTCCTTGCCTCTGGCATATGTTAGAACGAGATGGTCTTCAAGGTTCTCTCTCACCTAAACCATTCTGTGATTCTCTAAGTGTGCATCCTGCAGGGAACAAAATACCCGATTCTTCCTGACCATTAGTACTAAAGGACTTTTCAATTAAAACCCACCTTGAAGCAATTATTTTGCTTGACAGGTCTGATTTTTCCTTTGCCACAGTACATCACAGAACCTAACCAGAGCATTCCCATTCTGAGAACACAGCTTTAGCCAGTGGTCACTGGAGCTCAGGGCTGGCCCCTCTGAGTGTGTCTCTATGGAGTGTCTGCAGGAAGACTGAGAGGTATGGCAGGAACACAGAATAGGGATGGTCCCATGGCACAGTGGTGTAGTGGCCCCATCAGAGTGAGGGTCAGGGAACAGCAGGGCCGTGTGCTGGGCTGTGCACGACAGAATGTGCACAACGGGCTCTTCACTCGGACTAACTTAGAAATTACCAGAGCTGCAGCCATCCTGTTTGGCTTCTCTGAGGAGATCTGTCCTTCCCGAGCAGGGCAGGTGGGGAGACATGGCTGGTGCAGATTTTGCATATATTTATGAATGACAGATTTGGATATGGGGAGATGACACCTGAGCTCTAAGCATCTGTCAATTAGCCTCAGTTTATTTATGAGCTAGGACAACATGGCTTAAGATTCTTTTTGAGCAATATCTTTGTGACAATCATCACAGTTATTTGTGGGGTCTGCCCATCGTATGCAGAAGCTGATCTCAGTGCCAGAGGGGAATGTGGTTAAGGACTGTGTGGTCAATTGGTCTCATGATCAATGACAGTCAATGAGTTGGCGTGTATCAATCATTCCCAGAGTGGAGCAGGGTGGCCAGGGCATAATCAGACCTTACTGCAATTCGTGTATGCATGTGCTGTGGGTTTTGTTTTTATTTTTTGGAAGGGATATGGAGGGCTCAGTGGTGTTTGCTGACACCAGCGTGCTGTCAAGGAAGCAGAAGTGTCCTAGGCAATTTCGAGATGGATAACTGATATCCCAAATGATAACTTGGGCTCTTGCAAAATGTACTTGGGTTTCACATTGTTGTGGCTATGGATTGGATGAAAGTGTATAGGTAACAGGAGAGATTAAATAGCTGCTAGAGAGACAATTAATTAACTGAAGTTTTGTTGGGAAAACTCATACTAATTCCTTTTACTCCAGTTTTTCTCTGCACTCTGTATTACAGCCCTTTGATCTGGTGTTACTTTCTTTGACGCTTGTCAGGCTGAAATAAAGGATGCTTTATGCTATCCTGTGACTGGAATCCAAAATACTGGACTTGGTTCAGTGGTTTTTTATCTCTTCCACTTTATTTATCTGTGCATTGTTCCTATGGACACCTTTAATCTTTTCCTGGTTCTTTTTTTGCTCTCGTTTTGGATCTTAGAGGCTGTGGATCATAGAGGGAGGAAGCATTGATCTAAGCTAAGGAGATGGTTGTGCAAGGGAAAAAGAATGCTCTCTGCTCTTGGTTCCTCCATCTGCAACATACAGAACAAGTCTGTGTGTCCCTCCACAGCTGGAAGAGATGTGAACTTTGACCTCAGGAGCGGCTCTAGGATAACCTAGGTGTGTAGGTCTCTGGAGGAGCAGAGTGCAGAGCTTGAGGCTGTAGAGAAGGGTAAAGATTGTGTTCTCTAGTCAGCTGAGAAAGCAATGCGGACCTTTGGTCAACATCATAGGCTGCTCCAAGTCTCCAAAAAGCAGAGACTCACAGTGGATAGATCCCTCCAAGGTTTTCCCCACTCTGGATTTGCAGTCACTGTGTGTCTTAGGTTGTAATACAGGATGTGACCAAAAGTATGTATTCTATCACCATCTGTTGAAATCAACTAGGGCAGTGATCCTTATCTCTGGGGGAGATATTCTCTGCTAATAGGCCATCTGATAAAACCAGGTAGAGCAGTCATCTTTATCTTTTCCACAGCCCATCCTTCCTCCAGGAGATAATCTTCTGTTAATGGGCCATTGAGTCCCACTGCATGACTGATAAAATTCCATCATCCCGTTGGGAGATGCTCCAGCCAGGGGGAGGAGCCAAGCCTTTCCTACCTAGATAAAAACTGAGATTTGGAACCCAAGACAGCCTTTTTCCACTGGATTCCAGAGGAAAATTGGACCTTTCCACATCATCACTGGACCTTCAGAGGAAAACTGCACCCTTCTACAGGAGCACTGCTTCAACTGAACCACATCTGTCATCCAGGAGGATGCAGCCACCATTTGATGGGACTGCTGCCAACACCCTGACTGACTGACAGGGGTGTCAGGTTGTATTCTGACTCCGTCAGTGTTTTGGGTTTGTTCTCTGTAATAGTGTATTTCTATTTCAATTTTCCTAGTAAAGAACTGTTATTCCTATTCCCATATCTTTGCCTGAGAGCCCCTTAATTTCAAAATTATAATAATTTGGAGGGAGAGGGTTTGCATTCTCCATTTTAAAAGAAGAGACTCCTGCCTTTCTTGGCAGACACCTGTCTTTCAAGCCAAGATACTGTGTGGGATTGCTTCGTCAGAAGTATAGATATGAGGAAGAGGCATGGGACGAGGGATGCTTTTGCTTTTAGTCTCTCAGTGCTGTCCAGGCTCTTAAAGACTCTTCCAAACTGTGACTGCTTTTGTGAGCCCATGTGGCACTCGATAATCCAGTCCACAGCAGAGGCACCACAGTGACCTGTTTGCTAGTCTCCAGTTGTTGCCCATGTTCAGCTCATCAGTCAGAAATGTTTTATTCTGTGTTCATTTCTCAATAAAGAGCTTATTTTTTAAGAACATTATTGATAATTTACACTGGTATTTTGTTACATTTGTTTAAAAACGGACAAAAATATTATTATAGATGTCACAGTGTAATATGTGTGTCCATGCTTGGAACTAGTCAAAACAGGTCCTGAGCAGCCTGCTCTGTGTGGCCCTGCTTTGAGCAGAGGAATTGGACTGGATGATCTCCTCAAGCTCCTTCCAACCTCAAAGACTCTGTGGCTGGGCCATTTTCTGTCAAAGCTATAACTTCAAGTGCGGTTCACTGAGCCACACTGAAAGCTGAAATATGTTTTCTTTTAGTGATTATTGAAATATGATTTTGAAATATGCAGCTCTGCTGTCAAAACAGTGTCAAAACTGTGCTTTTCAATAATGACATGGAATTTTCTTAATTTCTGCAGTGTGGAGTGACAGCACATTGTGACCACACAGGAAAGCTAGTCCTGCCCTGCAAAGCTCACTTCTGTAGCAAAGGACCTGAGCTCAGTTTTACCTACTTTTATTTAGCACCTAAATAGACTTTTAAATCAGCAAAGGCGAATTATTGATTTAATAAAACTGATAAAACAATTCAGGATTATAAAGAGAAAGCCAGTTTGTTGGGACACTGTTGGAGATGAATTATATTGTCATTAAATCTTAACTGGAGGATAATTTTTACTTATCTTGCTGGTTAAATGAGAACTTACATTTTGCAATGTGTGACATTAAGAAGATGCACAGGCACATCAACTGAGCAGAGAGGTCCTTGTATTCTGCTCTTGTCATTAGGAAAAACAATTTAATAAGCTTTTAGTAAAAGAAGAAATTAAGTACATGAAGCATTTTTGACATGGTTTTGAATGAAGGCTGGAATTTGCTCATAGGACTCAATCAGTCTCTTTCTCATCATTATGTCTTTTAAATCACTGGAAGGTAGGCAATGTAATTCTTTTCTCTGTTCTCCCCTCTTCCCGCAACTCACCAGTTCTGGGAATTGGAGGTCTGCCATCTTTCTCGTTGTTCTTGGGAGAGAATCATAAAGACAGTAAATCACCGAGATTCAGGTAACCTGAAAGGAATAAATTGAGATGGCTTTGGCTGCAGTAATTTGCATGTAGAATAAATTTGTTTAGGTTTTCACAGTAATTGGTTGCTCTGGTGTTGCAATTCCTGTGTTAAAGTAGTACAGATGTGAAGTTGCAGGTGTGTTATTAGCCTGCAATAGTTGTTTGATTTGCACAATCAGTGTAATTATAAATTAGGACTCTTTCATCATAATGAAAAACTTTTTATGTGTCAAGGGAAAAAGAAAAAAGCGAACTCCTTGCTCATCTAAGAGAAAGTCTCAGGAATGCTGAATAAATATTCTGCTGTCATCTATTCATCAGGATCCAGTGTGTGCATCTTAGAGGAGTGTCATCCAGTGTGGGCATCTTAGAAGTGACATAGACATCTGACATCATTGAGGAATCTGAAACTATCAATCAATATGATAGCTTCAACTCGGGAAATCAGTGGTGAAAATGCATTTATAGATGCAGCTACATACTGCACCTCATGCTCATCTGCCTTTGGCTGATCTCTGAGGACACTGTAGAGGGATCAGTTCTGTATGGGGTGTTCCCTTCTGGGAGATCAGGAATTGTCCATGGATTAGCACCCCTCTGTCACGGAGGAATTACCTTCCATCTTCAAGGAATCCTTTTACAAAAGAGGAAAGCAAAACAAAACACAGTCTTATGAATTAATGAATTCTGGGTTTCAGGTTAATAGCAATGAAATGTATGACTGAAAACCAGTTCTCCTTTCCCCTTTTAAATTAGCCACCTGCAACAATTTAAGATGGACTTTAGTATCTTGACCTTGGCTAATGCAGGAATTAAGTGTTGGAATCTACTGCTGAAGTTAAACAAGTTGCTTTGCATTTCATCACACAAAAGTAGGACAAGACTTGTATGCACTAGAGAAATTAGTCTGGTTGCTCATCCCTTCTTGCCTCCCTTTCTCTAGTAAAGGAAGAGCATCTGTCAGCCCCGTGTGATGGCTGAATCTCCTGATGTGTGCTGTGAGCAATGTTCTAGCAGGGCATTTGTTGCCTGCGATGTCAGGCTGGCTGACACCTACCCCAAGCTCCTTCTTTACTTTATCACTCTTTGTGCCTCAGTCTTTTTATGTCATCTAACCTGCTTTTCTCACTACATGAAAGAGTCTCAGGGGTTTTTCTCTTCTGCCTTTGATATTGTGTCACAGAAGGTTGCTGTGTTGATGATTTTAGCCTAATTAAATCATGCCATTTGAGGGGAAAAGTCAGCTAAATGCTTCCTCCAGAAGAATGAGATTTTCACAACCTCTTTGTTATACTTTGTTAGATCATAAAAGTTTGTAACTGCCTTCCATTATGGGGATTTGATGTTCAGTATCCCCTAACGTCTATTCTCTGCATGTCAATATGAAGAGCAGGCCAAATGTAAATATTGAGATAACTATGGCTAAATGCAGTAATTTGCTTACCAATGAACAGTCTCCAGCCCTAGGCAGAGAAACTAAACATATTTTGTCAAATTGGAAATATGTTTCCTGTGTGCTTTATGGGAATATCACTGGAGGCTTGAAATCACAATGCCAAAGTTTGGGACCAGATCTGTGAAGATATGCCCAAATGCTGAGGTGTGATAGAAATGCTGATGCAGAAGTTACTGGTGGACACCTGTGTCAAAGTCAGCTGAGAGATGAAACTTAAGGCCAGGCTGATACTCTCCAAAGGGATACAAATATAAACAAAATAAGAAAGAATAACTTTGGCACAAGTTTGTCACAGAACAGCATTAAAGAAATTGAGAGTTGCTGCTTAGGTGAGTGTCAGTCTTTTCTCCCAGGTAGCAAGTGACAAGACAAGATGAAACAGCCTCAAGTTGTGCCAGGGGAGGTTTAGATTGGATGTTAGGGAAAATTTCCTCGCTGAAAAGGTGGTCAAGCCCAGCACAGGCTTCCAAGGACAGTGGTGGAGTGTTCAAAACACATAAGTGCTCAAAATGTTTGAAGACGACACAGGGGAGAAATGGTTTAATGGTGAACATGCCAGTGGTAGGGAGATGGATGGTTCAGCCTGGTGATCTTAGAGATCTTTTCCAATCTTAACCATTCTATGATCCTGTGATACTGTGGAGAAGCACACAACGTTGATATTGGTTCAGGACATGATTGTGTAGTTCATTATCACACTCAGCAGCACTGCAGGCACAGATCTAGAAATTATAGTATTTGCATTAAACCACATGAGAGAACATATGTGACTACTTAAAAAAACCTCCCAAACCCCCCAAAATCCATCAGTTCTCATTTATACTCCAGCAGAGTTTAAATTGTAATCACTTAGAAGTTTATTAGCAAAGAAATAATTACATATGGAGTTTTCCACTCTTGAGACTTGCATTTATCCAGTGCTCTGATAACAGTGATGTACAGTGAGGAGCTGCTTCCCCACAGTCCCTCCTTCTCTGCAGGAGATGGTGAGGCTGGATTTGTTCCTGGAGTGCCAGCTGGATGAGCCGGGTACCTTCTTATAGAGATTTCAATACAACCCTGTCATTTGGGGCTGACTCCTGTGACTGAAGGGAGGCTGAGGCTGTGCAGCAGATGGCGTGTCCTCTGTGTGGATGTTAACAGAGGGCTCAATTAAAACAGTCAGTAAAAATACAAGACTTTTTTTTTAACTTTGTACCAATAGCCCCAGGAGCTGAAGGTAAGTGCTCTCTAACTGCAGTACCACATCCTGTTTCATACAGGAAAGAAATATATTTTTGTTTCAGGGCTTTATTGTGTCTGTTGTTAGTCCTGGAGGAGAATATATATTCTGTGGTGCTTTACTTTGTTTTCTCATTTTCCTTTTGAGTAAATTTATTCTGTCCTTAGTATGGCTTTTCTGGTTGTTCTTCCAATTCTCAGGCCCTCTTGGAATTGCCAGGTTTGGAAGCTGGTCCTTCTTCCCATTCAGCTGATGTGTTTTTCTCCTTCATTCATTTTTGGCCAGAATTTGCTTGGCAGCCTACTACAAAATAAAAATAAAATAAGAAATACCACTTTTCTTCTTTACTAGGTAAAGATGACCTTCCATATAGTTAATGATAGAGTCTGATATTTTGTCCTGGAAAGGAGTTTAAATTTTCTCTGCTAGTGGCAAGTTGAATTGATCCTGGATTATACCTCAAAAGATGTTATCATTGCTGCTTTGGTGGAAATGATGGGGCATATTTGACTGGCCTTGGAAGGATTCTTGCTTTGTGCTCTCTGTGGGGGATGTGGTGGCCAGCTGTATTCAGAGCAGCATAAAACACCTAAGAGTAGAAATGAGTGCCTGCTTGATTTTTTGTTCTGGTTTTTTTCCTTTGCCCTAGCATAAAGTTGTATGTAATGACTTTCTTGCAGCAGGATTTCTGAGACGCGCTTGTATTTTTGTCTTTTCTTTACCTTGTCATTGGGTAAGTATGAAGATTTTGTCAGGAATTTGGTTTACACGTCTGTGTTAAGTAGTGCTGCAATAATTAGGTGTTGAAGCTTCTCATTTCTGTCACTCAGAAACCTTCTCCTGGCCATTGTAATTACATAAATGTAAACACTTAAGAATCACTTTTACAGCCAGTTTTTATTAGCAGTTTACCTCAGACATGGATTAGCTGGCGAAGGCCCCAGCTGCCCCTGCAATGGTAGGCGGCCAGAGAGCCTGTACTGACACTGCATTCCTGCTTTGTGTAGAACCAACAGTGCCAAAAGTGTTTCTGGCTGGACAAATGTGGGTCTGGAGTGTGAAGTTTTAAAATTTACATGCAGTATAGAAAATGAAGACTGTGCTCCAGTCTGGGGAATATGGAGTGGGACAAGGAGTGTGCTTTATTGTTGTGAGGAAAGGGCTGATGTAGGTCTGTTGTAAACCTAATTCTTTAAATGAAAATATAACAGATTAAATGAGTAATTAAAATTCTGTGATGGTTTCTCTAAAGCAATTGTGGAGAAATGCCTGGCTGCAGGATCAAGTGTGGAATGTCCCAGAGGTAGAAGAGGGTTGGAAAAGCTTTGCACAGATAGCTGGATTAGGTGCTGTTCTGGATAGGGCAATAAAAACAAGATTGCAATGACAGATACAGAGACTGTACTGAAATTAGTGTGTAAAACAGGTTTTTACTTATTGTATGTAAAAACCTGTTCAAGAAGAGCACAAGTCAAAGATGAAAACTCCTTTCTCCAAAATATGCCTATTGTGATTCAGATGATGAAAGATATAAGGTGTCTGCCAATGCTGGTAAAGTACAGCCTTTATCTGGATTAGCTCTGTCCTTTTTTGAAAGACAGGTGTCTGCTAAGGAAGGCAGGAGCCCCTGTTAAAATGGAAAATGTCGATCTCCTCTCTCCAAATTATTATAATTTTAAAATTAAGGGGCTCTCAGGCAAAGATATAGGAATAGGAATAACAGTTCTTTACTAGGAAAATTAAAATAGGAATACACTATTACAGAGAACAAACAACAAACCCAAAAACACTGACAGAGTTAGAATACAACCTGACACCCCTGTCAGTCAGTCAGGGTGTTGGCAGCAGTCCCATTAAATGGTGGCTGCATCCTCCTGCAGTGACGGATGTGGTTCAGTTGAAGCAGTGCTCCTGTAGAAGGGTGCAGTTTTCCTCTGAAGGTCCAGTGATGATGTGGAAAGGTCCAATTTTCCTCTGGAATCCAGTGGAAAAAGGCTGTCTTGGGTTCCAAATCTCAGTTTTTATCTAGGTAGGAAAGGCTTGGCTCCTTCCCCTGGCTGGAGCATCTCCCAACGGGATGATGGAATTTTATCAGTCATGCAGTGGGACTCAATGGCCCATTAACAGGAGATATCTTCCTGGAGGAAGGATGGGTTGTGGAAAAGATAAAGAACAGTGTCCCACCTTGATTTAACAGATGGTCCATTAACAGGAGATATTTCCTCCAAAGATAAGGATCACTGCCCCACCTGGTTTTAACAGGTGATGGTAAAATACATACTTTTGGTTACATCCTGCATTGCAAACCAAGACAAGCTTGCAGAAATGTACCTTAGGAGAATCTAATGAGAATAAAGATGGGATATTTTGATGCAGGCTTATGGAAGATACAGTGACAATGATGTTCAGTAGTGACATTCAAGATGCTACGAAACATCTGTTAGAGAAAGCATCCTTATCTAAGGCAGTTTAAATTAGTCAGAACAGGATAAAAGTGCATTAAATCTCAAAATCCCAAATACTAGCCTTATAGGTCTAGGGAAACTATTGGTCCTTCTTGTGCTTTCCATGCACAAATTTGTTGATTTTAGCGATTCTTTGTGATTCTTTCTGTGAAAAACTTTTTTTTTGTGTCTGTATTTCTGTGGTGGTGTGAGGTGAACTGAATATACCAAATTTCTGGCAGCCCTGTTCAGACAGAGCAATTTGGCAGGTTTTTTCAGCATTGTGTTTTTTGTAGGAACCCAAAGCAGCAGCTCCTCTGTGGCTCCTCAGAGATGGAGTCTGCCCTGAAATGCAGCATTTATTCAAAAATTTTATATTTTGCTTTATCCTTCATCATTTCCCATGTGGATTCTGATGGGAGAGAAGGATAGGGGAAGAAGCTTTTAACATTTTCAAGACATTTGATGTATATCTTTTAGCAAGCTCCATCCTATGCTGGTAGAAATGCATTTATTATTACTTCTGTGGCCCCTCATTATTGCCACCTTTTGTGGTCCCTCATTTCCCTTTTCAGACTGAAGCAGACGGAAGGTTTGTGTGCTGAGAACTGTGTTTTTGTTGGTTTCCATGACGTTACTGCTGTTACTGACTGTTCTTGCATTAATATCAAACTATATCTAAGCAAAAAGCTCTATAAAAATATGAAGGAGGCCTACAAGAGAACTGGAGAGGGTCTTTTTACAAGGGTATATAGTCATAGAACAAGGGGAAATGGTTTCAAACTAAAAGAGCTTCAGTTTAGGTTGGATCTTAGGAAGAAATTATTCTCTGCGAGGTTGGTGAAGTCCGGGCACAGGTTGCCCAGAGAAGCTCTGGCTGTTCCATCCACGGATGTGTCCAAAACCAGGCTGGATGGGACTCTGAGCAACCTGGTCTAGTGGAAGGGGGATGAAACAAGACGATTTTTGTTTAAGATGCCTTCCACTCCAAACCATTCTGAGAACCTCAGATTCCATGATCTAGGTTTCTCTTTTCTGTTTGAGAAGATTCAGGTTTCTAAACCATCCGCATCCTTTGTATTGCCTTTCAGATGGTTTGAAACTTAAACCCAGCAGTAATCTCCCATGACTTGTGCATAACAAAGCTCCTCCATGGGCATTTGCCACACTTAGATACTTTGACTCACCAACCGCAGTGGTGGTCGGAAGTGAGCTGGGAGAGGCCAGTTCCTGTGAGCATGGCATTTAACCCATGAAATGAAAGCTGCAGCAGGAGCTGTTCTTCCTTCTTTTTGGTTGTCTTACAGCTTAAGCAAGTAAGAAAAAATGTATGAGTCTCTGCTCAAGCACAAGTAAGTGATATGCCTCTCTTTTGGTGGGGAATTGCAGTCCATGCCAGATTCTTGCTTGATTTGGAACATAATGTTTGCTTGATTGCATCTATTTCTGAAAGCTTATGGTGGTAACTTTGCTGTCACTCTTTTTGCTGAATTTTATGTTTTAGAATGCCAGAAAAATGTAAGCTAATTGTTGTCAGTGTCATTGAGCTGGGTTCTATAGCAGGACTGTACAGCCCCAGCACACACTGCCTTACACCCCTGCTGAGGTCTCATCTGGGCTGTAGACAGGAGGAAGAGGTGAGCTTTAAGTGGGTTTGAGGAAAATGCTGGAGTTAATAAAGCAGACATAAGAGGAAGAATTGATGTGTGAATTTATAAGATAAGGGTCAAAGCACTCTACTTTGCAGTACCATAAGTAGCTCATAAGAAGTTCTTGCCTAGACAAAAGGGATGTCTGGTGGTGCCACACATTTGAAAATAGTGAGGGAACCACTAGCTTTTGTTTTTAGTAAGAAAAGTAAGGTGCCTCACAGCAATGAATCCCAGGTGGAAAGAAGAAGGAATTAGGTTTTAATTCCTTTTGAAACTTCACAAAATGATACCAACAGGATAGACCTTTTTTTGTGGCAGTAGTTGAAGAAGAATGGAGAATGCTTAGGGTAACTGGTACTTTATCCCAAGTCAGCATGGGGTAGCTGGGCTCAGCTTAGGATGTCCAGTTGGGGATCCCCTAGGGATGTGGTGCTTGAGGGCAGGAGAAGCTGTGGCTCTCCTCCTTCAGCTGCTGTGGGGGACTGTGGACATGTCTGGCATCTACCAGGACTTTGGTGCTTTGCCAGAGCTGAAACCAGTGCCATGCTTGTATCATCAGCCAACACAGCATGGGTTAGAGAGGTCTTCTCATATTTTCTAGAACTGTAGTAGGTGCAGAAATTTGTCCACTGAGGAATTGGATCACTGAAGCAATTTTTAAGAAAATGCAACATTGCTAGATTGCATTCCAGTCACACACTGGTTAATACCTGCTGAAACACTGGGCTCTGTTTTCTGCATGCTATCCTTTTAATTTTCTCGAATTCAGGCTTTTCCTTTGTGCACTGTTTTAATTTCTGGCTGTGTTGAGCTACCGTTCATAAGGAAGAAGTCCTAGCCCTTCCCCTTAAAAGCTGGCCTGTGACAGCACTGCTGCTGTCACAGGGAGTTTTTGGTACCCAGAGGTGAGCTATCAGCGTAAATTGTCATGGATGATGTATTTGCAGTAATCTATTAATCTGCTCTAATAATCTTACCTGTTTTCACTGTTTTTCTGTTAAATGAAATTGTATTTGAATAAAACCTAGTACTTACAATTTCCTGGTTTTAGCTGGAAGGATATCTTAATAGCTGGTCTCAAATCTGCTGAAAAGAAGATTTTTGTGGTAGAAATACTAATGAAGCTTCAAACAGCAACAACTGGCAGCCGTATGTGGGGAATTCAGGGGTTGTATATTTGGGTGGCAGAGATCAGCAAGTAGATTTGTGCCATCTGAAACTATTTTTGATAACAAAATCTGCAGTGTCCATGGCTCAGACTCCAGGGGCTTTATTCAAAAGGTCACATCCTGATTTCATACCATTAATATAAATCCAGGATAATTTAGTTGATGTGAATAGGAGTGCTTTTCATGTCATGTTTTTGATCTTAATAGGAATCCAGCTGAAGGTAAGTTGCATTTTTGAAGCTAAAGCCATATTGTTGAAGACATCAGAGAAAGGCAAAGACTGGCTTTTCACCTTTACATGAATCCTTTCTATGTGATGCAGGCCACCCTCTGCTCTCGCAAGATTCTGGTAAATTCAGCTAGTCTATTTCAAAACAGTAAGAGGGAAAGAATGTTTGTCATGTTTTCTTTGCCCATTTTTAGTTCATTTATGTTCAAATTTCTAAATTTGATGTATTTTTCATTCCCGAGTACTACCAGAAGCCTATATATTTATATGTTCATATCCAGCATCTTTGAACCACATTCTCATAACACACTAGAAAAGCTGATGTGAGAGTTTTATGTAGGCTTGCCACAGCTCCAAAAAACTCCAAATCAAATACTGCAGAGGGTCCATGATGGTTTGTTTTCCAGGTCTTCACAGAAGTGAATCAAGAATGTAAAACTAAAGACCAACAATCATATTAATCACTTCTTTCTCCCTGTTGACACTGGCTTGTATCTTAATGGCATCTTCTACTCTAGAGCCTTTTGCAGGCATGTTAATATTTAATATAAGGAGGATTAATAAATAGGGATTAAATGCAATGTGAGTGACTAAATCTGAAGAAATGGCACTTGTACCATTCCCACCACATGGAATGTATTTCTGAATCTTCTTAATACAGTTGTACTTTATCGAATAACATAACGATATATGCTACAGCACTTGTATTTCTGTACAGAGAAATCCTTTTGACATGGTTTTAAACTTTTATATTTGCTCTATTATTTTGGGTATCTATGGTAAAGAAGTAAACAATTAATTAAAAACAGGATTTGAATTTCTGCCTCTCTAATCAGGCAGTTTAACAGGATAATTAAGGCTGGGTATATTGGTTGTGATAACCTGTGAGTGAATGGCTCACCCCTCTCCTTCCCCTCTTCCCTTCCTTAGGAACTTAGATGAGTGATATACTTCCACAAGAAGCACAAATTTTCTTCAGGATCAATAGAACGAAATAAATACTGACTTCTTTCCTTCCTTCCCTCAGGCTGCCCTTGTTCTCCTTTTCAAATCAAATGTCACATTGACTCCAATCCCGTGTTAGAAGCATGTGGGGAACTGCAGCACATCAACTCAGCGCAATGTCTCCATCAGGCTGGAAGGAAGCCCAAAACCAAAACTGCACTGGCCAAAATGCATCCTCTACAGAAACCCCAGGGCAAGTGGCTTTGACCTTCTAGAAATTGTATAAGCTGCTATTGCACAGGAAGTATACTATTTTAAAATTATTGTTCTAATTTGAGTCACAGCAAACCAGCTACTTTTACATTGTAATGTGTAGCTGATAAGGTTTTACTATCTTCATTTTCCAATGTTAGATAACCACTTAGAGAAGCCTTCAAGAAGAAATTGATTCAGCAATAACCAATTACTTAACTTGTCACTTTATATTTTGTCCTATTATACCTCATGCAGCTATGAAGCGTAAGTTGAATTTAACAATATTGTTTATATTTTTGATAAAATTTTTAGAAGTATTTTAGGTGATAATATCTTACCGTTTAAACCTGGTCTGTTTTCCATTTATTGTAAGAACTATGTATGGCAACAGGAAATGCCTAAATGGAACAAATGCATTTTGAAAATACGAAGTAGAAGCTAAGCCAATCACATGTGGGCCGTGATACTTCCAAAGAACTGCCAGTTAATAGTCAAATAGGTGGCAATCTCAACGTATGATGGAACAGAAGACAGGAAGAAAACTGTTCTAACTGGTCCCAAGCTGTTCTTCTGGTCTCCCTAGGCTTCTGAATTCTACAAAAAAGCCTGCAGGAAATTTCTTGAAAGAGTATAAATTGTTTTCATGGTTCTTCATCAGCAAAATGACATGTGGTCTCTCTTCATAATGCCAGTTTGCCAAGAGCCCTCCTCTCATTGCCTCATGCTTTGTAGAGTTGATTACACTTATGTATGTAATGGGTGCGTGCTTCAAGGGAATTGAGGATGCAAAAATTATGGAGCTTGAGAGGTGTTTGGAACAAACAAAGCTAAGCCTCAAGAAGATACTAAATTCATAAGCCAAAATGTTTGGAAGATATGGGTCCATGTGATAGATGGTGATTTTGTTTTGAAAAATAAGATATTCTGGTGTTGTACACATTGAGCCATTGCACCACTACCCCCTCCCAATTAAAATACCTATACAAAAGGAATTCAGCCTTAAACAACAACAAAGAAAGCATTGTATTTTATGCTTCTGGAAGTAAACCTTAAACATTAAATTATTGTACTTCTTCATGCTTGAAACATCTCACAACGTCTGTGTCTTTACGGAGCTTTCACCTAGAAGTCTTGGTAGCCCAAGTTTAATTAGTGGTTGTTCCATGAATCTTGTTATTACTGACAACAAAAAGGAATAATAAAAGTGTTTGTTCAGTAATCTTGATCCGTTCTTCTCCCAGTCTCCATCTGGGATTGCCCTGACCCAGGTGCACTTGGCCTTGAACTACATCTGGTGTGGCTGAAATTTTGCTTGCTAAGTAGTCCTTGGTAGGGTTAGTGGCTTTGTCTGCATGCCAATGTCTTCATTTCGCAACATTACTTCAGTAGGTAAAAATTCAGAATGAACAGAAATGTTTTCCTGCCTCCTTTTGGTCCAGTGCAGAGTGTGTTATCTGAGGTGATTCAGATGAATCCACTAACAGGAAAGACAGCAAACATTTACATGGACAGCAGTGAGACCTAGTGTAAATGCTTTGATGTTATTGTAAAACCTTTAGGTGTTATGGATCAGGGCCAGCTTTGAAGACCTGATGGGGTATGTAGGGTTGGTTCTGACATGCCTACCTGCTACACTATGCACCCTCTGTAAGGAGCACAGAGCTAGTCTTCGGCTGGATGGGTCGGATAGCTATGTGGATGCTTGTTTTTAGATTGTTTTTTATTTTTACAAGGAGGGACATGGCCAGACACTCACTGGTCACATGGTGTGCACATGAAAACCTGGTGAACAAAATCAGATCTTCACCATTCCATTTATATGCAAGAAGATGTTATTTTCCTGTTTTCCTCTTATTCCTGCATAAGATAGGGCTTGTTGAGGTCTTTTCAAAATTGGACTTTAACAAATTCCTATCCTTTATTTTAGGATAAGAATTTCAGAAGGTTTTGAGACTGGGCAAATCAGTCCTCTTATAGGAAGTGTCCTCTTAAAGCTCAGATCCTTAGAAAATTTGAGTTTATTCTTTCATGCTGAAATGAACCAAATAATGTAGGAAGTTGAAAATATGACCTATACTCAGGACTTCAAAATGCTTTAACAGCTCTGCATCACTGACCTCAGACACTGTCTGGCTGTGGACTACTATTGCAGCTGCCCATCTGCTGGAGCAGGGCAGACATCTCTGTTGATGTGGATCTTAGAACAGATGCAGAGCCTTCTCCAAGGAAGGGACTTTTGGAGTTGTCTTTTTGGGTGCATATGCCTCTGTTATCCTCCTAAAGCAAGTCACC
The DNA here is from genome assembly GCA_037013685.1 of Acridotheres tristis. Taxonomy (NCBI): domain Eukaryota; kingdom Metazoa; phylum Chordata; class Aves; order Passeriformes; family Sturnidae; genus Acridotheres; species Acridotheres tristis. The sequence continues at coordinate 20,498,041 of CM072899.1, read as the reverse complement.
CTGGAAGTACATTCAAAACAGTTGTTAACTCAAGCCCCATTATAATGCTGATCACATGTGCCAAATGGATGGTCAGAGTAAGAAATGGTTGAAAGAAACTGTTCTCGAAAATGTTTTCTAATACAGCATGTAGTTTGAGTTTCCTAATTTAATGTGTCAACTCATTGGATAGTCTAGATTGGAGGGCACACTTGGCAGTGCTATCCATGCAGTGTGCGCTTTGGGAACAATCCCACAGCAAGGTTTCCTGCCTTCCAGTGTCAGCTCTCTGTATGGGAGTTGCTTTCCCTATATGAAACCATGACAGCATGGGAACCTGTCGCCATGAGTTACTGCCTGTGTATGATAAATCATTTACTTGGGAAGATCCAATGGAAGATCTGAATAATTTTTTTAAAAATGACATTACATTTTAATGTCTTTTTTTTAAAATACTGTGTTAAACTTTGTACCTTGGCCTCCTTGTGAGTCCTGAAGCAGAATGTGAAAGTTCTTACAATGCTTATTTTATTTATACCATGCAACTCAACATAGAACCAGAAGAGGAAGGAAATTTGTGAAGACTACTACACCACAGAAGAGAGGGGGGAGGGAGAATGAGAGGAAGAAAAGCCATTATGTTCAGCCTATGGCATTTTGGACCAAGCAAACACAAGACTCTGAAATCCATGCTGGGGTTGGGTTTTGATGGTTTATTTTGGGATTTGGTTCATCCTTCTACCCTTTTTTCCCCAAGAGGTTCAATGTGGTGCCAGAATTTTGAGAAGTCATGAAAGGGGAAGCTCATTAGTGTGATTGAGATGGCAAGCAAACTTGCAAACTGAAGTGTAAGCTGCGCATCCTGTTTGGTAATGAGGAAGCAGTGCAGTGCTGCAAGCCACTCGGTTTGTTAGCACGGCTAAGCTAGCTGGAGAAACAAAATAGAAGCCCGTCATTTTTCTTTAGCAGCTTGCTTTGGTGCAAACAATACTTCAGGACTGCACTTGTGCTGTTTATAAAGAATGAAGAAAGAATGCATACCTCTCGGTCTGGATTTTGTTTCCAGTTTAGGATAAAGAAGATGGAGATTTATCCTCTTGTTTTTTCCCTTCTCTTTCTTTAGTACCTCCTAAGCCTGTCCATCTCAAACCTGGGCAGGAAAGAATTCCTCCTGCACCATCTCGGCCTTTGCCAGCTGATCCCAAATCATCAAGGAGCTTAGCACCTGGAGAGGAAGAAACACCAATATCAGCAGGAGTCAACACGCTCATTGAGAAATTTGAAAATATTAGGTAAATATGGCTTTGTGAGATCTGCTCTCTTCTCCCTCTTCTGCATTTTTAACTTAGAATGTAACAGTAGAAGGCATTAACTGTAATGATCACATGGAAGGTTCTCTTGAGGTGTTTTCTGCTGGAAGTGCAAAGCTTCACTGAGGACAAAGTATCTTTTTAATAAAAGCTGTGAGTTTTAGTTTGTAGTATACAGTTATGCTTAAGGAGCTTAAGACCTGCTGAATTTGGTAAGATTCTAGCAGAGGCAAGTAGGCCACAGTCTGCTTTCAGTAAGTTGGCTCAATGTGGGAATTGCACCATAGGAACTTGATTGTTATGATACGAAATAATTGAGTTTTCTGTCAAAAAGATGCAATAAACATCAGATCTTGGTTCTTGGAGGCAAGGAAGGGTATAGGGTTCTGTGAAACAATGTAATGTAGAACAGCAGCCGTTCTGAAACTATGTATATGAAAGACACTAGATTGGATAAAATATATGTATTTTGCTGTAAAACCAGCTCATTTTACAAACATATTAAAAGTCTCCCTGAAGAACAAATCTGCCTGATGAAGCTAAGTGATGGGGCTTTTTTCACAAAGAGGGAGAGGGAGACAGGCACTGTACTGTGCCTTGGAGTGTTATCACCTGGGTGAACCTGGTGTCTTTCAGAAAAGTAGTGCCTTCTCATGCTTCAGTGTATCCTCTCTGCAGAAAATACCTTGCCACAAAGGCTTGGTTCTGTTGAAGAATGAGAGTTCCTGTTTAAGTGAGCCCAGAACCAATTACTTCTTTTTAAAGGTGATTCCTTCTTCTCCAAACCTTCAAATAGACTGTTCTTCAAGGTGATATGGAAAGCACTAAAGGCCCAAGATTCTGGTGGTGCCATTTCAGTAGAATGTAGGGGTGAAGTTTCTTCATTGGATGTTGTTGGGTGATCACTGTTATTGCAACGTGCACACGCTTGCCTTCTGAGATTGTCAGTGGGGTGCAAGAGATACAACATGAATCAAATGACAATCAGACCCTCTCTTTCAGGGCACTTGTGAGACTGGATTGTTAATATGACTGTGATACTTCTCTTCACCCACAGGCAATCTGTACATATTCTTCAAAGAAACCAGTTAAATTTAGCTCTTAAGATGGAACCTGGCCTGGACTCTTCCAAGCAGATGAGCTTGTGTGACTGTGACGCACTGGCTTCCAGTGGCTCTTCCACAAATGACAAAACTGAATTGGATGAAGCTGAGCCTAACGTACCATGCAGCACAAATCTAACTAACATAGACATAATGAAAATTAAAGAGCTGAGCATAGGTGATAACAAAAGCCATGAAGTCTCTACTGTTGTGACTGTGAGCAAAGAGCCTCAAGAAGAGCTTGGCAATAAAGACCCAACTGCAGAACTGAATGGGAGTGGTAAAATTCCCAACAGAGACAGTGGCATTGACAGTCCTTCTTGTAGTGTGGCTGGGGAAACATTTCCCAGTGAAGAAGGGGCAGAGCAGAAGAAGCCCAGCATGGCTGGGAACCCAGGAGAGATGGAACCTGACAGAAAGGGCACCAAACCTTCCTCTGTGGAGCAGAAGAGAGACTCCACGCAGGACGAGGACAGTGACATTGATGAGGGAAGCAGTGAAGAGCAAGAGATAGCAGAAGTGCCAAAATTAGAGTATTTGGATGTAAACAAGGTAAGGGAATTTGTTTGTTGCTATTGAGTGCTCAGAAACCAGTTCCTGACACTGGCAAGAGGTCTTTTACATCACTTTCATACATTGTTTGAATTATTTGTTTGGTTGGTTTTTCATCAATAGATCATGATAGTCAGTATAATTTCCTGCTTTATGCAGGTCATAACTTGTTCCTGACCTAGATAGTTTTTTAAAAAAGGTTCCTAGCTTGCCTTGAAACGTTTCATATAAGAGAATCCATCACAGCCAGAGGTAATCTGTTAAAATTCAAATACTTTTGTAGGTCAAGACTCCCAGCTTGTGTTTGTTGTTTGGGTTTGTCTAGGTTCAGCTTGTTAGAGCATGTTGTTTTCCGTGGAGCTTTGTGTTATTCAGAGAGTTAATTGGACAGTGCATCTTGCAGGGTCAGGACCTTGTGTCCAAGTAGAACGGGCAGGATCAGAATCTTGTCTCTCACAAAATTTAGAGTGTTTTTTTTACAGAAACCTGTGCTTTTGTTGGTGTGACCACTTCTTGAGTTCAAATAAGTTGTTTTAATGGTAGTTATGTCAAATTACTCTTCAGGAAACTGTAGCTGGAAGAGAGATTTTTCTTTGATTCCACACTAATGTAGTCCATGCTGTTGTTATTTGCAGCAGCTGTGTAAGATTAATGACAGATTCCTTTGATTATCAGCTTATCAAAACAGTTCTTTTTAGAAATAGTGCTGCTAAAAGGGATTAGATTTTTCCAAAAAACCAAAACAGAATATTGCAAAATATCTGCAAAATGTTCCACTTTTTTCTCTTTTAGTTTGTATTTGGGGGTGCTTGGATTTGTTAGGTTTTTCCCCCCCCAAGCCATGATGACAGTAAAGTTAATATATGAGATTTTTATTGATTTTTTTGTGTTTTAAGGAATATGATGAGCAGCTGCAGCTAACGATTTATAGCTAGTGAAGTGCAGCATCCACACCTCAGTTTGTACAAATTGGGTGATTCTGTTGAAATCACCAAGTGTATCGTGATTTGTGTCTGTCAAGGGCTTGCCCCTTCGGAAATGTGGACATTAGAAAGCATTTCTTAGTTTCTAGGTCAATCATCTGGTGACTGTAAAACAATTATGAAAATGGCATGCAAGTTCTGTACCACAGAGCTTGACAAGTGTATTTTTACATACATACACACACTGTAACATCCTTTCATTATTTTGTAATCATAGTGTGTATATATGTGCACGTGTGCCGCTGAAATATTATTTAAAAGATACGTTATTAGTTGCAACAGACCAGCAAGAAAACAATCAATCACCGAATTTCCTGAGTTGGAAGGAACCTATAGCAATCATCAAAGTCCAACTCCTGGAAAATAATACATTACATTAAAAAGTCTTTAATCTGGTAATTAATTTTGCAGTTTGGACTAGCAATGCTGTATCAAACCAACAGTGACAACCCCAAGCTGAACACTTTGCATTATGATTGAGAAGTGCTTTGTTGACAAATACCAATGTTTTGTAAGACTTTGATGATTTGATGGCTGTTCTTAAGTTTTGTTCCTTACATTGTGTCCATGTAGTAGGAATTAAGGATGAAAAAACACAGAGTTATGAGGTCGTAATTCTCTGGAGCTCGCCTGGTGAGTTTATGAGAGAGGTATCTCCAGAAGAAAATGTGTGTGTTTTGGTTTTTTTTTGTATTACCCTTCTTCCTGATATGCATTTATGTGATGCACTGCAGGTTTTCCCTTGCAGTTTGAGTTGATTTCTCCTTCCAAAAGGCAGTTTTGAGGCTCACCAAGCTACATTAAGTCACCTTGTTTTTGCAGTCACATAAGAGGAGGAAGGCTGAGAGAGAGCAGCTCCCTTTTCTTGAGCGTAAAGATTATGCCCTCTTCTGGGAACACATTGAGTGAAACCGATTTCTGTGTCAAGTGTCCACATAAAATCACAGAATCTTTATGGTTGGAAAAGGCCTCTAAGATCGTTGAGTCCAACCACTACCCTAACACTGCCAGGTCCACTGTGTCCCTAAGAACCATATTTACTGATTTTTTGAACACTTGCAGGGGTGGTGACTTCATCACTTCCCTGGGCAGCAGCCTCTTCCAGTGCCTGACCCTTCAGTGAAGAAACTTTTTCCTAATATCCAATCTAAACCTCCCCTGGCACAACTTGAGGTCATTTCGTGCTCCCCTCTTTGATTCTGTTGCAGATATGGGGCATTGTGGACTCAGGGCTAGAGCGAAGCAAGGAGAGCTAATGTGATTCAAAGTTGACTTGTTTCATGGTTATTCTTAGGCTGGAATTTCACATCACCCTTGACAAAACTGATAATTTTTCTGCTTGGAGGAAGAGAGGAAAATTCAGTTGGCATCAGCTGCTGGCTTGGAAGCTGGGGAGACCTCATCTCCTTCAGAAAGCCTTAAGTTGGGAGAGAGTGTCTTTTTCCTGCATTCCCCCTCCTATCCCTAGTACCAGGCTTTGCAGCTGCACCATGAAGGTAACCAATGGTCTCATTAAATATGAAAATTGTTATAGTTGGAGGAGAATGCATGAGTACAGCTGCAGAGTGATTTAATGATGGCTCAGTAACTCCTAGGATATCAGTGTAAGTAAAGCTCAGGAATAACTTTTTTTTCTACTTCAGTTATCTCTCCATCTTCCACCCAAGCTTTCACACAGCCCATGGCTGAGGAAGGTAACCTTGCCTGATATGTGACTGGTATTGTTTTATTTAGTCTAGGTTTAGCTATGCAGTGATGTGGCTTTCTTTAGGAGTCTGCAGCAGTCTAATAGGACTCATTATTAACAAAAATTTTAAAATCTCAGGAGTGGCTTACTGCGATTTCCAGTTATCTTTTATCAAAATTAAAATGAACCAAGGGGAGTTTATTAGTTTTGATAATGTCTCAGAAAATGTCAGGAGCTCCAGGAAGTGATGCACATTAACCTGGATGGTTACAAAGATACTTACAAAGAAAAGAAGTGACATGAAAGTGAGACTGAGGGACTGTCATGCTCCAAAATCCCAAGACTTCTGCTGACTGCTTGAGAGTCTGAGTAATGCTTCTGGGAGGGGTATCAGTGCTTCATAGCTTTTTATTTAGGTATTTTTTTCAATATCCTCATTTGTAATCACCAAAAAATGCTTTTCTCCCTCTGTCCTGCTTCCTGTTGTGTAAATAGTAACAACGGAGTCCCACATGGGTCTCATGCATTCATGGACACATGCTTCCATTCTGCCTTTACATGGCTGGAGTTTCACATCTGATTTCATTGTCCAGTGTGTGTTGTAAAATTTGGCCTGCAGCCCTGCTACTCAGACCTTTGGGTGAGATTATGTCCACGTATATTCTGAAAAAAAAGTCCGTATGTCAGTGTTTTAGTCATAATGTTGGTTGAGAAAATTCAGATATGCCATCATCATCATAATCATATTTGATTTAAATATCTTAAGGAAAATGTGACTTCAGTGCAACAAAGACAACCAAAGATATCCTAACTCAGAGAATAATTTTTCTGTATTGTTTTCAGTATTATTGAGTAGGGAGTTTTCTATAATCTTTCTGGGACTTTTTGTTTTCTTTGCAGGGCTGACTGGTGGGCTTTTGAAGCATATAATTATAAAGTATGATTTTAACCTAAGCTCTATCCCAGCATCTCGCTTGCAAGATTTGCTGAAAGCCCTGCACGAGACAGATGCTGACTGAATATACTTGTGCACACCCATTGTATGAAAAATGGTTGCTGCAAGATTTGAGGTGCAAATGCATTCCAAGTGTGAATCTGACCTCCATGAGAAGCTGGTTCTGTTTGATTTCAGGCTGTTGTCTCCTTTTATTCAGTTGCAGCTGAAAATGAATTTTTGAATCTTCCACAAAGAAGTGAAAGTGCATCATGCTGCTTTGAGCACTGAAGTGAACTTTCTGTGTTGTAAAGGCAACACCTCCCTCTTTCAGTTTTGTCATTTTTCTTGTCACCCCATCAGCCACACTGTTCCATCCAGCCTCTGCAGTAGGTGTAAGGTTCCAGCGAATGACTGCACAGGAGATGCTGTGCCTGTGGCGAACAGTCACCCAGCAAGAGCACTGTGCAAAGCAGAGCATAATCTCAGTTTGCAGGTTTATTTTACTTTTGCCTTAAAAACATGGACCATGAAATATCTAATTCTTAGTGACCTGACTGATGACTCAGGCTTTGTTAAAGCCATCCTGCCATGGCACTAAAGGAAGTTAGAAGAATGGGACTGCCTCACATTTAATTAATCTACAATTTAATTTAAAATATTATGCCCACTGAAAGGCAAATATGTTGCAAATTTGTCTGCAAAATGTGCCTGTCTCTGCCTAGCAGAGAGAGCAACTGCAGATAGACTCACTCTGTAAAACTGAGCTCAAGCTGTCTATTAAGCCCTTGTTTGGTATTTAAGCAGATGTCAGCAACTTTTCTTGAAATATAAACTGAATTGCAGATGGTGAAGGTCAGGAGGTTAAAAAGCGCCTGTGCTATGTGAAGATTTACTTCTGGGTACAAATGTATTTGGTTGGAAAGAAGTATTTTTCCAATTCTGAATTCAAACAACTCGAAGGATGCTCTTGGTAGCTGGCATGCCAGCCGGTTACATCAGTGCCTTTCATTTGAGAGCTCCTTTGTGCCCAGCAAAACCAGCAGATAAATTCTTTCTCAGTGAGAGATCCTTGTAGTTACTGGGTTTGACTGGCCAGCAATGCACTTCAGTGTAAACTGTAATAAGATTTACTTGGAACAATTTCAAACCTTATTGTGCTGTAATTTTTTTTCTCTTTCCCTAAATATTAATACATATGGAACAGAGAAGGATGTTTTGTAGCATGTTGAAAGAACTTAAAAGAATATTTGAACTGACCTGGATAATTTGGGAGGCAGGACAGAGAGAGTCCATGTCAAAACTTGCACTCATGGCATGTTTGTCTATCTTCAGATCTGTGGTCTGAAAAAGAAGGGTTGCTTCAAATAAAGAAAAGCAATTCCTTTTCTTTCAATAATACTTACATCATGGAGCTGTGGGTACTTCATGCCAAGTGGCACCTCATTCCATGCAGGATAACTACATGGGTAGGATAACTACATGGATAACTACTTGAAGTTCATGGCTTGCTTTGAAAAGCTTTTGAGGTTTTCAGTTGTACTGCAGTTTGTCTGAATGTGTGTGGAGGGTGGGTGTTTAAATTTTTCTCATCAATTTTATTTGGAAACAAAATAAGGTGATGTTGAAGAAGCTTAAAGAGAGACATTATTTGATATTTTCCAACAATCTGATGGTGGCCCACAGGGTTATATCTAGAAGTCCTTGCCCCAAATGCGAGTACCAGAGACAGGCATTTGGGATGGAGCACTGCTACTGGTGACAGGCCCATGTACTTCCTGAACTGGAAATTGCCCCATGTGTTTAATAGACTTCAGCTGAATTTTTCCTCTATGGATATTTCTGGTTCTTTTGTGAACCTGCCTGAAGGTTGCTGCCAGCAGTATTGTTGCATGAGGAAGCAGCCCCTGAAACAGCACCTTGGTGATTTTATTTGATACCCTTCAATTTTCCCATAGAAATAGTGATCAATTGCAGGTCAGTGTTCTCCATTCTAGGAATCATTAATGCACCTCTTACTTTCATCACATTTGTCCTTTTTTTCTTGATCCAGCCCAGTATAGTTTCCCTACATTTGATCATCCTTGCTGCCCATTTTCCATGCTTGTATTCCTGAACACAAGCCAGCTAATGCTCTGTTCTGGACTGGTTTCATTATATGTAGTTACAGTGTTTAAAGTCTAACACTTTAAAAGATGGCTGGAAAGCTCAAGCCTGTATTCTAGTAATTCCGGTATTTTTAAACACTTAGTGAGCAAAGGGTCTATGTAGCTTTTAGCTGAGCTGTGCCTTAAGTCAGTGCTTTATAACTGTATTTAGAGGTTTCAAGTAGTCCTTTCTAATTTTATTTTTTTACATGAGCTTAATGAAAGGCTTCACGGAGTGATTTGGGTTTCCTTTGCTGAAAATTCTTTCCAGAGAATCGGCCCGTGTTTAAAGCTGCACAAAAATCTTTAAAAATATGCCATAGAGAGTAATGCTATGCTGTCAAGGGTAGAAATCTGGCTGAACAGCCTGGTTTTTAGTTTTCATTTTAGTTACAGGACCTGAGTCCAAAAAGGAGGACAGTTGATTTACAGCCTATTGCCTTGTTTTTAAAATAGGCTAGACTTATTTCCAGGTTTAGAGGGTGTTTCTGGTTCTTTTTATAAAGCTATAATGAACTCAAGTGATGTCCTGAGCAGCCACTAATTACATTACTAATTGCTCTTTCAGAGAACAGCATTAAAAATGTCTCTGGAGCTAAGTGATCTTTTGAGACATGCAGAATGAATTCTGAAATGTGTTCATCTCTTTCACTCCAGGCTCCTTTGCTGGTAGAGATTTTGGCCACTGACAAAATGAAAAGCAAAACAGTTAATGGAACTTAGGTGTGGAGTTGCAGATGAATTGTGTAATTTGTAACTTTTTTTTTTTCAGTGTACAGAGCCCCAAAAGCTATTCAACATTGCCAACGAGCTGCTCCACACGGAAGAAGCGTATGTTAAAAGACTCCATCTCTTAGACCAGGTAATTGCATTTTGAATTAACATTTCTTTTCAGTGAGCAGCAATGATGTCTCCTGTCCATTGCCTAAGCTATAGCTCAATACAAACCCTATGTGTAAGTGGAAGATGGAGTTTGCTTGCCAGGCTGTGTGCTGTGGGTCCCAGAGGCGAGCTTTGGGCAAGAGGGTTCTCTGAGAAGGAGCCAGAGGACTGGGATGGCAGCAAGGGAAATGGGAAATCAGCAGCCCAGGACACAGGCACTGCCAACATTTGGTTCCTGCCTGGGTGTATGGGGAGAGTAAATCACAGGGACAATGAAGGCACTTAGAAATGATGAAATCTGTGATTGCTCTTTGATGTGCAAGAAGTTGAAGTTTTACTAAAATCAGGCCACATGTGTCAGACCTGTGCCTACAGCAAACTGCTTTTTTACCACTGTGTTTTGTAATTGTTGTCCATCATGTTTACACATGGGGATGAAGTGAAATTGGTGTGATGAGTCTGAACTTTCTTCCCCATAGACTTTGAGTTGACACTATACAAGTCAGGTCTTTCTATAATTATATCAAAGAAAAAACCTATGAATGTGCAGGAAAGAAATAAAAATGAGGATGATACACATTGCTAGGCAAGTGCTTTTTAAAAATGAGCAGAAGAAAAATAGAAATAGATAACTGTCACCTGGCTAGAAATGTTGTTAGAAGCTGTTACTTGGAGAACCCTTCACCCTACAACTCTTGGAGCTCTATGGAAGACTTGCAGTGTTTGTATTAGATGAACAGAGGCTGTTTCCAAACCATAGAAATCTAGGGAATGTATTTCCCTTTTGTTCAGTATAGTGTAATTTTTCCTACTGAGAAAAACCCAATCACATGGTTTATTTTACTTTATGTAAATAGCAGTAAATGCTTTTCAGGGACTGGATGTTCTTTGCAGCTTGCGCTCCCAAATATGAGATACCTGATCTTAGTATGTTAGTTACACACGGAGGAGGGCAGAATCAGAGAGGTTTTTCTCTATGAGAACTTCCTCTGTGAGTTAATAAGACCAATTGGAGGCTGGTTTGGTTATTGACAACCTGAGAAACCAATTAGAGAAAGTTAGTTTGCGCCGTAAAAACACGTTTTAAAGGAAGTAACCCGGAAAAAAACTCTTTCTCTTCCAAGAGCAGTGCAGGTAACAGGGCCTGGGCCTGGCTCCACTGCAGGCCTGAGGGCCTGGCAGGAGGGGCAGGGCCGGGCCCCCTGTCTGGGATGCTGGCATGTCCCGGCAGAGAGGAGTGGCCATCCACAGTGGGTGCTGTAGCTGAGACCCAGGGAGGCTGAGTGAGGTCCCAGCTGTTCCCCCTCCTGCCCCTTTCCAGCGCAGCCGCTGCCATTTCTAGCTTGGGCCAGGCCCTTCCAGTGTGGCCAGAGTGTTCTGAGATCCTGGCATAGCTCCAGCATGGCTTAGCTACAGTCTTTGCATTTTTCCGTGTGAGATTTTAACTCTTTTAATGCTCAGATAAGACTTGCAGACTTTCAATTCTCCCCTAAGTTAAAAAAAAAAAAAAAATAGAAGACCTAACTTTCTTTAGATAAAAAGAGAATGAAAAAAATACTATGTAAGTTGACTGAAAATCCTTTCGCAAGCTGTAAGGATGAACTGATATTGCACTGAATATTCCTATAAACAATGGAGAAAAACATGGAAAAGTTAGAGTGTTTCATTTGATAGATTGTTGACCAAAAGCACCTGTGTTAAGGATCCTTTGCCCCGAGGAGAAAAGGGGATCTCTATTTCTGGAGATGAAGCATGAGCAGAGAGAAAGAGAGATGAAGAGAATTTTTGTTTTGGAGCAGTTCATTCTTAAAAGTAAAATACCTCATGAGTTTAACATGGCCCATAAGCACAGCTTTGGGAAAGCTGTGAAAATGGAAGGAGCTTCACGACTTGCAAGTTTTTCCCAGGCGGATGCAAATCGTGAAAGTGAAGCCACAAAAAGACTGGTTTTTTTCTCTCCTTGTAAAAAAGTCCCTATGGCCTAGCAAGAAAAAACTTCTCTCTCTGAAATGAACTGAAAAGGACTATTTAAGTTAAGAACTGACTGAAGTAGGTTTTTGTATGTTTCTTTTGTTGATATGAAGGTTGAGAGAGGGGAGGAAGCAGTAGTATGAAAATCTTATTCTGAATTTGGTTTTTTCCCCTCTTTCTTTGTGTAGTTAATAAAGGTTTTTATACCCTTTTAAAGTTTTAAGCCTGCCTAGCTTTTGCTCCTAGTTCTGTCTCACAACAAAAAATAAGTATATTTAATTTGGCAAATTAAAACTATGACATTATTAGTGCATTGGCCAGGAAATTCAAATTAAACCAAAACACTCAGTCATTTCAATGTTTTTTGAATTACAGCTCAGATTTTCCTAGTTTTTTCTATAGCCTGCAGTGATATGTCTAACCCTGGGTGACAGTGGGCTTAAGTTTTGTGAATCTCCTGAAGACTCCAAGGACTGGCTACCAGGGATCAAAATCTGCAGCTCTGTTCTAAACAGTCATCTTTGCAAAATTGTAATCTAATATCAATATGTCTAGGAGTGTTTTTCATTAAAAAATATTGATACTCTCTTGTTACCTTCTGCAGGTTTTTTGCACTAAATTGTCTGAAGCAGGGATTTCATCTGAAGTGATAACAGGCATCTTCTCAAATATTTCTTCCATCTATTGTTTCCATGGACAATTTCTTCTTCCTGAGCTCAAAACAAGAATTACACAAGAATGGTAAGTATCTGTCATTAAAATTATTTTAAAAATACATCTTCAAGAAACTGTAGCAACCATAAGACCTAGTCCTTAAAAAATTCCAATTTTTTTTCTTGTTTAATGCAGTAGTTACATTAGTTATTTAATATGTTAATGTGAAGTCTCTCAGACATTTCTTACTGAAGGAGTAGGCACTCAAAATTTCCAGAATTCATTAGTGAGCATTTTTTTCAGTTCAAAGTATTGTCAGAGCAGTTTTCCTTATTTCATTCCCACTCTCCTATTATTGCAGTACTGTGAAAACGCAGTACTAGGAAGGAATGAAATTGCTTGTTTTGGCACCATAGCTGAAATATATATTTTCAAATACCAATTAAAATTTAGCTACTATAATAAGTTGAAGGTGGGACCTGTTGATTTTAGAGGTCTTTTCCATCCCTAATGATTTTGTGATTCTTTAAGTTGTAGATAAGGCAGAAATGCAGTGATAGGCAGAAAAGTTAATTGTGAGTCAGATCTAGGAAACCCAGTTTGAGGGGACACATTGGCTACACAGTGTCTTGCAGTGGCAGGTGCAAATTGTGCTGGCCCTTCCAGGTACCCGACTGACCAAGACAGGACCAGGGCTTGCCTCTCTCTTGGCTGAGTCCAGTCTTCATACGTTCAACAGTGACCAGAAGGAATAAATGAATCTCAGCACCTCTGTGCCAGACTTGCACTTGCAGAGATAGCTGCAACGAAAGGGAGGAAAACTGCAGAGTCTGGGAGTCAGAAGAGGATAGAAGCTTGTCAGCTGGCTAAAGAGGGTCGTGCACTGGCAGACTGGGGAAGAATGGCTGGCTCTCTGCCTGGCCATGACTTTGGAAGAGAGATGTGTGTAGCTACTGCTGCTCCAGCCTGGGGTTACTGGCCCCTAGGGATTACCCAGCTGAACTGAACCATCTCTTTGCATTAAAACCAATCCAGATGTTTGGCAGTGGTGGAAAATATTATTTTTAATAAGTAAAAGTTTCCCAAAAGATTTTGTGCTGGGCAGAAGAGACATATAGACGTTCCTTTAATCATGTGTAGTCAGTCTGCTCCTAAGACACTGAGGGCAGAAATACAATGTTCACTATGTGTTCATGTGTGTCCTTGTACATCGAGATTCATGTTTGAAGTTTCATCTAGGATATTGTATAGATTACCTTGAACTAAACTTAGCCTGTCTTGATTACACATATGTGTAGGTGCTTGTGCATGTGGGACACAACTGTGGAAATCTTACAGCTGTGTTTTCTCTCTGAAGATACTATGGATTTCCAGAGATTTCAGTACTTACCTGTCTCTTTACCATAGGAGTGTCAACCCACGGCTAGGAGATATACTGCAGAAACTTGCTCCTTTTCTGAAAATGTATGGAGAATATGTAAAGAACTTTGACAGGGCAATGGACATAGTGAACACATGTATGCAGCGGTCCTCTCCCTTCAAAGACGTTGTTCAGAATATACAGGTATGTTGTTAATTGGCTTAATAGGACTTGGAGACTGCAATGGTTTAGGAATGATACTGCTCAATTTAGAGACTCCAAAACCACATTGCCACTCCTTTGCTTCCTTCCTCTGCCCTTTTTCCCTCCCCCTCCCCCTGGAGCATCTGAAGAGGAGAGCTAGAGGCACAAAAGGCAAAATTTATGGGTTGAGGTAAGAACAATTTACTGGAAACACCAATGAGATAAGAAAACAAACAGCAAGAGCAACAATATTAATAACAAAAGTGTTAATAAAGAGAGAATGCAGAGCTCAATCCAGCTGCAGCCACATCACCCAAACCACTCCCTCCAGCCAGACCAGCACCACCCAAACCACTCCATGTGCCACACTTGCTCCACTATAAGGAGCCTTCTCCTCTGAAGTGAGACCCTCTCTTCCAGCCTGGCAATGACCTGAGGTGTTATCCAATAACACTGAGGCCCTTGCCACACCTCCTCCTGGCTACTGGAAAAAAATTAACTCTCTGTTGGCCAGAACCAGGAGTCAGAGGACCTCACTTAAGTGTGTTTATTTGTTTCCCAGTTCATGACACATGTTGTCAAGATAATAAGATACTAATATTAAAAATACACAGTTTTAGTGGCATTCCTTTCTTCTCTTTTACCAGTACACAGATTTCTCACGCAGCTTTTTTTCCACTTAATTATTTTTCTTTTTTTTTAATATGGCTTTAAACAGAGGGCAAGGCTCGATGGGATATTGGAAAGTAATTCTTCACCATGAGGGTGGTGAGACGTGAGTACAGACTGCCTGGAGAAGCTGTGGCTGCCCCCATCCCTGGAAGTTTTCAAGACCAGGCTGGATGGGGCTTGGAGCAACCTGGGGCAGTGGATGGAGGTTGGACTGGATGGTCTTCAAGGTCCCTTCCAATCCAAACCGTTCCATGATTGTGGTTTAAGAGAAATATCAGAAGTCACAGAATGAAACTTCACCATTGGCCCAGTAATTCTGACTTTTTTGGATTTGTCTTCCTTATTTCTTGTAGCCGTGGAAGGGGGTTTTAACCCTTTAAGTGCGGTGGAAATAAGATGCACAGCTACATGGTCATCTTTCATGATAGAAAAGAGAGAGACAAGTTTATTCAGAAACACACTTGGATTTATAGCATGACTCGCAATTCCAAGAGTAGAGAAAAGGTGATTGGTTCAGAGAGAAGGCACCCCTTTCCCAGGGCCTGGTCACACACCACAACAGGTGTTTTATCTTTATTATTAATTCCTTTTTATTTTGACCAAATTATCACCCTGGGAGAAATTTTTCTTAGCTTTGAGCTGGACCAGCTTATCGGCTGGGAACAGAGCTGAGAAGCTCCAGCCTGGAATATTTTTCAGGCTATAATTTTCTTGCTTTCTCAATATGTGTCCCTACAATTTCTAACTTTAATTTTTTTTAAATAAATACATATTCATTCCGAGGTGTGTATGCTTAAGTTTAGATGTGTCACTGACAGCATCTGCTGTCTGTCTGGTTTTCCTGAGGCTTCCAAAGTGGCATGCAGCTCTCAGGACCATAGCTCTACAGGAGGATGCTTAACAGGGATTTTCATGTGTTTTCTGATAATTGCATAGAAAGCTGTGCAGGGAGAGGGGAAGAGCTCTGGTTATGCCGATGTATCTGTAGAACTGCTCCATCCCACTTGTCCCCTGGGCCAGCTGAAGGGATGCAGGCTCCAGCACACTCATGAGCATCCCTGCGCCAGTCCTGGAAAAGCAGATAACGTCCTTTGGGAGGGAAGGGCTGGCAAGGAGTGGGTTAAGCTGAGCAGGGAGCACAGCTGCCTGCCCTAAATGGGAGGACTGTTGCTGGGCCAGTTGTGGGGAATCAAGCAATCCCCTAGCAAGCTGGGAGAGGAGAGGCCCTGTTTGGAGGTTTAGGGCTATGTCAGAGACTCAGAAGTTTGGAGAAGCAAGGACTGGGGAAGGTCCTTTCCTGCCATTCTGCTGCTCCACATGGCCTTTTCTTACCCTTTTTCTGCCTGCACCCATCCTGCTCAAACTAAGGGCATGCACACCAGCACTGTGTTTTGCTGTCCTCAGCCTGTGGCAAGCCATGACTTTCTGCAGAGTAAATCCATTTGGGACTGTTTGCCCTATAGCACAGGCAAAAATGCACCTGTCTCTTCCCACCAACAAGCTTCCAACAGAAATTATGTGTATTACCTCTTGGTCTGCACTGGTTCCAGACCATGGGCAGCTCTGCTGTTGCTTGAGCAGAGCTTTTGCCAGGCAGTGTGGCACTGGCAATGCAGGCAGGAGATGCGCCTCAGAAGCCTGCTCATGACAGAATTGCACTGTAGGTTATTCAGTTGTACCTACGCAGCACCTTTTGCTCCATTGCTCAGTGATCATAGCTGCAGGAGGCAGAGATCGGACCCAGAATGCTTAGTCCACTCATCTGACATATCTCTATACTATCAAAAGCCACTGATAGTTTTCAACATACTGGTTGGAGTGTGTTGTGATCCTTCAGGGATGCACTGTCTACCTATGCTGCTAATGGAATAGTGTATATATAATACATAATAGTATATATAATATATAGCTTAAGGCATCCACTGTTAACTAATTATGTTAAATTAGAGAAAGCAGAAAACAAAAATAAAATGTTATTAATAAGTTGATGACTGTGACTTATCAAGTTTAGTACTTTGAATTTCTGAAAGGATAACTAATGTTTTTCTCTCAGACATTGATCCCATTATCTCCAGCCTTGCTATGAGAATGGAGCGAGTCAGCAGTGTGGTGTGGGCTGGAATATTTATGAGGAAATTGCAGATACTTGAAAGAAGTTTCTTTCTCTGAGAAATGCACAGTGAAATTAACGTGAGAGAGACTGTTTACTCTAGAACAGACCACATTAGTGGGCTGATGTAAAAACAATGCTGTGTAAAAGAGCTTTGTGTCTGTGGTTAACATGCTGCTGTGGAGTCAGATTACATCACTAGCAGAAATAGTGTGCTTTAAAGCAAGTTACTGATTCTTACTGAGATTCTCATCTCTCTTTTATGTAGAAATATTTTTTTGCTTCACAGGATCCTATGAAAACAGGTACACTGCAATACTCAGTGCCATTGTATGAAGAGCACATCTGTGCCTTATCAGATGACGTTTAATGTAACCAGACTCAAACCTCCTCCCCTTCTTGGCCAAGTGAAAAAGAAGTAGAATTTGAGAGAGCTCTGCCTTTCAAAGCTGGTGTGTGAGCAGTGTTTCTACTGCTCATACAGTGAGCTCCGGCAAAGCAATACATCCCTGGGGCTGTTCTGATGTAGTGTAGTTGAGAGAGTAACACTGCACAGGGCCATGGATGGGAAGAGCTTTTCTGAGCCTTCTGGAAGAAGATAGTTGCATGTTGGCAGAAAATGCTGGACATTGGATGAAGATTCGCATAAAACCTGCCAGCTCTGATTTCTGCTGTCGGGCAGGAAGGTTCCATAGTTTATCTGGAGAGGCTGGGTCCAAGGCCAGTAGCCTGAGGTTGAACAAGGCCAAGTGCCAGGTCCTGTCCTTGGGTCACAACAGCCCCTGCAGCTCCAGGCTGAGCCAGAGGGGCTGGAAAGGGCCCGGCAGGAAAGGCCCTGGGGGTGCTGGTGGCAGTGGCTGAACAGGAGTCCAGGTGGGCAAGAAGGACCAGGACAGTGCCCATCCCCTGTGCTGGCATTGCTGAGACCCCACCTCAAATCATGGGGTCAGTTTTGAGCCCCTCACAACAAGAAAGTGCTTGAGGGGCTGGAGCGTGTCCAGAGGAGGGAACAGAGTTGGGGAAGGGGCTCAGCCTGGAGAAGAAGAGGCTCAGGGGGAACCTTGTGGCTCTGCACAACTCCCTGACAGGAGGGAATAGATAGGGGGAGTCAGGCTCTGCTCCCAGGGAACAGGGGTAGGAGGAGAGGGAATGGCCTCAGGCTGTGCCAGGGGAAGGTTTAGATTGGATATTAGGGAAAATTTCTTGATGGGAAGATATCTCCAGCCCTGGCACAGGCTGTCCAGGGCAGTGATGGAATCATCATCCCTGGAGGATTCAAAAGACATGCAGATGTGGCACTTCTGGACTTCAGTGGTGGCCTTGGCAGTGTTAGGTTTATGTTTGGACTTGATCATCTCAAGGGTCTTTTCCAACCTAATGACTCTGTCAATCCATGATAGCTTAAGAAGCTTCTGTGCACTCCTCTAGCTGTATGTGAATGGTCATTTTTCATTGCTGTTAAACACCAAAGGCAGGAAAAAACCAAACTCTCCTGTTCTTGTTTTCTCTCCATTACAGAAACAAGAGGTGTGTGGAAACCTGACTTTGCAGCATCACATGCTCGAACCAGTGCAAAGGATTCCTCGTTATGAGCTTCTCCTAAAGGACTATTTAAAGAAACTTCCAGAAGAATCTCCAGACAGGAAAGATGCTGAAAGTACATGTAAACTTCTCTCTGTCTAAAAGCACAATGAAGTCTTGGGCAGTTTTTTCTTCACGTGTTCAGATACTTACAACCAGGACTATGGTAGAAATGGAGATTTGAATTAATCAAATTATTACCAAATAAAGGGATTTTGAATGCTTTTGGAGTTGAGAAGTGTTGCAGCGCATGCTCTAGGAATGAAAGCAGCTTTGGCAAATTAACAGTGACAATATGTTGAAGTTTGCTGTAGTAGAACATCTAACATTTTTGTTTGATCAATTTTGTGGCTAAGGACAAAGACAGAAGGACATCCTTGCAGTAGCCAGAGGAAGAAAGAAACAATGGTCTTAAATTTATATTGTACTTAAATCTGTATTTCTTGCCAAGAAAGCCAGATACTCTGTTTATGTGGTGAAACAGGAGAAATGGACTTCTCTTGATTACGAGAAGTTTTTGATCTCAACCAAAACAGGGTCCATATCACCATAAGCAGGCAAGTCCTGTTTTAGGAAAACAGTCTTAAAAATACACTTAGGAAGATTTAAGTGAGACTTAACTTCTAATAGGTGATTCCTAAAAGGTGAGGGTTCTTTGTCACTGTGGCTTTGGCTCATCAGATTTTTAGGAGAGAAAGATGAAACACAGATCAGCTGAACAGGCAGAAGTGATTGCTTATGTATCATCAGTTTTGAAGGAAAAATAATACTCAGAGAGGTGAACCCATCCCCCAAGGTGCTATTAAAAGAGATAATCTAGAGAATGCATAACTACTGGTACCTTTATTGCAGAGTCACTGGAGCTGATATCAACAGCAGCGAACCATTCCAATGCAGCCATCCGGAAGATGGTGAGTAGCAATTCCAGAATGGAATTGTGATCTGACTGAAACATTTTGCTATACTGAGGGCCTCCCATTGCAACAGGCTCAATACAGTAACTGGAGACGAACATCTGACTGTCAGTCAGGCTTTAAACATGTGTTGGATGTCTGAGTTCTTTTTATTGCACCTGCTGTTTTCTGTGGGTTCTTGAGTTTAAATTCTACTTCCCTCATTCTTAAGGACCCAATGAGCTGAAAAAGGAAGTCTTTATAAAACTCATTTGCTTTTCCTTAAAAAGTGCTGAAAGTATTCCAATTAGGCCCGTTCACAAGGTGTCCTTGCAGATTTTCACACTGGATTTTTAGTCCTACAGTTCTTTAACAGAATGAAGGTTGCTTTGATTTGGTTTTGACTCATCTTAAGTGCACTGAATGTGCATCTTGCCTGTATCAGTAGCTTCAGAAAGCTGTGCTTCAAAAGCTAGGCAGTCAGACTGTGGAGACTTTGGACATTAGCACATTTTTTATATATATAGAAGAGCTAGTGCATTGCCATTAAAATAAATGGGCTTTATAGCTGCAGATGTTATCTCTTTGGTTCACCCAGATGTCTCAGGATATTTTGTATCAAAAGAACCTGAAATGCTGTGTATATGGCTTAGCACTCATTGAATATTTGGAGGTACAAGGTTTATATTTGCTTCCCTATCAGACCATTACTTCCTCCCCCAGCTGGTGGGGACACCATGAGACCACGTTTCCTGTGGCTGCTGTGGGGAAGTAGTCAACTGATGTCTGTGTATTGTCCCTATGTCTGAAAACACAGTTAGGAAACCCTCTGTTTCTGTTTGAGTCTGCCATGTTCTCTTGATAAGGATATCTTTTGGTGGAAATGTTTCTGATTTAGGGCCTCTAAAAACTCTTTTCTTGGGGGCCGTGTACAGTATCTCTGCAGATATCAATATGGAACAACTTGTTGGCTCATTGGTTTCTGTGTCAGTTTCTTTTTCTGTTAGTACACAAGAACTCATTGGAAAAGGCTGCTATAATAATTTTGCTGCATGAGGTCCAAGCCAGCACACAGGAAAGTGTGTGCTGTAGCAAAATCTCCAAAAGTTAGTAGAGGGTTGAATTGATTGTTGGCTGCTTACTCCTGTTGTGGTGCAGCAGAAGAAATAAATCATGCTTCCATTATTTGGTAGAGTACAGTTCTCCAACTTGGCCATTGGTTTTATTGGACATTGCTTCTAAAGTTTCAAAGATTAATATTTGGACTTTATGATTTTAGAGATCTGTTTCAACCTTAATGATTCTATGATACGTATTTATTGTTGAATAATAATTGTCTAAGAGTATCAAATGAATTTATCTCAAAATGTCATTAAATGGTACAATCCATGTGCAACTAATCCAGTATGACTAATCCAGAGTGGGGAATAGCACCGAAAAGTATGCAACAGGTTTTAATATAAATGCAAAGCTATAGCAGAAGTGAAAGACTGTTTTCATTCAACGTACATACATTTACCACAGAAATTAAACAGTGGGCAATAGACCACATGGATTTTTTTTTTAATTTAAATTGCTGTGGGTTTGTACCTGTAGGAAAAGATGCACAAGCTTTTGGAAGTCTATGAGCGTCTGGGTGGTGAAGAGGATATTGTTAATCCAGCCAATGAGCTCATTAAAGAGGGACACATTCAGAAACTTTCAGCAAAGAATGGCACAGCACAGGATAGGTATTTATTCCTGGTGAGTGTTTTAGCTGCTTTTTATTTTCAGGGTTGTGCTCAGGTTGGATGGGTCTTAGAGCCTACTGACGTAGTGGAAGGAGTCCCTTCTCACAGCAGGGGGTGGAACGAGATAGGCTTTAAGGTCCCCTCCAACCCAAACCATCCTTTGAATCTATGATTCTGTGGTACATTTCCATCTTCCTAAGCTTAAACACAAAAAGCATTCACCAGCTGAGCCCAACTACTCCTTCTGAGCAGCAGTTTTCTCTTGTAGATTTTTCCTCAAGGATTTCCTTCTTTCTTCTATGCTGTGCCTTTGCTGATGCCTTGTCAGGCCCAAAGGGGTCTTTTCCTTCTCCCTCCTCAGACACTGTTTTTGCAGAGTGCTACTGGAGGTGGTTTCTATCCAAACCACCTTCCTGCAGGAGATGGACAGCTCTCGCTGGGAGAAGAGCTCTTGGGCTTTTAAGGCAGTCAGATTCAGAGGGAGGGACAGAAGGGAGAAGTGACTGGCTGACGTGTTTCTGTCTGCCCACTTCTTTCAGTAATGATCCATCAGCCTCACTTTCACCTTAAATCTCTTATTGGGAACTATCTCTCAGAATAAAACACACCAGAGCCCTAAACTTTCACAGTGCACATGTGTCCAGCATGTAACTGCCTAAATTAAACTCTTGCCTCGTTGCAGTTTAACAGCATGATGTTGTATTGTGTGCCAAAACTGAGGCTGATTGGCCAGAAGTTCAGTGTCCGAGAGAAGATGGATATTGCAGGACTGCAGGTTTGCATCTCTTCTTTTCCCTTTTTTTAATGCTTCTTGATAACTTTGGATCCAAACACATAACATTATACAAATGTAAAAATATAATAACATTCTAAAATCCGGCTTTGGATCACTTTAGATCAATGAAGCTTTTCCATTACAAGAATAACGTTAAGGTGCTGGAGTGTGTCCAGAGATGCACCACGGAGCTGGGGAAGGGTCTGGAACACAAGTAGTGATGAGGGAGCTGGGGGGATTCTCTCTGGTGTTAGGAGTGAGACCTTCTCACTTTCTACAACTGCCTGAAAAGTGGATGTAACCAGGGGAGGGTTGGCCTCTTCTCAAGGGTGACAGGATGAGAGGAAGCTGCCTCAAGTTGCACCAAGGGAGATTTAGGTTGGATATTAGGAAATATTTCTTCACTGAAATGGTTGTCCAGGGAGGTAATGAAGTCACCATCTCCTGAAGTGTTCAAAAAACATGTGGATGTGGCACTTGAGAATATGGCTTTGTGGTGAATGTGATGGTGCTGTTTTGATGGTTGGACTTGAAGATCTTAAATCTTCTCCAGTGTTAATGATTCTATGATTCTATCTCTTGGGTTTTTTTGGTTGATTGGTGTTACAAACCGGTTTAACACAGAACACCAAAGGAAACTAAGCCTCTGTGAATAAAACGGATCAAACCAAAACCAAAACTTGATTAAAACCAAACAAGTTTAGATGTTGGTGCCAAAATAATGATATATTTTATTCAATCGTAAAAGAAGCAAAGAGAAAAAAAGAGAAAAGAATGAAAGAAATAGAAAAAGAGGTGTGCATGGGTGGGGGGACAGGGGTTAGGTGGAAGCATATTACCCTCCCCAGGGTCCTAACAACTTCTCCTTGCTCCCCTCCATCTGCTCTTCTTGGTGGTGAGGGTCTCCCTGCCTCCCATTGCTGAAAAGTATGGAATCCAGTGGATTAATGAAGTGGTTTGGGCCAGTGGAGTGCCCACGTGCCTGCCCCGGGTAGGGCAAGTTTGACACTTTCCCTTGCAACACTGTGGATCTGTTGCATCATCTCTGGTGCAAGGTCTGTGGATCCCTTTAGGAGGTCTTTGATGGGCCGTGACTCTGCTGTCCGTGGATGGGATTTTTCCCGGAGTGACAGGGGCGTTCAGTGCTTGGACCACAGCCTTTTCATCACACACAAAAAACCTTCACTCCCCACCCTTTGGTGTGAGGTCTGTTCGAGCCTGGCTGCTGATAGCCCCGGGGCTGTGGCCTCCACCCCGAAGCTTCTAAGCTTGAGCCCTCTGTGAATGTATTCCTCTCCCTTGAGTCACTTTATCTCATTGCCATCAATGAGCAGTGTAGGGCTCCATTCAGGGTTTTGGTGGTTTTCCCTACAGCTTTGTACAGTTTTGCTGTAACAGGGAAAAATCTTTCACGAAGATGTTTAAGACTTAAATTATAACATTTCAGTCTCCGACAGTTGGGTTTTTAAAATTTTTATAATAATCATTCAGAGGGGAACAGAATAAGAATAATGGTGGCTGTGTGACATGTTTGGATTGAGAGCCTTACCTTGTCCCGTGGCTGGCACAGGAGCCGCCTTCTCCCCCTACTGCTATAGGACTCTGCTTGGTGATATGGACCCACAAGTTTTGTAGCAAGACAGGTAACTATGGAAACAGTCCCTTATTTTTTTCTACTTCCATACTATATTCCAAATGATCCTTTCGACTAAGCATTTTGAAGAATGACTGTATTTGTAAGTCATTAAAAATGTTGGAAAGATAAGGTCAATGAGTCAAAAGCTGATGTGCTTTTTACAGGTCCAAGAAATTGCCAAGCAAAATGTGGCTCATACATTTTCCATAACAGGAAAAAAGAGATCATTGGAACTACAAGCCAGGTATGATATTTGTTCTGTCTTTAAAGGTTTGTGATTATGTGTGGAGAAATTGATCTACAGGCTGTGCTAGTGTGACAGAGCTTTAAATCATGAGGTGAGCAGCAGAGGTGGGTGTAAGAGAATGTTGGTCCTAAGTCAAAGTGTGTTGATTGCATTATAGAATGCTTACAGTGTTTATAGTAGTGCTTGTAGGGCCCACTGTGTCAACAATTCAAGTATTTTTGGCACTTGGTAATAATTACTGTCAATAATTATTAATAATGTTTATAAAATAGTGGATAGCAAAGATAAAATCTAATGGATATAAAGCTGTGGAGCTGTGAATTGAATTTACTGAAAATATTGTAAGTAGAACAATGATGTTTCCTCTAATTTTCTTTTGTTTTAACAGGACAGAAGAGGAGAAGAGGGAATGGATTCATGTTAGTACAAAGCACCAGTGATAAGGAGGGCAATCACCATGCAGGCAGCATTTGAAATCATTGTTTTGGGGTTCTGGGGCTGTTACACGGAAGCTGGGTGGGCCAGTCTGGTGGAACTGCTCATGGAGAAGTGTGCAGCTCAGTCAGGGTCCCAGTGCTGACCAGGTTGCCCCAGAAAATACGTGGGGACTTCAGCTGGGCTCTCCCTTTCCTGCATTCCTTAAGCCCAGGATAAGAAGAGACTGAGGCATCAGACCTTGTATATTCTTCCAGTTTGACTTGTAGAGACACTATCTGATGGCAGTTCTTAGTTTTTAACTTAAATAATAAGAGGTTTAACACCACTATGGAAGGTTTTTAAGTTTCCCTTTCATTTATTCAAGTGTAAGGGTTTTTCACCAAATGATAATCCTACCCATCTTCCTATTAGAGAATATTTTTGGTGATGCTTCTCATCTTTGCTGACATCTTTGTCTCAGGTCATTCAAGCCACAATAGAAAAGCACAAACAGAACAGTGAGACCTTCAGAGCTTTCAATAGCTCTTTTTCACAAGAGGAGGAGCATCTTCCTGATTCCTCAGTAAGTACCAGTGCTTTGTTCTCCTTTGCCAGAACAGTTTTACCAACAGTTAAGACTTACACAGCCAACTTTAAAATAGTGGAGTCTTTTTCTGGATTTTTATGTGACATTACAGGGCAGTCATCTCCATTTCTCTGGCTCTCAAATGTGTATCAGTCACAGTTACTCAGCCATGCAGATACAGAATAAATTATCAGGACAATTCAATGCCAGAGACCCATCAGGCACGTTTCCAGGCTGTTGGCTTTTTTTAACAGAACAGGTATAATTCCTCAATATTATGTGTGCTTAGCAGTCTGGAATATTATTTGTGTCCCTGGGAGATTTTGTTCATTACTTTTCCCCGTCTTGTCAGAGTTGCATTTTGGGATTATTTCTTTGATGTTATTTTATTATTATTAAAAATATTTTAAAGACTAGGGAGGAAAATTATGCATTTTAAAAGGATCTTAAAATGCTGTCTTATAGATAGTAAATATATTTCAGAAAAATATTCTTCATCTAAATATGTAAAATAGTCTTGAAAGTTCATTGTTTCCCTACAGCCATAAGGTATCGCTCTGTGTTGTGTTTGCTAGGAATTTTGTTTTAGAAGTATCCACATCAGGACAGTATCTCTCCATTCGACTTGCAAATAATGGTGATAACCTTAGCCACAGGCATTTGCTACAAGCTAAAGAGGAATGGGGCCTGGGAGAGCAAAATATTTAGGAATATCATACAATGCTGCCTGTGACTTTATGACTTCAGCCATGATAGATCTTGGAGCAGAGGGAGAGAAGGTCCATCTACAGAGACTGAACTTTGAGAGCTTTTTATCTTCTCCCTCCCCTGCCTCCTAAACTGCTTGTTTAGGGTTTTTTGTTTGTTTGTTTTGTACCTAACAATTTTTGACATCTCTCATTGAAGATTCAGGAGTGATTTGGTGACTCAATAATCTGGATTTTTTATCTGCCTGATTTCCCAGGGGCCTCAGGAGAGATGTTGGATGTGCCTTTCATCCCAACATAATCAGATTGACAGTGAAGAACTTCTCAACACTCCATAGAGTCTAGAATCCTGCTACTGATAGCAGCCAGCAATGAGCCATTTTCAGAATCTAGCAGAGTTTACTTATCCTGACCTATTCATCAGCTAAAAATACCTGTGGAAAAAATAGAAAATAATCAATTCATGTCTATATTTTTCAGTTAACTCATGGCTGCATTCAGAGCCAGGATGCTTTGATGAGAAAAATATTTTGCTAATAAGCAAACTAACAAGCACCCTTCTTTCTATATAATTAAGACACCACATCTGGTCAAGTTCATTACTATTATCTTGCTTTGTAAATTCAATTTGATTTTTCCTATGTGTTCATGGTGTAGCCACATATTTATACTCTACTATCCATAAAAGCCAAGCAGAGCAGAAGTCTGGTTTATCCCTGGCTGTGATATTAATGCAGTCTATACTGCAATTTCTTTAATGCTAGAATACTAATCTGCATTTTTAGGACATTAGCTTCTCTAGATAATCAGCTTTGAAACTGATGTCACAGTTAAATGTGACAGAAATTGATGTCCGTTAAAATGAGCTGCATGTATTTCTGTAAGGAAAACTGGACAAATACTGAGAATATTCTAACTGAATACACTGCGTTGGGTAGCATCCACCAGACGTCATCTATGGAATATTGGGCAGCAACTTTAGAGGAAAAAGTGACCCTTTTCTTCTCTCATGAACCTATAAATAGATTGCATTCATGCATTCCTGGCTGGATCTGTAACAGCTACTAGAAATTAGCCTGTACATTTTCTCTGTTATAGTGCTTAGGACTGGTTGCAGTTCATGACCAGTGCATGCAACTCAGTGCTTGCATTTCCCTGCTCACTCACATGAGCTCATACCAGCATTTTGGGTTGGTGTCAGCCTGAAATCTGCCTAGAGAAGACTTGAGGTTTCTGGGAGGTGCAGAGATCTGAAATTTTACCTACTCTTAAGATTATGACTGTACAAGTCTTCAGCAACTAATGAACTCTCACCTGTCAGGAGGGGAATATCCAGTGTCATTGCCAATCAGTGCCAAGCAGGGTAATGATCTTTTAAAAAGTCCTTTTAGAAAGCTTTCAGGTTCCTTTGTAGTTTAGCTCCTCCATTTTCACCTGCAGCATTTCCAGGCTGTGTGAAAGGTGTTTTTAAAGCTATCTAAAGATGTTCCCAGGGAACTGCTTCATCTCAGAAGAGTTGGAGGCTCCTGATGTGATGACAGACCCAGTTTGTGCAATCTTGGAAGGCTGGCAAGGAAAAGTGCTGCAGAGAGCTGAGCTTTGTGGAAGTGGCATTCCTATGATTTGAGATTGAGAATGCTTCTGATAGTTAAACCATGAATGTTAGATGCTGTATCATCATTATTTCCCTCTGCTGTTTCTTTCCCCATAGATCTGGGGTGGTTCTGACAAACATGTCAATAACTGTATTCTTATCTGAGACACTGTAAGTGGTAATGGTAATGTAACAGGGAGAAGCCCTTTTGAAATACTTTCCAGGTAAGAGTAGACAGTATTTGATTTTTAGCCCATTATTCCAAATAAACAAACAGAATTGGGGATCTGAATAGGCAACTGGAGAAATTTACTCTTTTCCCTAAATTTTTTAGAGGTTTTCTCAAGCTCTTCTTCAAACCTTGTTTTTTCTCCACGTTTTTATTTTTCCAAATCCCATCACAGCACACATACATCCTTTCACTAGGCAGAGTAAAATCCTGGGTTGATTAGGATTACAGTGAAAAAAAAGCCCCTATGCAGAGGACTGAGGAGCAGATGATGTGAACACCTTAGGTTGCTGGGTTTTTCCAGAGGCAGAAATAGCTGATTAGAGCTGAGTAGTGATTCTTCCCTTAATTCAATCGAATTCCCTGAGGAAGTGCTCTAGGGTGACACAGCCCTGGCCCAGGGGATGCACTTGCTCCTTTCTCTGTTTTAAAGAGTTGATTGATTGTATTAGAATATAAATAGATCCAATGAGGCATCAGAATAATAGCTCTTCAATTTGGCCACTTAAACAGAGATTAAACCTTCTTGCTTTAAAATTAAATGAAGCCAGAGTGCCAAAATGCACTGGCCATTTGGATAATCTCAAGAGATGTTGTCTGATTGGAAAAGGAAGAATGATCTATGGGAATAACAAGAGAATTTATCACAAAGAATCTAATAGTTTGAGAACCCGGTGTAAACTAGCAAACTCCTTGTAAATTAATTGCAGATAAGGTGGTTTTCCTTCCTTTTTAGAATGTGGCCTATGATTTTGGTACTCAGTGTACAAATGTACATTTGCCCTCTATATGTATTGAATACTATTGAATATATATATATGGTGTACATATAGATATATGAATATATGAACTCTATAGGAATATATATAGATATACAAGCATCTATGTGTATTTAATACATATACATCTCTATAATTGAATAAATGGAGATGCCACTTCACATTTATTTAGGATTGACATGTATTGTGAAAAAGAGAAACTTAACTGAGTGGTGTTTTGATGGAGTAGATTTCCTTCCTCTCAGAATCAATTGCCTTCACAGAGCCCTTGCTGGTCTGGCTGGCAGCCTCCAATAGAGAAGTGTCCTTCAAACCATGGCACTGGCTATCTGCAGCATGTGGGGGACAGGCACAGGTTGCACCCAAAGGCAGGTTGGCAATTCAGTGTCACCTGTAAAATCCTCCACATCAGAGTCCAGCCCATATTTGAGAGTGGCTGAGCACATGTGTGATGTGTGCACCTGGGCTAGTGGAAGGTGTCCCTGCTCATGGCAGGGGGCTGGAACAAGATGAGCTTTAAGGTCCCTTTCAACTCAGACCATTCTATGATTCTGTGATCTGATTTTATTAATTATAGTGTGCTCACAAGCAAAGAGTTGAGGGACTGAAAGCAAACTCTTTTTCTTTTCTGTTCCCCTGCCCTGCCCTTGTTTTTTTTTTGGTTTTTTTTTTATTCAGTGTTTAATATATTTGAGGAAGAACGTCCATGTTGAAACTGTTCTGTGTCATTCTGTTTCTCCTCAGATAGCCAGCACCAGCTCAGTGGAATCAATGCCAGGAGCAGATAGTGGTGGTGCATTAGGAGGGGTGAGTAATTTGAAGCTAATACTTTAGCCAAAGCAGTGTTGTAAGGTGGGTTACATTTCTTTTGTAGCAGGAAAAATAATCATACTTCAATATAGGTTTATAGGGTTTCTGTTCTGCTGTCTGTGGCCTCAGCTATGCTGTCATTAGTTTCCTGGCTAAGTTATACCCATAGCTACTTGTCATTTGCAGCATTAGAGAATTTGAATCCTGCTCAGATGTATCACAAAAACCAGGAAATAAACTCTCCAACCAGTTTGCTGAGTTAGACAGGTGACATTGCTTTATTAACAGTGCTGGATGTGTGTGGGTTTTTCCTTAAAGCATGCACAGACTTCATAAAGCACCATAACTCGTTTGGTAGCGGATATATGCTGCGTGCGCATCAGAGCTGGTTCCTTCAGTTTGCAACACTGGGTTTGGAGATGGGGGAAGTTTGGGTCAGCTTTTTTGTTTGGTTTTTGTTGGGATTTTTGGAGGTTTTTTGTTTGTTTGGTTGTTTTTGTGTACATGTATTTAAATTGTGATAGGGAGCTACACTGATTGCTTGAAGGGAGAAGGGCAAAAAGATACCAAGAAATCTATCTGATTAATGCTGTTGCATTGTGTAACTCAAGATTTCATCTCCAGAACCAAATTTTGAGTAACACTTCTTTCACAGTATGCTTTCCATGCATGCTAGTGCAGAAGAAGAGGTGATAATACTTTCTTATGTCTCTGGCCTGTAAAACATTGACTGCCACAGAAGCAAAATATACTTTCAAATGTATTATTCATTTGGCTCAGTAAAACAGCTATGACTGCTACTGAGTCAAACTCAAGTTTTTGAGTCCTTAACAAGGTCAGTTTTTTATCATTCTTACCTCTCTCTTCTAGATTAAAAGATTTTCAGGAAATGCCTAGGGTCAGTTGAATTTACAGAAAATTAGCCTCAACAAGAACAAACAACCACCAAAAATACCCTTACCTAGAGATACTCTATAGGATGTTCTGTATTAACATGATGATTTTAGTAACAAAGGAGCGGTTTAGCAGCTCCTCCTGACCTCTGACCAAGCTTGGAACCTTCTGGTAGAGTGCACAGTGTCTATGCAAAACTGTTAAACGGGCCAGCAACCTGACCTATACAAAAAATAAGTTATAAGTATTGGTGATTACTGTGCACCATGCTGGTTATTTTTTGTTCTCACTTCATATTTAACAATTGTTTCTTTATTTATAAAGAAATGCAACCATTTTTTCTTTATTTATAGTCGGTTTTGTGATTAGTGTTTTGTGCCTTGAGTTACAGAAGCTGTATTTAAGGAGCTACTTAAAAAAAACCCCAATGTTTTATAGTATTAAAAAACCCAAAGCCACATAAAAATTTTGGCTGGTCTTAAGTATCTTTGGGAAATGTAAATTTTATTTGGAATTAAATAAAAAACTTGTATCTTTTTAGTTGATTATAAATAGTTCTGTCAGTGATTTGCATAACATATCTTGATATGTTAAGTAGTTTTCTTTTAATCGTGTGTTTAAAGAAAAATTTAATTCTTGAGATAGAAATAAAAATGGAGTTGATCAAAAAGACAGTTTAAAATCCCAAAATTGTGTAGTACTGATTCTGGGCTCTAATTTTGCTAAAAATGGATAATAGCAATGAGAATAATGAATAAAAACGTTAATTTCAGCCTCAGAAAATATGAATTTTTTGTGCTGACATCCCTTTAGTAACAGGTCAGTGAGAGCTCAAGCAATACATGGTATGCTCAACAGCTTCACATGCAAACCACTTGGTGGTAGTGGTGGCCAGCAAACTGGGAGTGCCTTCCTGTGCTTCCCCAGCCTGCTTGAGAGGCTTCTGAGATTTTCTTCAGCGTTTGTATAACCAGGCAGTGAAATGCTACTGCAGGAAGGATCATCTGCTTATCTACAGCATCTTTGCTGAATTGTCTTGCTGCTTTGCACTGCTAGTGCAGGTTATGTTCAGACTTCTGTGTGCAGGAGGAAATATGAGCCTGTGGAAAATATCTTCATGTAGTCTTGCATGTATAATGTTGGCATGTAGAGAAACAAACTAAAATATTACAAAGTACAAAATTTGCTATATAATTTAAAATTTTTCACTTAGTAAGCATTTCCAGAAGCACTTGCTGATGTTCTACCCCATTGTGGGTTTCTCCAAGTAGTTAATTTATAAATGGAAAATACACCTGTAAGAGCATAACGAGAAGGAAAAGAATTAAAACTGCTATGTAGCTCAGGTGTCTGCTGATGTAAGAGTCTTATCAGACTATATTTATAAGTTACATGAACAATATTGGGACTGTATTTCTACTGCTGGCTCAGACAGAATGAAATACGTGGCACAGAGAAGCCCTGGATCCCTGGCAGTGCCCAAGGCCAGGTTGGACATTGGGGCTTGAAGCACTCTGGGACAGTGGAAGGTGTCCCTGCCAATGGCAGGGTGGCACTGGATGGGCTTTGAGGTCGCTTCCACCCCAAACCATTCTGGGACTGCGTGATTCTCTGACTATATAGCAAGTAATAAATAATGGTAACAGCAGTCTCCTAAGCCCACTGTTTTTGTTCCTACCAGCTTTTTGGTGATTCTTCCCTGCATTTAAGAAGCAAATGGAGGCTGAATAGTTCACTAAGTTCAGATCTCCACTCACCTAAGAAGGCCAGCCACAGGCCTTCATCTTGCAGTCACATGAGTTGTACCTCTTGCTGGGATATATGCTATTTTTCCACCAAAATTTTAAAATTGGAGGAAACTCAGGATTTGGAGATTTAAATGCAGCAGAGTAAAAGCAAATTAGCAGTCAAAACAGCCTGGTCTGAAAGTAGATCCTGGCTCTGAACAGATTTTATGTGATTTTTCCTGTCAGACTCAGCAGCTCCAAAACAGGGTTGGGTATATTGAGAAATATGGCAATTATTCAACCTCATTAGTATCAAGATGCTGAAGCAAGGGCAGCTCTGTGCTAGCACCCCTTATAAAAGGCATCAGCAGTAAATAAAGTAGCTTGTGCAATAAAGGACACAGTTTCAAAGTGACTGTTAAATTTATCTAGAATGAACAACATGAGTTACAACGCATGTCCTTGTTTGCTATTCAGTGTCAGTAGTTAAATAACATATTATTGAAAAAGTCTTCTATAATAGCTCACTGGAATTTGCTAAGTAATAAAGACTTTAATTTTTATTATCTTTTCTGTAGCTACAATAGCAATGTTTCAAACTCTCGTGTTCTCAGTATATTCTGACAATGTTGACAAATACTGTGAAATATTGCTGTCATTCATCAAACACTTAGAGACGTATATACAGCACCTTGTATTTTTGTAATCTGCATGTTGGCATGTTACTCATAGAATCATGGACTGGTTTGGGATGAAAGGGACCCTAAAGATCATCTCATTCCAACCCTCACCATGAGCAGAGACGCTTTTCACTGGACCAGGTTCCTCAGAGCTGAATCCAACCTGGCCATGAACACCTTCAGGCATGGGAAATCCAGTTGATGCTGCATCCAGTAATGCTATTCAATTTATCAGGAAACTGTGCAATTGGGTTTGCTGAGTGACTTTAGGTACTGGCTTGGATTTAGAGGCTAACCTTGCCTGGCCACAGCAGATAGTGCAGGTCCCTGGTGTGGGTGTCCCTGCCTTCCTGAGGAGCTTTATGCTTCATCTTGGGCTGGGAGGCCCAAGAAGCTGGCCTAAGAAAACTCCTAAATTAAGCATTTGAACTCGGGTGGTGCAAAGTCCACTCCCAACACCATTCACTTCTTCAGTCAAGCCATTTTCCCCAAAATCTTCATATCTCCTCCCCACCAAGGGAGGGAAATTTACAACATACTCAGGAAGTCAACCTGTACCTTGAAAAAGGAAGAAGAGGTGAGTGCTGGAAGGGAAGCTTTTCTTGAGAGGTCCACCTTGGCTATTCCTCCACCTCCTCACTGACAGACAGCAAGAGGAGATTGCTCCGTGGTGCTCAGGAGATGAGTGGGCAGAGAAGGGCTAAGAGCACATAATGTCCCCCCAAGGCTCCTGATAGTTGAGCCAGCCAGCCCTCCAGCTAAGGCAAGCAGCAGTCATGCAGATTCTTTCCTAAAATGGTATGAACTCCATAAAGGATCTTTGTCAGTAGAACTCTATGAACAATTTTGCAGTTTTTATTATTTTCTTTTTTTTTAATCACGTACTTTTAATTTCAGAGTGATTCCTCTAGGAAATCTTCCAAATCTAAGCGAGACAAGGAGAAACAGTCTTGTAAGAGCTGCAGCGAGAGCTTTAACTCCATCACGAAGAGGCGGCACCACTGTAAGCAGTGTGGGGCAGTAAGTATCCCAGCACGCTCAGCTCTTGAGTTTCTTCTGCAGAGACCATTGAGGACAATTTTTTATCTTTTTCAGTGCAGGCACTAAAAGACATTCTGGTTCATGGCAAGTCATTGTCAGATCAGGTTTTCCCACTTGCTTTACTTTCTGGGTATCAGGGGGAAAAAGAGCAAAACTGGTGCCAGGGTCCTAGTTTGTGCTGGTTTAATAGCAAATTCAGCGCCTGAGTGGATAGAAAGAAAGGTGATGCTGTTCCTGTGGATGGGTGTGTATCTGGGGGAAGGGGTTGTAGTTTGTTTGTGGAAGCAATGGCCTTAAGACAGCTTCACTTCACCCAGACAGCAGCTCTTCTAACATGAACAGCTGAACATGACATATTAAGGGTGGGATTAAGCTATTAGAGAGCATCCAAAGGAGGGCAACAAAGATGACAAAATGAGCAAAGCCATGTGAGGAGCAGCTGGGGGCACTTCTTCTCTTCAGCCTGGAGGAGACTGAGGGGAGACTCACTGGGGTCAACAACTTCCTCTGAGGGGAGGAGGAGGGGCAGACTCTGATCTCTTTCTCTGACCTCTTCCTAGTACTCAAGGGCCTGAAGTTGTGTCAGGGGATGTTTAGGTTGGATATTAGAAAGAGGTTCTTCCCGCAGAGAGTGGTCAGGCACTGGAACAGGCTCCCCAGGGAAGCAGTCACAACACCAAACCTGCCAGAGCTCCAGGAGAGTTTGGACAGCACTCTCAGGCACAGGGTGTGACTCTTGAGAATGCCCTGTGTGGAGCCAGGAGCTGGACTTGGTGATCCTTGCAGTTTCCTTCCCAGTCAGCATATTCCGTGATTTTGTGTTTCTTTCCCTAAAGAAAGGTTGTGTAAAAGTGGTTTCCTCCTGCTTGAAAAACCAAAGAAATTTTATCCCAGAGAGACAAGGCTGGCTTACTGAAGGCCCTTAGTCACCTCCCCTAGATCCATTTATTGACGACTGAATTCCCTTTTCTTTTTCTGTCAATCATAACCATAGCCAAGATGAGATGGATTGCTGTAAGGTGACTTGAAACCTCATTCAGTGTTCCTAATGTAACTAAGGTCATTTGAAATAGAGATAAATTTTCAGCTGCAGAGAGATCTATATGTATAGTTAAGGTATTTAAAGAAACCTCAGTCTCAGCAATTGAAGTTAAACTGCTGTAGAGGAGGCATTTTTACCCGGGTGTTGGGATTTTCAACCTTCTGGTTTGGTTTTTTTAATAACTGCTTAAATCATGAAATACATTTCTGGAGGTTTAAAATATCCCATTGCAAAGTCAGTGTAACTAAAGAAATTAAATAATGGTTTTCCCCCAGGAACAGAGAGAAACAGAATTACATCATTAATAATTTATTGTTAAACCATTGTTTGTTGTGCAATGCCTTGTGGTGTGACAATAGCATTTGAATTAAAAAAGTTAATTTATCTCAAGGAAAGACTATCATGTTGCTAAAAATACTGTTTTGCTTTTGTTTGGGTAACACTTCCTGAATTAAGGCAGTCCTCTTCATATAGCAATTAAAGCCTTACAGTGAACCATGTAACAAAATATATGTGTGCTGCAGGTTTGTGGTTGTTATTGTACAGAAATTCAGAATGGATGTCCATCAGGCTGACTCATCAGTTTCTCTCCCTGGAGCAAGTGTATTAGAGACAAATTTTTAGCATGAAAACAGGCTCTGGAACTCAGATCCAGCATTCTTTCCAAGCACTGGTTCCTTGGGCCCAGTGTGTCACTGCATGCTCTTGGCAGCTGAGGCAGACAAATAATTTTTAATGGCTAATATACTGGACTATGTTCTTAAAATAGTTGTTGCTTTTTGGATTCCTCAGTTCTCCAGGATGTCCTTGATTGATGAGGAATGTCAGCCACTTTTACTCTGGAAATCAGTCCTTCTTAGACCATTAGAGAGCTCTAATTGCTTCTTAAACTTAAGCTCTTTTTGACTTATAAAAGCTTATAAGAAAAGACAAGGAAAACAAACTTGAATGATGTTAGTCATACAGTATTTCCCTAAAGACATAAGTTTTCTTTAATTTGGTATTTTGGTATATGCCATGGGATCACAAACACGTCAATTATTAATGGAGGTAGATATAGTGAATATTATATTGGTCTTATATCTTATATATATATTTATATGTAATAAAATATTTATTGGTAAATAAAATATTTACATTAACTTTCATAGAATTTTGCTTTACTAACAACCATTCTGCAAGTCAATTTCTTTGATAAAGGGTTGTGTTTTAAACATGGCTAATTAAACACCACCTGTCTATTACAGGTGATCTGTGCAAAATGCTCTGAGTTTAAGCCACTTGCAGATAACAGCCGCCATAATCGAGTGTGTAAAGAGTGTTTCTTGCATCTCCCAGCTAGCCCCTGCAGCCCTGGGGTGGAAGCCGTTGGGGAACAGAAGAAAAGACTAGCTGCAGAGGTACAGTCTTTGGTTAAGAAGCTTTGTGAGGCTCTCTCTTTCTTTAGTGTATTTATTAAAAACTAATCAAATTGGTTTTCTTTTCTACCCCACCATGGTATTTAATCCTCTGACCTATAACTCTCATTGAACACGCCTGCAGCCTGGATGATGTTTGTAGATGGTGATCATTCATCATAGGATGCTGATCACACAGGGATGCATAGGTTTGGCAGCTAAGCTTCAGCTTCCAAACTTACAAAAGAGAAGGAAAACCCTCTGACTTCTTTTTATTTTGGTGTATTTCCAATCTTGATCTGTGCACAGTAACTATTCAAAAAATAAGATCTGTTTTATCACTTTTAATTCCATGCAGCAACTCTGTTGCTTGGGGGCTTTTGTCAGCTTTGTACCCAAACACGTCCAAGATCTCGGCAACAGAGTGTAGAGCAAGTTCTGGATCCAGAACCTGACCCCATCAAAACCTTTACATGTGTTATCACATATTCCCCTCTGCAGTGGGGGGATGGAATGAGATGGTCTCTACAGTCCCTTCTGACCCACACCATTCTGTGATTCTGTGATATCTGCTCTAGCTGTGCCTACAGATGATGAGCTCTTCATGGGTGCCAATACAGTCTGTGGTATCTCATGACAAACTTTGCAGCACTGTTTCAGTAGGAGAAGTTTGGGGTGCAAACCACACAGGGAAGAGAGAGCCCTGTTCATCTGAAAAGCCGAGAGGCTAACTGGTGAAATGTGACCCATTGCTTTACTTCAGAAAGAAGATTAAAGCAAAAAGCTGTAAAAACCCAAGGAAAAGTGTCATTTTTTCCCTCCTCTACTCAGGCTGCTAGTTTTTTTGTTAAATCTTCAAAGGATGAGGTAAAATGCAAGAAGGCTGGTGTATAGAAAGAAAATATCAGAATCAGGCTTTTTCTTTCACTTCTGTTTACATTAAACTATTTTAACAAGCTTATTAGCAGCTAAGGAGACTGCCACTTAACAAATGTTATTAGCAGCTGCCAGAAATCTTCAGGAGACTTCTGTGCAAATCCAAATGCAAACAGGAATTTTGATTTTCTTTGCTTTCTATTAGAACACAACAATTTCTTCCAATCTTTTTTTGGACTCTGATTTGTCTCCATCCATGCACAAGAGGATCTGTTAATAAACCTTTCACACTAATTTGAAGTAATCTCCCAGCCTACTTTGCTAAGCAAGAAATGATCTGCATCATCTTAATTACTATTCTCAATTTACTGGGTGGAAGTTGAATTTAGCTTCATGTCCTCTGGGAATGGTGGTTCAACCTCTGCCTCTGTTACATGGAATCATGCTATTTCTTAATTGTATATAATAATTATTAATTTTTATTTTATTAGGGCCTATCCAACATTTGTCCTCAAGTGTTATTTGACTCTGCACCACTTGAGTATTTTATATTTAATTCAAAGTGTTTTGCACACCTAAACATAAATGGAAGCAGCTCTGGTTGTTTTGTGTTTTTTTTTCTTCATCCAGAAGCAAAGCATCCTTGCAGCTGAAAACAGCCTCTTCAGCAGCTACCTCCAGTTCTTTGAAAAAGGGAAGACTTGGTACAAGATGTGGGTGACCATCCCCAAGAGTGAACCTGTTGTTCTGTATCTGCAAGGAAGCAGCCAGGTAAGATGGCATTCACAAGGGTTAACACACAGGAAAAGAAAAGCGTAAGTTTAAATATGTCAAGCTGAGGAATGGGTCAAAGGATTTGGCTTATTTCAAGAACAGAACTGAATTTTCAATTCTGGATATGGAACAAAGCCTCAGAGTTTAGATTATCTTGTTACCTGTACTTACTGCTGATAGAATTAAATTGCTTTTCCATTCAAAATTTTTGCAATAAAAAGGGGACAAAACAAATGTAATTTGGTTATCTTTTAGCTTTTTTAAGGTTTCAGACAGGTGTAGTCAAAGGTTTTATTACTCTTTCATTAGGGAAAGCACTTTCCTGTTAAATATATAGAACAGCAAAGGAGGCTGGATATTGCAATTGCTGGAATTGCTGGTTCAAGTTTGTTTTCTTTTTTAACCTAGTTCTGGGTCGATGGGATAGAGGAATTTGTGAAAAGGTAGATGTTCTTCAGCCTGAAAAATTATAAAGCTCTCTGTCATAGCATCATGGGGTTTTATCTTTACTTGAAATACTTACATTGATAAGAGTTTTTGTCTCTAAATGCACTATTGCAGCTAACTAGCATTTGTGTGTGGCAAAAGTCAAGGGATAGAAACATCTGTATCTAAACTAGAAATATCTGTCATGCTTCCTTAGCACTGAACAATGCTGAAAGGAGATCCCCATATCCAGTTTTGCATTTGGCATTTGACATATTTATACATGGCTTTGGTTTATCTTCTGTGGGGGATGGAAAAAGGAATGGAACGGAATTCAGCCAGCAATTACCCTGCTGTAGTTGTAGTGATAAGAAGATTTTCTTTTTATTAGCATCTGTTTGTGGCTAGGAACAGTCAAGAAAATCAGTTTTCCCTGTGATTTTATAAAGCATTTCAGAGTAAAACTCACCCTGTATCTGATCAACAAATACTACACCTTGTTAGAGCTGTGTTCATTTCGCAGCTTGTCAGCAGAAGCACCTCTGGCTTTAAGCAAGTTTGTGTGATGTTTTAAACGTAGTGCTCAATGAGGCTGAAAGCTTGAATTTTGAGCTTCAGCTCCCTTGGCTCCATCTGTGGTTCCAACCCCACACTGAGCAAGCATCCAATTAATCCTGCAGGCAGCAAGCTGCCCAGTTTCCCTCCTAGTCAGCAGGACATGTGTGGCTGAAATTACACATTGGAATAGCAAACAGCCTCTGACAAGGCACTAAAATGAAGACAATAAATCCAGTCTTTGGCTCTCTCTGGAGTCAAGGTCTTGAGAAAGGAACGATGCTTTAAAAAGCCAAGTAGAGAGAACAGCTTCACCAGCAGAGCTTTTCAACTGTATCTCAGACAACAGCCATTGCAATCCACACAAACCAAGCCAGATTGTCTCACACTTGGGCAAGGACAGTGGGAATAGAGGGAGAGAACTTTAAGTTCTTTGGCCTTCCTCACACAGAAACAATGTGCGTTATCTAAAGGATGGCAGGGGCGAGAAGTCGAGAGGAAGCAACACCCCTCACACAGTATGATTGAGAATTTCTCCTACTGCCCAACTGATGGTTGCAATACAGCATAAATAATAATCCATGGACATAATTCGTTTGCATTCAGTGCAAACTTAATGATGGTTGATTCTTCAGGCCCCACCTGACAGTCATGTAAAACCAGAGATGGAAGCTGGAGGAGCTTCTCTGCCTCAGTTGCTGTGTACTTTGTCCATGTCCTGCCATAATATGAGCATCTGCTCATATTATTAATAAGATCCCGGTTTTTTTAGGGGAAAAGTGTGCCTCTGGCACTAATTGTCAATTTTATGGCAGTTAAATTTAGTGGTTAGTGTCCTCAACTATTTCAGGGGTGAGATAAATCTCCCAATAAAGTGCCAAGAAAGCAAAAGGACAAGGTCATTTATCTTACCTTCCAAAACCAGGATTTACTGTCGGGAATGAGACTGAATAAAAAAGGTAGGCCTCTTTCTTCAAGGGCCTGCCATTCCCATTTGTATACTTCAATTTGCATCCAACTGCAGGAAAAAATTTGGAAGCAAGTCTTATTTCTTGATATTAATCCAACATTCTTGTTAATTCTGGTTTACATAGGATGCACTAGACTTCTGAGGAAAATCTCTTCCAGAGCTTCATTCAGTCAGAATGTCTGGAATCAGTTGGGAGCCACCCATGTGCTTAAATATTCTTTTCCCAGGCATAGTTCTGTTTTGCACAACCACCTCCATGGATCTCACAGGCCTCTTTAGACCTGCAAAGAAGCATTTCCTTTCAGAGATGTGTCTTTCGGGAATAATATTGCCACCAATAGTATTAAAGGTCTTGAAACATAAAGCATGACTTAAGAAGTTTGAAAGTTGGGGGATTATTGTTAAGAAGAACAGAAAGAATAGCTGCCTCTTGGGAAGAAGGAGCAAACCAAGCTGAATCTGGAGCTTTGGATACAGTGAAAGCTTCTTCCTCTGCACCCCTGGTCTTCATGCCAAAGAAGGGATGCTAGTGCAGGTAGAAACATGACTCACAGATTTAAAATAGCAAGAAAACTGTTCTTTTGCTTTTGACCCTTGTTCCAGGAGAATGGATTAATCCCCTGAGTGTTCGCAGTTCAAGTCTTTGCGTAAGGCTTTATGCATGAGGATTCCCAACTTGTTTAGGTCTGGGAATCAAACCAGTTTGATTTGTCCTCAAATGGAGTCACAATTAGTACAGCTGTTTGTCGTATTTACCTCAGTGAAATTGTAAGAGTTTACTTATAAGCAAAGACCACTTCAGCTGTAAGGAGCAGCAGTTTTAAGATAAATTAGTCTTGCCTTTTCAAGGGCTCCACCTGGACCTTCTACCCTTTTTGGCCTTGTAAAATGCACAGCTGCTTGCATAGCTCTGACATGAACTTACCTGAATGAGACATGCCAAGTTAAGGCTTCCAGCCTAGCTGGAAAAGTAATGGATTTAGGAGAAATATGAAAGGTAAAACTAGTATAGCTAGAGCTAATATATTTATGTATATATCAGATCAAACTTGATCCAAGAGAAAATTTTGTTTTATAAAGAAGAAAAATCTTCCATTCACCATGTAAATGTGATTTACCTTTAGAAAATAAGGGAGAAGCTGAGTTTGAAATTGAGCTCAGAGTTTTTGGGAAGTTTTTTTTCTTGCTTGCCTTTTGATCCTGTTTAGTAGAAGCTTTACCTGGTCCTGCACAAAACTCTGCCTGCCCTTTTTTGGTCCTGAAGATCTTTGCATCACATGAGTCTCTCAATGCTTTCTGTAAGGCTGGGGTTAGATCATGAATTGATAAAGAGTGGAGTTTAGGTAGAAAAAAACAGGGATTATCTAAGCCCATGCGGAAGTAGGAGGGGGAAAATGCCATTGGTGGGTCACTGTTGTCAAGAGAGCTTATACATGGTAAAGAGCTGTGGAGTCCAAGAGGCATGTCTATATGCAGGAGTGCCTGAAACAGAACTGCCTGTGTGGTGGAACTGAGTTGTCTGTTCCCAAATCTTAAATGCTGGGTGTTGCAATGACTGCAACAGAGCAATAAATACATGCTGCTGTAATGACCCAGATAAATAACCCATTTGTGTTGTGCTGCTGAGAGTCAGGATGAGTGCACAGGGCTTGTGATTGCTGACAGTATTACACATTCACTAGATTTTTATCTATCACTCACTCACTATCAGAGGAAAATTATTGTAATCAGCCCTAAAGTGAAGCTCTTTCAGCACTGGGTATTTTGATTTGATGAAATACTAGTATCATGCAGTCATACTATGCTGCATGCAGAAATATTTTTTAAAAATACAGTCCAACCAGCCAAATCGGTAGGCTCTTAAAACTAAAACATGAATTTTATCTCTCTTGTAAGGCCTGTAAATCCTACTTACATGCTCACTATAGGGCTGGAATTCCTCATGGATGCATAGTAGTCCCTAGATTTGTTGGGCTTCAGGTAGGAGGGAAGGGGTCAGCGGCAACCACGGATGCTGCTAGTCCCAAAGAGAAGTCTGGATTGCGGGTGGGGTATTCCTCAAGGCCAAGTGCTTCACCTTTACCTGTCAGCAGTACAGCTTTTCAGAGATAATGTAAATCCCTTCCTTTTGGATCAGGCAGGTACAGACAAAGTGCCAAAGGCAGCATATTAAGGGAGGATGCAAGACCAAAGGCAGACTGCTTAATTTGCCTGTGTCTGCACATATTGGGTAGGTGCAACACATACAACTCAAATATCAATTTGCTCTTATGGTGCACTTCGTGGCTACAAACAGCATCATTTGTCATTGTCATGGGTAACCTACAATTTTCCATTTGACAAGTCCAAATGTCTTACTCTTCCAAACCAAGACCAGTGAAACAGGCATGGATGAGCTTGCATGTGCTCTTGTGCATTTGTGTTCGTCAGTCCCATGTTTGCTTGCTTGAGCAGTGCCGTGTGTGCAGGAGCTGCTCTGTACATGCCAATTCTTCTGCATGGGCAAGACCTTCCTGTTTTTAGGGATGTGGCTGTGGTGTCAGGGAATAGAAACTGTGCTGCATTTAGGACAGCTAGTTACACTCAAATGAGAACTGAGTGTAACTAGTGTTTGGCCTAAAGCTGTCTTTAGTCTCATTGAATAGTGCTTCGTCTTCAAATAGTTGGACTCTTGTATTTTTGCATGACAATGACAAGCAATAGATTAATAAATCAAGAAGCCTGTATTGATTTAATAAACTGTGTTACATCTTTGACTGTGTATTTCTTGCCCATTTAGTTAATGTACATGTTTGCATTGATGTGAGCAGTTTTGATACTTGAATTATTTTAGACAAAGTGTTAGAAAAGTTGGCATTTTTTTGGCCATTGTTTTCAGAGTTTTGGTCCTCTTCCAGATTTACCAAGTCATCTGCATTTGGTGTGGGCTGACAAAAGAATGATTTTGCCACTTCTCTGTGGGATGCTTCGTTAGGTTAGGTATGGGGCTGCAACACAATCAGCTGCTACAGAAAGTGACAGCTTTGTACAGATGCTTGATGCCTGTGTGATTCAGACTTCAGTTTGGGGACTCATCTTTAGAAACACTTTGCTGAGAGCAGTTGAAGAGGTTTCTTGGCTATGGCACACCCTGCCTTGCTAAAATAGTCTTTCTTGAGAGCTTAGGAGAGGAGTTGGTTGATGCTCATGATGTAACTGTTAGCTGTATTGCTCCTTAGATCTGACCTTTAAAAGATGGTCAAGAATTTGAGCACTGGTTTCCTTGAGAACTCTCAAAGGCATCATAAATGACTGAAAATCAGAAACCGTCTTTTCTTTCAAAGACTTTTGCCTTGCCCTTTAGTTGCCTTGGTGTCTCTCAGGGTCTAGCTTTGCTTATTTGCTTCCTTTTTACCAATCCTACAAAATATCCCATGATGTTCAAAAGGACAACACCAATCTCTTCTCAGCTGGATCCCATTTCCTGTATCTAATGCAGAGGAAATTTTGTCAAAGACACATGCATAAGTTCCATGAAATGATAGTAAAATCCCTGGCCATATTTACTGTGAAAGGGAATCAGTGAAGTACAAATAAAGCACCAGTAAGGCATTGCTTTTTGCTGGTTTAAGCTGAGCAGTCAGTAGTACTGCCTTGTCCCCGCTTCCTCCTCTGCAGAGCCTGGGACTGCGTCTGTGTGCTTCCCGCAGTGTGTGCCTGCCGGCTCTATGCAGTGTGCCTGCCCCTCCCACCTCAAACTGCATTTGGTCCTGAATTCTTACACTTGTTCTCTCTCCTTTAGGATGGACGAAACCCACGTCCTATCCCTCTGCCAGGCTACGAAGTCAGTTTACCAGATTCTGGTGAGAAGTTTGACGTGAAGCATGTTTTTAAGCTTTGCCAGTCCCATCAAACTCTCTATTTCAGTGCAGAAGATGAAGAGCTGCAGATGAAATGGATAGAAGTTCTCACCAAAGCTGCCAAAGGGGAGACTGAGGATACGGCTGAAGGGCTCAGCAACCCATAGAGCAAGTTTCATTTAGTTTCTCTCTTACATGCTATAAACCATCACTTGAATTTGGTATTCATGGCACTTTGGAATCTGTATGGCTTTATATTTTCATGTGTCTGCATATGAAATTCAGTGGTTTCTCACCTTTTATTGTACATTTTTCACATACAGTAGTTACCTGCCATATATTATGTTAAATGAAAAAGTAGTTGTTGGTGATGTCAATGCTGGTTTTAAAACAAAAGACAAGGAGCAAAGCATTAATTTTAACAAAGGTAATGGAAAATCATCAGTCTTTTGTTTTCCTAAATGTATATTTTCTAGTCCTTTTGATTGCTGTTGAGTGCAGGATGTGTATAGTCTGTGATTGTTCTACAAATGTTGCCTTTTAAGTTAAGTGTGGTAAAGGCATGTGCTGGCCACTGACATTCCATTCTCTGTCTCACCCTCCTGGTAAAGTCTTTGTGATGTGTGAGCAGCGTACTGAGTATTTTCCCATCGCTAAAACTATGTCTCTGCTATTTTGAGATGACCTGTTCAAATGATAAATACTGTAGAAGGGATTTCTAAAAACGATGGCAAATGGTGCAGAACAGAACATTAAGAAGCCTCATTGGTTTTAAGCATTTATTATATTGATTGCTTTCTTCTGGAACCAATACCTTCCTTCCCTATATTGGAACCCATTATGATGTAAGTGAACAAACATTTTATACTGCAAACTGGGTTATGATCAATAAACAAGAACATTTTTAGTATACAC
Source organism: Acridotheres tristis (assembly GCA_037013685.1). NCBI lineage: Eukaryota > Metazoa > Chordata > Aves > Passeriformes > Sturnidae > Acridotheres > Acridotheres tristis. The sequence goes on along the minus strand of CM072899.1, from coordinate 20,454,373 downwards.
CATACAAAAAGGTGACTTTTTTGTTCTACTGGTTAATTTACGTGGCCTAGATTTTATTTATATATTTTGTAAATAATGTTTCATAAGTATTTTAAGAATTTTTAAAAGACCTCAGCTAATTAACAGGATTTAGTGCATAGTTAAGACATATTTGTATGAACTGAGTTTGTAATTTAATTTTCCTGTTCACTTGTTTTTGTCTTATTTTCAAACAGAAATGCTTATCTGTTTAAATAAAAATTCCTGCAGTTAACTCCTGAGCCAGATTTCCAAGGCACAGCAAAATTTAGGTCAACATTTAATATAGGTTAAAAAAAATATATTAAAGTCCAAAGCAAACAAACAAACAAAAAAGGCATGTCTGTTCCTAGTGGTAGTAAGCATGTAGTATCAATCAAAATTAAATAAAATCTTTCACAGTACTGTATTTTTAAAGGGTTTGGTTTAACTTTTGTTTCCTCCTTAGCCTTCTACATTTTCTGATACCGATAGAGAGGAAGAAATGCTCCATACAGAGTTTTTTAGGGTTGTTGAAAATTAGTGATCTGAATCAGTGCGTATTTTTTGGACTAACAGAAAAGGACTTCTCCTTCTTTGGAGTTTGGTTTATTTTTTACATTGGTGAATAAATCGTATATCTGAAGTCCATGATGATAAAACTTAGAGGGCATGTATTTGATTATCCACTGGAAATTTTTCTTAAGACTTGCATCTTTCCTCCCTACTCACCCTCTCCCAGCAGTCTACACAGAAAAGATTTCTTGAAGAGTAGCTTTTACCATGAAAAGGAATTCTTTCCAGTGTGTGTTATTTCTTCTCCTAAGCTTCCTTGAAAATATAATGATGTAGAGTACTTGCCTTGAAAATTTACTCATTTAGTAACATTTCCGGTTTGGAGGTGGGGTTTTTGTGTTAACATTCTCTCATTCTATGATCCTAAGCAAATCAAGGGAAATGTGCTTAGTGAACACATTAACAAACCAGTATGCAGTAATGCAAGTGCAAAGCACCCTCAGAGAACAGCCACAGGCTACAGAACAGTGTTGTAGGAGAGTTTCTCTTGATCCACATTGACTGACAAGCACAAGGTCCCAGAATACAGTGATGCTCTGAAATCACAATCAAATCCTCTGAGAAATCACTACATGTCTCTGAAGGTTTGTCCTAAGTTTACAGCAGGATCTAATCTTGTCCAGATCAAAGACTGGAGGGTTAGGACCTTTGTTTCGCTTTGTTTCATTCTCCTTCCTCATCTTCTCTCCTTTGGAAGGAAGTGGAAACTCCCAAAGCTGAAGAAATAAGCATTGCTGACACAATTTAAAAAAAAAAAAATCATAAAAGCTGTTCTTCTGAGCTCGGCCTGCTTCTGTGCATAGGGTTAGCACAGGGATTAAGCATCCCAAAAATCCTACTTACGCCTTCGTATTAGTGCATAAATAAGATTTAAGCCACTAATAGCCCCTTTCTAGCTCTGCACGGAGCTGTATTATATATGCTGGCCATGATAAGTCCAGAGAGAAAATTTAGATGTGGCAGCAGCAGTTAAGTTTAACCAGGGGACTGAATTTTGATGAAGTGGGTATTAAAAGTACAATACCCATAGCTGCAGTGTCCCGACATCAGCACATTTCAGAAAAGATGCCAAAATCTCACAAGAAGCCAAGCTTCTCTGTGAATGAGGGATGTGGCGTGTGGAGCAGTGCCAACAAATCCTCTCCACTTTGCTGCTTGCAACCATGAAATAAAACACACTAAGTCTTTTTGACTCTGCCTGTCAGGTCAAGGTACCAGACCCTACCTGCCACATAGCCAGAACACTCCTGCTCTGAGCATGGCTGGGGCAGAATTTAACCAAGCTGTGGTGCTCTGGGCTCTCAGGCATTGCAGGATCCTTAAATTCTGCTGTGTTTGGGAGCTAAACCTCACAAATCTGTGAGAGCTTGCTTTATCCTTCCTGTCAACAGCTGGATAAACCTTTCCTTTGCTTCTCCAGGAGCTGCTGTCTCTCTCCAAGATGCCCATCATCTCTTGCCTGAATTAAACTGATGTCTGTCATTTAAAATTTTTTTTCTGTAAATTGACAATCACAGATTAAGGGTTTGAACAACCCTGGATATGTTTCAGGAAGATTTCATTAACAAATCAATTAGCTGTATTTAATCTCATACCCACATATTTTTCATTATGAGTGCTTATTTATTAATTTTCCTATTCTGTTAAAATGTGGTGTTACGCCCTCAGTGGGAAGAGCTGGCAAAGGCAAAAATACAAAGAACCAGCAGGGCAAGGGAAAAAGGCAGTGACAGAGCAGACAGAGCAGATGAGGCCAGTCTCCTTATTTCCTAGCTAGAGGTGGGATGCATGTTGGTGGGTGGCTCATTTTGCAGCTGGTGAGCAAGTGTGGCGATCAGGATGAGGAACAACACAGAACTAAGAGACACAGCATTACAGAAATTGTCTGGATCCAGTTGATCCACCTACATTTGAGCCTTTGGTACTGTACAAGCAATACCTGAGTTCTACCACTGTGATCGTTGGAGTTTGGACAAGACTCACTGTCAACCCCAAGACTACAGGAAATCAAACCAGTCAGTGAAGAGGTTTTATTTGAAATCAATGTCTCCATCCAAAATTATGAAGAAGGTGTGTAAAATTATCGGGGCAGAAGTTGTGTTTTTGATAAATGATGTGCGACCTTTTAATATCGCTAGCCCCAAATTGCTCATGGGTATCTAAAGGATCAGGGATATTGTGTCCAGGGTTCATCAGGGACAAAGTCGGCATGGACAAATCTGAGAAACAGGAAAACTATGAAATGGATGGTCCTTACCTGCTGCGTCTGCTACGGACCACCAGCACCAGGGAATTGGGGCCAGGTTTTCACAGAGGCAAATGGGACTGACCCATTCAGATGGACTATTTATTATTCACCTTAATCTCCTACAAAAAGGCTAGATTTCAGTGTGCTCATTTGGTTTACTCATTCTCCAGCCTCTGTGTTGGCTATGATGGAGAACTAGTGCCACCATATCAATGCCTTGTTGTGATCAAATCCTAAAATCATACAGTATCGTTTGGATTGGAAGGGACCTTAAGATCATCTTGTTCCACCCCCTCCCATGGGTGGAACACCCACGGCAATGGGCAGGGACACCTTCCACTATTCCAGGGTGTTCCAAGCCCTGTCCAACCTGGCCTTGGGCTCTTCAGGGATGGGGCAGCCACAGCCAGGGCCAGGGCCTCACCACCCTCACAGGGAAAAAGAAATTTGTTTCTTAAATCTGAACCCCATGAGTCTCCACGAGATGAGCACAATCATATATCATACATGTGTATGTAAAACTGCTTCTAAAGGTGATGCAGGGGAGGCAATGTGAATCCCAGATCTATTTTTCTGTTCTCATGGAATTTCTTGTCACTGACAATTGTTCATAGTTTCTACAGAGAGAAAGATGACAAAACTGAGAGTTTCTTGTTTGATGCTGGAGCTGCTCAGAGAGATAAAATGCAGTAGAGCAGTGAAAATGAGGAATATGTTTCTATGTCCATTGTAAGCATCTTTTAGAGATAGAATAGAGTAATCACTGTGCTGGAGCACATTGGGACCATGTGTATGCCCATATCCCTTCTCCAGGAATGATGTGGAGGATGCTGGTGGATTTGGGAGGTGAGCACCTGTACCTGCCCAGAACACACAGCATAGCCAGGTAAGGAACATGTCTCCAGCCATGGCCAAAGCAGATGTGAAGGAACATGTATGGATGTGTGATTGCCAGCTGCCTGATGCTTGAAGATATCCTGAGATAGAGATCGTACCCGGCCTTTAATAACCCCTTAGAGGATTTTTGACCTAGAACTTAACTGATTTTTTTTTCACTGTATTTTTTTTTTAATATCCACAATGTCCTGTGTCAAAGAATTCTGTAGCTAAACCCCACCTTGGCTAGAAGGTTTCTTACCTTATTTTGAAGCTGTAGTGCTGGCACCTTTCAGGTCTGGCTTGGGCAGCAGCACTGAACCTTCCTCAGGACCCTGAGGTTGCACAGAAGTCTCCTGGGTCTTCCCAGGTGTCTCTTTCTGTACTGAAAGAGTCTGGACTGTTTCTTTGCTCTTTGCTGGATAGCTCTGATCACATGTGCTTCCTCTCCTTGAATCTCCTTTCTTTGACTACACAGGACATGAGGTGGGTCAAAGCCAGATGCTGATGCAGGGAATTTATTTTTTTCACATTTCTGTCTCAGACTGTTTATGTCTGGGGCAAAGAATATTTGAATATTTTCCCTCTTCAGCATCTTGTATCATTTTGACTGTCTTGAACAGTAGTGATATGTGAGGACTTTGCTGGTGGGCAATACTTCCCTTGTTCAGTACCTTAAACCAGCTGGAAGAAGAAATATTAACCAATATCAGCTCAGTCTGTTTTGAAGTTGATGCTACACATGTACATGCATCTCTTTCAGTCACTGTTCTTTGCTAAATGAGCAAACTGACAATGTTGCAGAGCATCTGTGCAATTATATTTGTACTACTTAGAGACTGTGACAAATCCATTATGTGAATTGAAAAGCGCAAAAGGTTAAAATAAAAATGGCTTAGTAAAATTGCAACAATCCATTTAAAACGGCACAGGGGAAATGTAGAACTGTGAAAAGCACTGAGCATCCACCATAAGATAAAATAAATCTTTATTTGCTAGAACGACACCAGGCAGCTCCTTGGCTGGTATAAATAGATGAATTTAGTTACAACTGTCTGTTAAATTAGCTAAGGATCTGACCATATACCTTTGTTTGATCTTTAAGTATTTCTGCTTCCTTCCAAGCCTTAGATAATCATCGATTTACTGTCCCTAGATGCACAGGAGTCTTGAGCAGGATGTCCACTTCACATAGCCATTTGGAGACAAGGGCTCTGCATGTTTTCATTGGTCTTGGCTTGCAAATAGTTAATGTTCTTCCTTACAGTAAATTTCCCCCTATTTCTCCTAGCATAGAGAAAACCTGACACTACACTATTATTCGAATAGCTGCTAATTTTTTTTACCTGAGAGATCAATTTTGTGTCAAATTCCTGTCAGATTAGCAATTTTTCCCTGATTTCTGAAGTATGCACTAGACTTAGGATAATAATGCATTTCTATAAGTCTGTAATGAAGTCATCAATCAGGAACAGCACACTAACGCTTTACTATGCGCCTTAGAGATTGCTTCCTGTTGATGTTTTGAAGGGATAAAAGCAAATCCAATATGCATCTCCTGCAAGGGTCTAAAGCAGTTGCTGATGTCACATGGGCTCAATCGTCTTCTGAGTTATGCAGATCAAATCCCCAGGATTTGTTTGACCTGGGGACTTGGCACATGTGCCAGCTTCATCACACAAACCTTACCCTGGCACCATGGAAAAGTGGAGCAGGCTCCATCAAGTGAGTGGTGTTTCTCTGAAATGAGAGAATTTTACTTGATATTCACAAGGGCATAAAGTGATAGGACAAGGGGACAACTGTTAGACTGAATATTAGGAATAAATTCTTTACTAGAAGGGTGGGGAGGCCCTGGCACAGGCTGCCCAGAGGAGCTGTGGCTGCCCCTGGATCCCTGGGAGTGTCCAAGGCCAGGTTGGATGGGTCTTTGAGAAACCTGGGATAGTGGAAGGTCTCTGGCCATGGCACGGGGTGGAACTGGATGGATTTTAAGGTCCCTTAACCATTCTATTTTTATGTGTACTTGAGGCTTATAGAACTCGTCTCTGATAGAGAATGACCAGATATAGAACGAATATCCTTACATTTGTAAAAGGTAGACATTAGGAGAAGGAAATTAATAAATAAATTTGCAAGGCCATGTCTGCTTAACTGGAATTGCGCTGATTAGCCCCAAACAATGCTGGGGGAGATAGGCTTCATGAGTGTTCACAGCAACATTTTATTTTGGATTGAAGACACAAATGGTTGTTCTCAGAGTGTTTGTTTTTCCAAGCTACTGACAAACAGAATGTGTATTGATGCCACTTGGCCTGTCACACTGTATTTAGTAATTTCTATAAAAGAAGGAACAAAATTGTTCCCTCTTCAAATTAGCTTAGCATTTTCAGGCTCTGATGGCATATATGCAGCTGTGTTTTGCTGTGTTTTTCTATACTGTGGCACTGGACTGCACTTAATAGCAATACAAGAAAATAGTTCCTGAGCTGTAGCCCCAGGCTGAATCCACCACCTCCCTAACACCTACTAGAAAGAAGGAAAACACACTAGAGTTTGCAGCAGGCAAGCAGGCCACTTGTTATCAGCCATGAGCCACCTTTACACGAGCACAGCAGAGTTCTGTGCCACTGATAGCCCAAGGGAGCCACTGGAGGAGCCAAAATGGAGCTGGGCATGGGCATACAGCATGTCCTTGGCAGAAAGGACTCTTCAGGTTCCTACATGCCTTATTCCTTGGTACAGGAGCAGGTTTGTTTCTTCCACATTGAGGAGTTCCCAGCATTACTCCTCTCTGCTGAGAGAAGCAATACTTTATCCCCACATCTATCATAGAATCACAGAATGGTTTGGGTTGGCAGTAACCTTAAAGCCCATCTCATTCCACTCCCTGCCTTGAGTGCTGTGTCCAGATTTTGGGCCCCTCGATTTAGGAAGGATGTTGAGATGCTGGAGCATGTCCAGAGAAGGGCAACAAGACTGGTGAAGGGTCTGGAACACAAGCCCTATGAGGAGCAGTTTAGAGAGCTGGGGTTGTTTACCCTGGAGAAGAGGAGGCTCAGGGGAGACCTCATCACCCTCTACAACTCCCTACAAGCCAGGTGGGGATCAATCTCTTCTCCCAAGCAATCAACAAGAAGAAAAGAGGACACAGCCTTAAGCTGCACCAGGAGAAGTTTAGGCTTTGCATAAGGAAAAGATTCTTCACAGAAAGAGAGGTTTGGCATTGAAATGGGCTACCCAAGAAGGTGGTGGAGTCACTGTCCCTGGAGATGTTTAAGAAAAGACTGGATGTGCCACTCAAGTGTCATGGTGTGGCTGACAAGGTGGTGTTAGGTCATAGGTTGGACTCGGTGATCTCAAAAGTCTTTCCAACCTAGGTAATTCTGTGATTCTGTGCATGAAACCTACAGCTGGCAGAGGAGGAAGAGGAAAAGTCAGGGGGCAGAGTGAAACCACCTCCCTGGGGCAGAAGCACATCACTGAGCCAGAAACCTGGGGGATGGGAAGAGCTCTAACAACCGAACAGATCATTTCATGTCACTTTTAAGGGTCACGCTTTTCTTTCAGGAATAGCTGAGTTTTCAGATGTCACACCTGTGCATGTGTGATCTGACTAAACAGAAGCTGAGGCTGAGAGCTACTGTTCTCCTTTTAAAGTTACAGAACAAGCAACAGGATCTGCCTGAGGCTCTGAGCAGTATAGGCAAACCCAAGAGTCACCGCCTGGGGCTGAGGGGCTGATGCTCAGCTGGGCCAGCCTCAGCTCCTGAGGGTCAGGGAAGAAGGGGGTGGCAGCAGGGTCGTCCAGGAGAGGAGAAAGGGGATCAGCTTGCTGCTGCTGGAGGGCTGGAAAAATGCTGGGCTGGGACTTGGGAACACGTCCCTGCTTGTGGCCAGGCAAGCCCTGCAGCAGCCCAGGCAGCTTTGCTGGAGACTGTCACTTCAGCAGTCTTGTGCCCTTGGCAAGCCTGGAGGCAGCTCTAATAACTAGGATTAAAAGAAAGGCAATGCCTTAGGGCAGTTTAGTGAAATCCAACAGTTAAACAATCCCTAAGCAAAAGCAGAGCCTGGCTGGGGCTGCATGGCTTCCCCTGATGCTGAAGGTGAAACCAGAGGCCTTAAAAATCTGCAGCCTGGGAGATGAGTGACCTTCTAGGGGATCACACCACAGGGCTGTTGCCTGTGGTGTTCCATGACATGGGGAGCAAAACCACTGTTGTTGGGTTACACATTCCCTTACAAACCAAACCTGAATGCTACCATGAGGTGAGTGGAATTCAGGTGCTGCTGCTTAATTTGCTTCTGTGAGTGCCTGTAAGGAAAAATTTGACTTGCAACACACTTGTGTTCAACTTGAATTGTGTAACAGCAGCTAGAAAGGTAGCGGCTTACAGAAAAAACTACTTCCCTGTCTTTGGTATTCCTCTGGTTTCACTGGACTTGACTGGAGGAGCTATAGTTCCTTGTTGACTTTAATTAGATTGATTAATATTTGGCATTATCAGCAATACAAAACTAATTCGTAAGGTGCAGCTTTTTCAAAAATGCTGGGGTGTTGCTATAACGTGACCAATGTGAATGTGGTCTAGTTGTAGAGATGGAAATAGAAGTCCCTTATATCTGCAACATTCCTAAGGCCTCTCTGCCAGATAAGCTCACAGGAAAGAGTGTTGTGGCCAGCAGCACACTGAGCTGTGTCACCATTACATGTGGGCATGATCCTGCCCCATTTGATGTTTCAAGAGGAGCCTTTATAGGTTTTTCAGTCTACTTCAGTTTGGTGCACCTTGGAATTTAATCTCTCTAATCTGCTCCTGCAGACTATTTTTTTCCTTGTAATTCCAGGTGGGAAAAAAAATTGAGACGGGTATAACAACTGGAAAGAGTCTGAATAGCTGCAGTGCTGGGTGTGGGCCCCAGACTATAGGCTCAGCACCAACACACAGAGCTTCTTCAGCAGAGCCAGTTGTTCCTCCTCTTGTTTTGTGTGGACACACGGTACAGACCATTAAAGGCCTTTTTTTTTATCTACTGCCAGTATCAGCAAATCAAGGATCTCAACAAACACTGCTGAGACCCAGACTCACCGTGGTAATGCTGCCAGGGCAGTAAATGGCAGGGGGTGACATGGCCCGGATGTGAAAAGCACAAAATGACACACGCAGTGTGTGCAAGGCACCTGGGTTTCACCAATTAGCTTGTGAACGTTGGCGTGTGCCACCCAGCTCCGGATAGGATGATGGATCTGGGAACCATCCAGTCGGTTTAGCTGCAGATTCCAGTGAAAACAAACAGAACTTTATATGCATGCAAGAGATTCTGCTCCTGGAATACAACCACATGAAGAGCAGTAGCCAGTGCTTGCAAGACCTGACCCATGAGAACCAGACTGGGGTACCTGAGGCTGTGCAGGCTGTGAGCACCAGCCTGGCTGCATCGGGGACTGACGGCAGGCAGCAGAGGACAGGCAACGGGCGGGTGGCAGACAGGCAGCGAGGGGTGGGCAGTGGGGGACAGGCAGCAGGGAACAGGGCAGGGCAGGCGGGGCGGGCAGTGAGGAACAGGCAGCCTCTGCCCGGCGCCGCGGGCGCTGCCCCATTCCCGCTTGGCCGCTCGTGGGATGCCGAGCGGGCCGGGGAAGGGCCGGGCCGGGCCTGGCCGGGCCGGAGCCCGGGGCTGTCAGGGCACGTCGCTATCCCACGCCCTGAGGCTCCGACGGCGGCCCCGCTGCTCCAGCCCCGAGAGGCCCCTCCTCTCGCCCCGCTACCCCTCCTTCCCCGCCCCGCCTCGGGTGTCGTGAGGAGCCGCGGGACGGGCGCCCGGCGGGGCTCCCCGGGGCGGGCGGTGACTTGCCGAGCTGCTCCCCCCGGCCCGGCCCCTCGGAGGCGGATGCGGGCACGGCCCACCTGCCGGGCGGCTCGGCTCGGCTCGGCTCGGCTCGGCTCGGCTCGGCTCGGCTCGGCTCGGCTCGGCTCGGCTCGGCTCGACATGCCCGCAGCCACTGGGCCCGGGCTGGACGCGCCGCGCACCTCCGCGCTAGGGCGGGACAGCGGCGGCCCCCGCGGATACACAGGTACGACCATGGTCTCGCATTGTTCCTCGCACAAGTTCCCTCCTGCGTCGCACCGGAGGGAAGATGCCAGCGGTGGTAGCACCAGAGCCCAGTCAGGGTGCAAGGATCCCTCCCACATACGGACGCGGGGTGACCGGAGGAGGATGCGGTACCCCCGGACAGAGGTGTTGTTGTATGTGCCCGGGAAAGGGGCACACTGAAGTTCTCGGGCACACAGCGATGGGTATCCCGGAGCCGTCCCGGAGCCACCCCGGGCAGAGGGGAGGTCCAGGCGGGTCCCGGCGACCCTGGGACAGCTCTGCCGGGGCTGCACTCGGGGCGCCGAGCGGGGCCAGTCCTGGGCACACAGCACACAGTAGCCCCACTCCAGAGCCGTCCGAGCGGCTCACCCGGTGGCTGCTGGAGCCCTGGGGAAGGTAATTGCTCCCGGAGAGGAGGCGCTGCGATGAGTGATAGAAGTTTGGTGTTCAGTCGCTGGGATGGCCGCGGGCACGAGGGACGAGTGCATTTGGGCAAGGGAGAATGTCTGGCAAGGATGGAAGGTGCAAGTTCTCAGAGACATCGCTCCTGGGCACATGTCACCAGGCTGGGAAGGAAATGAAGATATGGAATGTGGTAAAACATTGAAGGTTAGAATGAGAAACCAATCAAAACTTTTTTCTTCTTCCCTTGAGTTTTGTTACTCAATTCGATTGCATAGACCATAACATCCTTTCAAAACCTCTTTGGCTTAAGTGGGTTCAATAATTTGCGAGTAATGCGAGGTGACAAAGTGTCTGAACTGATGGGACATGTCCACTGCACAGGGCTGTGGCGTTGGTGAGTGTCTGGGCCTGGAGGGAGCAGAGCCATGGTCTGGACCTACTGGCCCGGGCAGCAGGAGATACTTGCTCCCAGCCACAGCCACCTTTGGAGTCTGGAAGCAAGGTGAGATGGAAGAAATCTGGAGCTTGGTGCTTGCTGCTTGCCGGGATTTCTTCCTCTGTTCTTCAGATCATGGGGCAGATGGACTTTTCCCTGGCTTCAGTGCAAGCAAGGCTGAGTGTTCCTTGCACTGGAAGGAGAAGGGACTTCCTTCTCATGTGAAGCCCATTCTCTCATATCCTTGCGATTTATTTGGCTCGTGAAGTTCTAACAGACTTCATTAATAATCTGATTTTGTTGTGCCTATAGAAATTAGCAAATGTATTTTGACTACTAGCATAGCGATGCTTCAAATTGTATCATCTGAATGAGCTTGACTGTTTAATTTGAATTTAATAGAGCAGTTAATTTGAAAATGTGAAATAAGTTCTGGGGAACGTGCTTAGAGAATTAACTCAAACCCAAGTGTAGACCCTGTTGCTCTAGCCTAATAGTGTTGCTAATTATTGACTTTTCTCTTCTTTAAAATCATGTATATATGGCTGCTTTTATATGTTGTGTCAAAGTCTTGTGGGGCTGGGTTTGTCCACGCTAAAAGGAGTTTTGGTACTGGCATGTCCTGTGTTACACTCAGCCCTCCTGATTCTGTATAGGCTAATCCTGCTCTGTGTAGATCTGTGGCAAAACAGCTAGAAATGCCAGTCTGCCAAAAAAATATTTGGTGTTCAAATTAGAAATCTACCCTCAGTTGATCTCTTGGATGTCTATAGACCTGGCTCTTCTCAGCCATGTCTGCAGCCAGAACAACAAAGACTGTTTTTTCCAAGCCAACTACACCAAAGCTGTGGAGCAGGATCTCTCAGTAAGGTGCTAAACTGGAATATGTTGAGTCAGGGCTTGGCTGTACTCACGAAGCTGCTGTATTGGCTGTAGGACCAGCAATGATGCTTGTGCACACCGGATTTTGCCAGACTTTAGCTGGGTGTTTGCTCTTCATGCTTTTCATGCTCTTCATGCTCTTCACCTTCTCTGCTACTTCTTGAGGCTTTGCCATGGTGTAATTCCACCTTCACGAACATCCATTTGGAAATAGCAATGCATTGAGTCAGGTGGATGTACTGCTGGCAACCCTAAGCAGTTTAGATAGCTAAAATGATGGCGGCTTATATAATTTTAAATTAAACTCTTGTTCATTTAAATGTGGACATGTTATTTATACATCAATGTTTACTGTCAATTGTTGTATAGTATTTATACAGTATCTTTCATGGCATCATGTGATCCTTTTTGATGCTGAGTGCCCCCTTACATTATTTCAGACCATGAGCAATAAGGTGATAATTAAGATTTGCACAGATAAACTCCCTCACATGTTCCTTTTGAGAGGATGAAAAAAAAAGTGGCAGGATTTCCATTTGAATTAATCCATGAATAAGAGAGAAATTAAAGGAAGTTCCTTAGTACAGCCCTGATGCCTGTAGTACTTAGAGGGTCTTAGAGCTTCCTGAGACACAGCTGTGAGATTCAAACACCCTGTTCTTTTCCTGGTTTTGTCTTCTTTTGAAGGACTGATAGGAGCAGGGAGAACGATCCCACCCTGTATTTGGGGTGGGTCAGCAGTGTGCTTCCCTGAGGAGCTGTGGGAGCCTGGCTTACCCCGAGGGAACTCCAGCAAATGTGCAGGGCAGGAGCATGGGGCAGGGGAAGAGCATAGCAAATGTCTGGAGCTGAGAAGAAGCCTTCTGTACTGTGGCTGTTGTGCTGTCACAGCGGCATTTACAGCGTTACTGCCGTGCTGCGGTAGGGTTCTGTGGACACTCGTCGACCAGCGCTTGCCAGGCTCGGTAAATTCTCTGGAAAAGCCTCTGCGATTCTGAAAGGCTTGTGTCAGGTGACCTGAGCACTCTCCTGCCCTATGGGAATGGCCATGGAGCAGGGTGCTGTCGTCAGCCTGTGCCACTGAGGTACTGGTGCCTCTGAAGTTGCCCAGATTATACCAGGGGCTTTTGGGTGAAACAGGAAAAAGAGGAAGGAGCAGAAAGGCATATCATTATTTTTAGTCCTTATGTTCCTGAAGTGGGAGGCTCTAGCCCTCTGTTTTTCCTCTAATTCCTCAACCCTCCTGTTGCTCTTTCAGACCAGGCAGCATATACTTCTGTCAACATAGAGATGCATCGACAAATGCATCAGTGCAGTTACAGACAGAGGGACAATAAATGCAGGATCTGGCAGAAACACTCTTTATAACAGGTTATAAATTGGTAGGTCTCACTGCTGGGCTGTTGTCTGTAGTCATTTTTCTGCCTTATCCCTCCACCTTCCAGACCAGGGAAGGGGAGAGGTTTCATAAGGTGGGAAGTGCTGGAGGCTTCAGTGAATGCTCCATTCAGACCTAGTTATGGAAGGAATTATCTAGCAGACAGCACTGAAAGAAAGGGATGGGGTCTCTGGCTTAGAACAGATAAAAGCTGCGGTTTGCTGGAGGATAGGAGAGGGACAGCAAGTATTGGCTCAGTTGTAGCCTGAATGTTGGTGGCCATGGTGGGATGCTGGTACCAGGGTGGATGTACCTTGGGTGTGGCTTTAATTGTCTCGTCTTTTGTTGTGAGCAACTTCATTTTTTCTGAGGTGAATTTCCCTGGCAGTGCAGAAACTGAAATTATGTTACTAAGAACTAGCAGTTGCTCTTCCAGGACAGAAAAAACAAAGTTGTTCTTCAAAGCCGGGAGCACTGCTGCTCTGCAGAACGGATGCATGGAATTTTATCACCTTGTCCCTGCGATCCTCAGATGTGGTTCTGTTTTTGGGCTGCAGAAGAAAACATGGATCCCAAATTTCTATTTCCACGGGGCAGAATTTGGAATATATGGGCTTGTAATTTCTCCAGGGTTATTTCTCCTTTCTTGTTCTCCCATGAGTTCAAAGTCAAACTTTGTGTTAAGCAATGTAAAAGAAGTGACAGTTGCAGAATGTCAGCTAATTGGCTTTATCTCCTGTCCTGCAAGGTGTTAATCTGGGTGGTTAGGCATTTGCACCAGGCATTTGTTACTGCTTTGAGGGAAGGATTTTTGTGCTTGTCATTAAAGCTCTAGAACAGTACAAAACAGAGAAGGGAGTTACTGGGTTTTCTGAGTCCTCCACAGTGCTAGATTGTTCCCTGTGGTATTCTCCAGTGCTTCATCCTAGCTACTCTGAAATTACCTAGACTGGAGAGTCAGATTTTTAGTAGACGTCTGAATTTCAGCTAGTGAATGAGATGAGCTGAATACTTTGGCTCCAAAACACTGAAATTTGAAAAATCACAAGTAAGTCTTAAAATACAGAAGCACCCCAATGTCAGTGGTTAACCCAGCATTTTCTGGGTGGTGTGGCGTGGTATATTTTAAAGGGCAAAAGCACTGCCAGTTTTGGTGTTCCCGCTGTGGCAGAGCGAGGACATCCTTGGACCTTTCCTCTGGAAAAGCAGAACATCTCCAAGCATCTCTGCAATTCAACAGCATAGAGATTTGTAACTAGGCTGGAATTGACATGATTTTGCTTATTAATCATGATTACCACTGACTTTTTATGTGCACTGTAGAGTCTTGCATTCAATATTGTGATGGAGACAAGCTAACACATAGGACAATTGATAGTTTTCATATAGGCGTTTTATTGACATGCTATCTTTGAAATGCAGCTGCAGATGAGCTAGCATGTTATTCTAAAGAGCAGTTTTGACTGGCTGAATGGATCAGGATTGGCAGAGGGGTGATTTTGCAGTCTGCGTGAACGTCTGCCTCTCATTTGGTTGTCAGATTGCAGAGAGAAATGCAGAAGTTGCAGAATGAGCAACTGCTCCCCAAAATAAATCAATTCCTGTGTCTGCTGAGGGTCTCGGGGGTGGGGTTGAGCTGGTGCCTGGGTTACAAGTGAGCCTTTGCAGCAGAGCAGAGCCCCTGTGCCCCAGCAGCATCTTTAGGGGGGGTCTGTAGCTGCTGGGGTGGTCAGCGCTCACAGCTACCTCAGCCCAAATTGGAGTGGTGGTGGCTTGTAGAAGCAGTGTTGGGGAAAGGGATGGGTTAACTGCTTGCCTTTCTTCCAACAGACCTGGGAGAGATGATTCCATTATTATTTCTGGGATGAAATAAAGCCAGTCACAATGCTGCTCATGTATTCCAGACTCCTAAGCAGAGTAGCTTTGATTGGGAATGGATTTGAGGAGAAGTGAAAATGCGGACAGAAGTTGAGTAGGGTGAAGGAGTGGTGTACAAAATTCCCTGAGTGTATGTGTGGGCTGGGAACAGTGTGTGGGAGGATGACTTGGCCTGTGAGAGCTCAGAGAGGCGCAAAGGGCAAGTTTTGGGGTTTGGTTTTTCCTGTTCAGAAGAGCAGAAATTTGAGCCATTGTGTAAAAGCAGAATTACACCCAGGAAGGTTTCTGTCACAGCCACAGTTATTTCCAAGATCTTTGCTAGTTGATTGGGTCAAAGAGGCATCTGGACTGGACATAAGGGTTCTGCTTGGCTTTAAGAAGCAGTGCCCATGAAAGCGGGGCAGTTTTGTACAGGCAAGAGAGCTCTGGTGTTTGGCCCGTTATTGTTAATACTTGCAGAAATTTAGATTCGGACTAAGGTTTTCATTCCTTTTAATCTGTTTCAGATCAGAAGCTGAATTCTCAGGTGTAGCCCTGAGTTCCCTGGCCATGTACAAAGGAAGGGCAAGGACATGGGGACACATCTTCTGCTCCGCTCTCCCGAGCTGCTTGTTATTCTGTGCACAACTCACCTGCAATCATTGACTTTTTAAATGGGAAAAAGCAAACACAGTGCACTGGTTCCCTGTCCTTATACTGGCACTCCTGTCAATCTTTGTGCCATCTTGCACCAATTCCTGTGTGCAGGGAGGCCGAAAGCAGATGTGTTGTTAATCATTGCTGTGCCCGAGCAGTTTCTGGTAGGATGCTGCATGGCTCTCACTGAGCAGTTTGCAGGTTGCTGGTGGCTGTGGCCAGGCTGCTGGCTGCATGTCCCTCTGCATGAAGCTCAGGATAGGAAAGCAAAACTCTGTCAGGAAAAGAACCAACCATGAGAGAAGAAAAATAAAAAGTGATAAAATCATAGAGAAGGGTTTTAAATCTGGTTGTTGGTTTCTCAGGCCATGAATGACTTCCATCACCATAATAAAAGACATTGCTAACTTTTTCAGACTGTGTCTAAATCAATTATTCACAGAAATTTTTGCTGACAGTTGTGGATGCCAGGTCACAGCTCTGCAGTGTGCATTTCACAGCTTAATGCTGCGAACCAAAGCCAGGAGCAGCTTCATATTGCTCTTGGGAAAAAGTTAGGGAAGCCGAAGTGGGCCAGGGGGAGGGAATGCAGGTAAGGTCTGTAGCATTCAGGCTCATTTTGCTTAAGAGTGGTTGAAAATTCCCCAGGAAAATTTAAAAATCTGTATTCCATCATCTATTTTAAAACAGGAAAGTAGTTTGAAAGAGAAAAGGTTGAAAAGTTTCTATATTCTTTATAAATCAGTTCTTTGTGGAAATGCAATTTCTATGTTTTAAGCTTTTTGCAAAAAGATTAATACATAACCATCAAGTAGCATGCAGGTCTGGTCCACCTAAAATTTCATATTGAGGGTGGATTTTTTTTAATGATTGAAGTGGTTTTTGTCAAGCTCTGGATCCTTCCTCCTTGATGATTTTTTTTGGTCAAGGTAAGTCAGTGCAATGTGGCCCTAGCAGTGGGGATTTCTGACACCCATAGAAGTTGTGCCCAGTCCGGCAAGTGTTGTGCATAAGCGAGACGTCACCAGCCACATTGCTCAGGCACATCTGCTCTTATCGGCCCTGTTCAGTACCCCAGCATATGCATGTCGCTGTGGACAAGCCAGATCAAAGAGCTGGTGCAGGCAGATAACCCAGAACCAGGCAAGGCAAATATGCAGCCAGGCTGAGCTCTGTGTCCTGCAACACCCATAGCAGTGGAGGAGACTGGAGCATGCTGAGGGTGGGCAGTAGACACGCAGGGATGCTGTCCTTCCTCCAGGGATGCTGCAGAAAGCTTCCTATGGGGCAGCCCACAACCTCTGTCCTGTCCACTTTTCTGGTGGGGCATCCTCCATCCTTCCTCTATCCATGGCTCCTAACAGACATGTGCTTTCCCTTGAGGAATACATGTGGGGTTTCTTTTGGTTTCTCCAGTGGCTGGCTGTCCTATAGCTAGTGGATCACTTTGCACCGTCTGCAGAAATGTTACAATTGTTTAATGAATGAGAGATTATTCATGAGTACTGGGGAAAAAATAATGGTGAAAATTGAAATTATAAACATACCGACTTCACTGGCCCAATGAAGGACACCAGCAAGGATGTGCCCACCAAAACATGTCTGAGAACAGAGAGATATGGTGGCAGAGGGAAAGTGCACACTTGTCCTGGGACTCCCATGGTGCAGGTGCCGTGGTGACCTGAGAGAATGGTAAAGCCATGGCACATGATGCCCAGAGAAGCTGTGGCTGCCTCTGGATCCTGGGAAGTGTCCAAGGCCAGGTTGGACTGGGCTTGAAGCAACCTGGACTAGTGGAAGGTGTCTCTGCCCAAGGCAGGGGATGGAATGGGATGAGCTTAAAGGGTCCTTCCAACCCAAACCATTCTGTAATTCCATTAAAGCAATGCTGCCCAAAATGTGATGGATGTGGGAGTCTCAGCACCTGAACCTTTGCATGTTGTAAATTACGTATGCTGAAAAATCAGTTTTATCTACAAAACAGACCACAGAATAAAATAAAGGAAGTGTGTAGGAGTGAGCCTGAGGTATCTCTTATAATAGAGGTGGGAGCAGAGAGCTTATTTGAGCATGGATGTGTAAACAGATGTGTATCTCTTCAAATACCTTTTTGCTCTCCTTCTGAATTGCGTGGAAACTATATATTAATGGGAGAACAAGCTTTTCTGAAAAAGTATTTTTACCAATGTTTAATGGTGGCCTGTAAAAATCATCAGACATTGGGTTCCCTCTATCACACTTTAAAAAATAATTTTATCAATAGAAACACAGAATGTTTATGGGGAATATTTTCATTCGGAAATGCTGATATGAGGCAGGTGCCACACATTAACAAGCTCCATTTCTTTGTCAGGTAATGTGCTGTGACAGATATGTTCCTTAGGTATCTGTAAGTTTTACCCTGTGCTGTTGTCCAGATATTCCTCTATGCGACTGACCCAGAGGAACAGTCCTGTGGCTGCTGTTCAGTTCTTTCAGGTCTCCATCATAATCTGGGGTGTGAAGCTCCTGGAGCAGTGGTGGTCAAGCCTGGCCCTGCTCCTGAGGTGGTCCTTGCAGTGGTGGGTGTGCAGAGGACTGTTTTGGTGCACATGGTTTGTGCCACACCTGAACCTCCAAAGCTTCCTCCAGGGAATAGCTTCATAGAACCATACCTGTGTGTTGGAAGGCAGACAGGTCTGTAAGAGCTTTCCAGCATCTCCACAGCAGCTTCCGGGCACTGCAGCACAGCTGGGGACCTTGGTTAATCTCTGCAGCTTCTATAGCCTGGGTCTCACTCTGCTGTTTTACTGCAGGTCTGGTGTCATGTACTAATTTCTTTAAACGCCATGCCAGCACCTGGATTTTCTTGTGTGAGGATCAGATCTTGGCTATTTGTTGGTTTAAAAGCTCAGCCCTGGCAGGACTCGAGGCCAGCTCTGCAAGGAAGCAAAGGCATGGTGGTGAAGAGACCAGTGCCAGGGCCAGTTTCACTCTATACAAGATGCTTTGCTACATGTGCTTTATTTCATGTTTCACTTCTAGCTGCTTTTCTTTTGCTTTTTAACACAGTGAGCTCTCCTCAGTGCTCTTCTGTGAGATTGCTGTGGATGCTTAACATGCTTGTGATTTTCAGGGACAATTTCTGAGGTGTACTTCTGTAGGAAAAGAGACTTCCAGCAATATCAGTGTGTTTATTTTCTACAGGTTTCTTTGTTTGAAAGACAGGTATTAGTTAAGAAAGGCATGAGCTTCTCTTGAAATGGTCAATGTAAACCCTCTTGCTTCAAATTATTATAATTTTGAAATTAAGGAGCTCTAAGGCAAAGATATGGGAATAGGAATAACAGTTCTTTACTAGGAAAAACTTTAAATAAAAATACAGTAATGAGAAAAAAACCCAACCCAACCAACCAGAAAACAACAACAACAAAAGAAAACCGAACAAAAAAAACCAAACAAACCCAAAATACTGACAGTCAGAATACAACCACCCCATCAGTCAGAGTGGTAGCTGCAGTCCTCCTGGGGTGACAGATGTGGTTCTGTTGAAGCAGTGCTCCTGTAGAAGGTGCAGTTTTCCTCCAAAGGTCCAGTGATGATGTAGAAGGGTCTGGTTTTCTTCTGGAATCCATTGGAAAAAGGCTGCTCTGATGTTCCAAATCTCAGATTTTATCTGGGTAGGAAATGCTTGGCTCCTCCCCCTGGCTGGAGCCTCTCCCAATGGGATTATGTGATTTTATCAGTCATGCAGTGGGACTCAATGGCCCATTAACAAAAGATACCTCCTTAGAGGAAGGATGGGTTGTGGAAAAGATAAAGAACAGTGTCCCAACTGCTTTTAATAGATGGCCCATTAACAGAAGATATCTGCCTCGGAGATAAGGATCAGTGCCCGACCTTGTTTCAACAGATGTTAATAGAATACATACTTTTGGTTACATCCTGCTTTGCAAGCTAAGACAAAAGGCTTGATAGAGCCTAGTGTTCTCTTGCTTTCTGGCATCTAGTTATTCCAACGTGTTTTAATGGTATTAAATCGCCAGCAATAAGCAATGCAAAGGGGTGACCTTTGTGTGTCTGGGAATAATGAAGTGAAGACACAGATCGCTCTCTTTCTACACAGACACCAAGTGGCAGCCTTGTTAACATGCGTCCAGGTAATTACTTCTGTAGTTTAGATCATTTTGGTAGATACTTATGCAATTTATTTGATTTTTAGTCACTGTTTTGCTGTGGAAGGAGCACAGGAAATGTTTACCAGGCTGGCATGCCTGCGTTGCTCTCTCATTTCTTTTTTCTTATCAGCAAAACACAAACCCACAGCTTTCAGACAGTGAAACCATATGGTTCCTCTTTTTGATAAATTGGTTTTGCAATACAGATAATGTTGGCTGTCCATGAGAAGAGATATTTTGGATTATTTTAATTCTTGCATTATTCCCTATTTATCACTGCCTGGAAATTATGTATGTGTTTATTTCTGAAACCAGAGGTTGCAGTGAATTAAGAGTTTATGGAGAACACTGTGCCTTAGTGTCTATCTTTATTTTGAGGACAGTTATTTGTCATATGCAACAACCCGTTTGTTATGCCAGTGCCATTCTGCACTGCCAGACAGCAGCATCAGATTCAGAGATTTTCTGAACACTGGATATCCTCTCAGTGGGAGGCCAAGCTGAGAATTGCATTTGTATAAATCAGCTCCTGCTCTACGTAAAGCTGCAGAAATAGCTGCAGAAACAGGAATCATAGAATGTAGAATCACAGGAGCTTTTGGGTTGGAAGGAACTGTAAAGCCCATCCAGTGTCACCCCTGACATGGGCAGGGACACCTTCTGCTGGGCACTGCCAGGGATCCAGGGGCAGCCACAGCTGCTCTGGGCACCCTGTACCAGGGCCTCCCCACCCTCACACCCAGGAATTTCTTCCTAATCTGTTGGGAAGGATGAATTAGGAAAACCTTATAAATACGAGTGCCTAGCAAAAGACTTTGAGAATATGGAAAATATAAGCAAAATAGAAATGGTAGCAATTTTCGACTGTGTGGCTGAAAGCAACTGAATGCCTGAAGGCCCCTTTGTTTAGATAATGTTAGATGCTGCAGAAATAAACTGTAAACTTTAAGACCAGAATAAAGAGAGCGCCTGAGTTTGTCCTGACTGTCCCAAGGCAGATATTCCTACAAATATCTCATCTAAATCTGCCCTGCTTCAGCCATTCCTTGTGCCCTGTCCCTCCAGCCCTTTTCCAAAGTCCCTTTCCAGCTCTCCTGTAGCCCCTTTAGGCCCTGGAAGGGGCTCTAAGGTCTCCCAAGAGCCTTCTCTTCTCCAAGCTGAACAGTGCCAGTGCTTCCACCCTGTCTTCAGAGCAGAGGGCCTCCAGCTCTCTAATTAGGGGATTTATTCCATTTTGCAGTTTTTCAGTTTTACATTTCTGGGTGCCAACAGTTATGCAAACCAAGACCTGAATATGACATTTTCTAGATATTTATAAAATACAAATCAAAATGTAAATCTGGTCAACACAAATGGTAGTGTTTTACCAGGTGGCAATGCAGACACCAGTCTCAGTTGAAAACAAAAATAATTATATTAATAAAAACAATAATAAAATTCTTGATTGTAGTAGATTTAGTCTGATAAACATGCCTGAAGAGTATTCAAAAAAGAAGTCTATATGGAACATCTGCTTATATAAGGATAGAAGTTTACTTAAACATGACTCCTTGGAGATATAAGGGTAAAATTAACGCAACAGAAAAGTGAATGACATGGCTAACTGTGAAAACATTACAGGTTTAATAGTGAAGGACACTAGAGCATGCCAGAGGGTTTTCCAAACGCATTTTTAGAAGATAATGGATGATTAAAATTAGGGCAAATTTTATGAAGAGAAGCTAAATGTCAGCTTGGATGAAATTCAAAAAAATCATTCTGGCAAAACTTCATCTGGGCATTTCAATAAAGGCATTTGTGAAAAGCAAAAAGCAGTGACACATTTAAGTTTTTTGCTTTAGTGAGAAGAAATGGTGTTGAGAAGCTCCTTAAAGAAGAACAGCATTTCTCCTCTGCACAAGTGCAGGTACATGAAGTTGTTGATGAACTTTCAACTGAAGTATAGAAGGTTCTGGAGGTGTAGATCTCATTGAGAGGTACCTCTGTGGGTCCGGCTCCATTACATTCAAATGGGAATGATCCTCTGGGCATGATCCGTGATGCTATTGCAGCCCAAGGCAAAGCGGGGATGCTGGCTAGTAGACATTTCTGTAGAGCTCAAGTGGAGCAAAAATATTTTAAAGCCCACAGCTAAGGAGTGATGCTGCCAAGGTCACTGCCATTGAGAGGTTTAATGACTTGGCAGACGCAATTGTGGACAAGGACGAGGCAGGGAAGGTTCAAAACACCCCAGCAGCTACAGCTGCACATGTTACTCAGGATGGTCAATGCTGGATTAAATGAAATATGTCTTGAAAGAAAGGATCCAGTGCCAAATTATTTGTTCTTTGGAGAATAAAGAGTGAACAAATGAGTCCAGATAAACTGGCAGGTGTACTGAATGCCTCTACTGAGGCTGCATGTGGTGGCCCAGCAGGTGTGCATCAAGTCCAATTCAGCTCTGCTTACTTTTTTGCATCTTGTGCAGTTACAAGAGTTACCAATGTGAACTCTAAGAATATGGTTCGATCTCTAAAAATAGCCTTGAAATTGTAAAATGCCAAAAAAAAATCGATATGTAAAATCTTTATTTTGCAGTTTAGGACAGTGTTTACTCATGGTAAGCCACAGAGTGATTAAAACAAAAAGAAAAGCCGAAACTCGTAACACTCATCTGGAGTAAGAAGGAAAATTGTCCAGTACATCCTGTGTGTTCCAAGAATGGGATGTGGACGGGCAGGACAAAAGGTGAGGAGAAACCAGTCCTACAGAAAATATCTGCTCTCGTTGAGGCCAGTTGCTGCCATAGTGACTGGCTGAAAGAAGTGGTAAAGCAAACAGAAATAATCTGCATGGAATAAAAGAGCTATGGTTTTAAAAGCTAGTGCTTGGTGCATATTTACTCAGTAGATTAGCCCAGTAATTGTCACTGTGACTTCTGTTTCATCTTTTGCTGAGATTCCTATGGGGTTTTTTTCCAGGTACAGGGACTTTAAGAGCATGAATTGAAGATAGATAGGTGGGATGCCTGCCTCCTGTGGTATGAACTAGGGGCTTAACAACAATTAGTAACATGAGGGGAGTTTTAGCATTAAAAATAAAATAGATTTGCTAACAACATGTGGTTCTGTCAGGATGTTCTCATGGAGAGTGTAATTTCTTTTTGCCTGTAGATGTGGAAAATATATTTTCCTCTTTTGATATTTTTGTGTGTGTCATAGCACTTGCAGTACTGTGCCTCTGAGTCTTCTCAAGTCATTTGGAGATCTAGTGGAAAATATGGAACTTAGGCTCTGATGCAGAAGCAGTGCTGTTATTTTGTAAATGTTAAAAAAACCAAGTTTCTAGATTCTGTCAATGCATGTGTACCAACCCATAAAAAGTATTTGTTACCTTTGAAGTTATCTAGATGTTATATGTTGTCTTAATGACCTGACATTGAAAGTTTTGTTTAAAATGACTGTGTACAAGGAATATTGTGACAATAAAACTTAGTGTATGCGGTTAGTGGCTAACATTAGGTGGCCTAGGGGAGAACAGCTCCATGGCTCAAAGAGCAGCTGTATCAACAACGAAGTAATAGAAAAGCAGAATGATCAAAAATGTATTAAAAATTAATGATTTACTGTAAAGCAGAGTTTGTCACTTGAAAAGGGAGATAAGTTATGAATGTATGTTTTTCTATGCTCCTCCCTTTGGTTTTGACCCCCTTGGCCCCTTTCAGCCAAGCCAAACAGAGGTGCAGTGCTTATAAAGAAATTTTGGTCAGATCATGCCAAGATGCTACCAAGTAGGCTGAACTGCATAATCAGTCCAGTAGATCTTGGAAATTTGCATGGGGGAAGACACGTAATGAATACTCCCAGCCAGCCTGAGTACTAAATTAATCAGAATCCAACAACACAGGGATCCATAGGGGACTCTGACACTCAAAAATTATTTTTTTAGTGGTTTTAGTGTTCAGCGTGTACCAGTCTGAGCAGATACTATCACAACATCAGTTGCTCTGTGCTGGAGATGAGGGCAGAGGAGTTGTTGAATGGCACTGATGGAGGGTGGCCATGGGATGGTGCTTGGCAGAGCAGCCAGCATCGGCCACCCCGAGATCTGGTATTTGTTTTGACCATTAACTGTGACTAATTTACAGCCTGGTCTCAATAAAACCTCCGTGGACCTTCACTGTTGGCAGTGGTGATAGCACTGAAAACACATAATCACAGAATTATTATATGCAGGTGCTTTATTGAAGAGCTCTTGGAATCAGGGGTGCAGACCCAAATCTGACTCCAACATGGATCTGAGATGAACATGTTTTTATACCTTTTTGTTAAATATTAATTTTATATATATATTATATAATAATTATATATTAATTATTAAACCCATATTGTTCTATGGTATACATTGATCTTATCCAAGCATGTGTTCTTGTAATTTTCATTAGGTCCCCCCAAATATTCTTTCTCATGATCCTTGTTACAATTACATCGTTTCTCATGATTCTTATTACGATTAAACAATAATCATATTCAGTTATCAAAAATTGTTGCATTTAACAATCATATCATTTATCATATGATAATTACGCAGGTATAACTTCACATGATCTAGAAAAATAAAGCTCAATATTCATTCCCAGGGCCTAGTTCCCTTTCCCAGGCCTACCAGACCCAATCTTCCTTTCTATCCCCCTGAATCTATTGTATGCGATTCCCATGATTTTTAGAAACATTTTAACCCTATGCTATCAGCAGTGCTGCATTGTGTCTGTGTTTGCTCTGCAGGGCAGTGCAGCCGCCTCCTACCGCCCCAGCTTGGCTCTCTCCAGGTCCTTCATGGCAACGGCATCGATGTGGGAACAGTGGTCACATTCCGGTGCTCCGCCGAGCACCAGCTGGAGGGATCAGGCATTGTCACCTGCGTTTGGAAAGGGAACAGCACACAGTGGACAGCCGGAGTGCCCTCCTGCAAGCGTAAGGTTCTTCCCTCCATCTGGGATGCGGGGCAGTCGTTTTGTCCTGCCTATCCTGCAGTGTTAGGATTCATTCTAGATATCTGTGCAAAGAAAAAGACAAATTCAGTTTTCTTAAAGGTTGCCCCACTGATGGTAATTCCACTGCATATGTGTTCTGACATGCCATTATCACGACACAGAAAAGACTGGTGGATTCATCCCTGATCTCATGTTACTGATAGCACCTGGAATAACTGTGGCTCTAGCTAAACAGTATGCTTCTTTAGGGAATGTATGGGTGTTTCGGTTTAGAGACAAGTTTAGGAGGAAAACACTCTGGAAGGAGTGTTTCCTCTAAAAAAAAGGGTTCCAACAATCCCTTTCCACCAATAAGAAATGAATACTAGTGGATAAAAGTGGAAAAAACTCCAACCGTTTATTGACAAACAGGCTGCCCACCCAGCATGGGAAAAAAGGTAAATAAATGCTAGATATTGAACTGTCAGACCTTAAGACACACTCCACCCTCTCCTCCCTCCCACCTGGAAAAAAAAAAAAAACAAAACAAATAAAAAAAAACGCCAGGGAAAGAAAAAAACCCACAACAGCCGGCAGCCAGCTGGGGAAAAAGATGGCACCAGCTCCTGTGTCTCAGGGGAAAAACCAAAAGGTTCATGCAGCAGCTCAGGCAAACAAATGGGAGCCCGGACAATGTCTGGTGTTAGTCCCCTGTCTAGAGGTGAAGCAGGTGTGCCCTCCCCAGCTCGAGCTTTTTCCCAGGTCTGGGGCCGAAACAGAGAGCCCCTCTCACCCGCCAGTGATTCTTCTCCTGCCACTTGTTCTCGCTGATCTCGGACCAAAACCAAACTGTCCAATTCACCTCGAAAAGCCACTGAAGGATTGCTGCTGTGGCCTCTCCAAGCCTATAGAAAGGAAAAAAACCCAAATTTCCCCCTGAGCTAATAAAAAACCCCCAAACTAGCCAAGCAAAACCCAGACTACACCACACCCTCAGACACTGGGGGCAGTGAGACTTTGAAGGAGCCCAACAAAGGGCCCTAAGGCTCCCTTGGACCCACCTTAAAGATACAGCAACCATTTTGGGGCATAAAGCAGAGGATCAGGGAATAGAACGTCATCATAAATTACCCCAACACCATGAGAATGGCCAACTGATGTGCAAGCGTGTTTGAGAACCTGTCACCTGGCAGTCTTTTCTGACAATGTTTTTCCTGTAAAAGAAACACTGATATTTTTTAACAATTCTTGGTTGTTGCATGTGGGCAGCTACATGGGAAAGTTACCATATAGAGAAGTAGTGTCTGAATGACAACAGCATTAGCTACCTTTTAGCTGTGTTCCTACTTGTTTATTACAAGGTTGTTACTAGTTTGACCAGAAGTAGACCCAAGCAAAACTTGGTTCCTCTGAGCTTTGAGGTGCCTCAGACTTGGTGTAATTTTGAATCCCCAGTGGATACATTGCTCTTACAGACACTTGGTGCTCTCTCACACACTCAGGTATTCTTATCTCTTGTTTGGAGAGCCCATTAAAAAAAAAGAGAGAAATCCTTCCCCCAGAGGCTGCAGAGATATAATGCTTTGTGTGGAGCTCAGCTGAACCACTTGTGATGCTGGTCATTGTGACACTGGGAGAACTAGATGACTTTTGAAGCAAGACATGCTTAGTGCTCCAAGGGAGTTGGCAGAGATCTGCATTTATTGTGCCACACCACATTCCCACTCCTCCTTTTGTCTGAATCACTCACTTCCAGCATCAGATCCCTGCAAACCCTCAGCCCTGTAGGTCACTTCTTCCATCCTGCATCCTTCCCCAAACAGAGGAAAACCTGTTGTTTAATGCCTGCCAAGGACGATGTAATTACACGGAACTGTCCTTGCTCTAAATGGCTTCTTTAAGCCCACTTACCCCTGTTAGTATTAGTTTTTAAAGCTTCATTCCGTGTTAATAAAGGAGTCTGCAGCTCATCTGCTTTTGATCTGCTGACAGAGTTGTGCTTTTAAGATACTGCAGTGCAAAGGACACTGTGTTTAATTAATTGCAGTGGTGAAATGCATGTGAACAATTCGTTAGTGACTTATAAACAGGAGATTTTTACATAGTCCAGTTTGAGGCTTGCATAGGTCTAAGCTGAAGCCAAGGTACTCTGGTGTCTTCACACATAGTAACGTGAAAGCCCTCACTGAGCAGAAGCATGAAGTGGGTAGGTTTCAGCATGGTTTAATGAAATTAAAAGATAAATTTGTGGACTGATCTTGTTGCCCGATACCCCAAATTAAAACACAAACTAACAGAGTGTCAGTTTATGCGGTGCTTTATTCGGGGCCCGGGGACCTGCGGACTTACGTCCAAAGTTAGAATTCCACTGGTTCCCTTTTTCAGAGGGTTTTTATACCCTTTTTACAAATGGTTTACGTGCAGAAGTACACATTCTTTTAAATAATATAGATACATTCACCTTGTAGATAACATTTTACATCATAAATCCTACATGGTTGCTTATCCTAGGACTATAGTGTTCTCCCCCTTAATCTCGATCTTACACCACTACCCACCACCAGTACTTTATTTATGATTATACTTTAACCTTATCACTAACAGTTCTGCATGCTCTGCTAAATCTTTTGAACATTGTTTCCTCAGCACAGCACATTCCTAAGTTAGTTTCCCAGGGCCTACTCTGGGAACTGCAGTCTCCAAGCCTTAGCATTACTACTACTATTATGGTTTATACACTTTATATTCCAATATTTAGGATTTCTAGTCCATACGGTAACAATCTTAGAAACATTTCTGTGTTTGCTTTGCTGCAGCCATATCAAAATACGAGACTTTTGGCTTTAAGGTCGCAGTGATTGCCTCCATTGTGAGCTGTGCTGTCATTCTGCTGATGTCCATGGCTTTCTTAACTTGCTGTCTGATCAAGTGTGTGAAGAAAAGTGAGAGGAGGGCAACTCAAAGGTATGTCAAGAGGACAGTTTTAACAAGTGTAAGAGTGTACATCATATGGACCCCATTGCTGTGATAACAAGTGCTTCAAAGGATTTGCTGCTTGCAGCACTGCAATGATGTTAATTACTTAAAATCCTTAATTTGTAGATCAGGCTGTAGGCACAGAAAGACTTAGAATTCCAGAGTATTTGAATACCTGATGCCTGTTAATATCAGATAACCTCAACAGGTCTGGACAGATTTGGGTTTACCCAGGATTATGCAGAAGCTGAACACACAAGTTTGATTTTCTGGCACAGCTTTTCTTTCCCCAAGTTATTGAAGATTGGCAGTGTTTCCCTTTCTTCTCTATTTCTTTCCTTTATTCCTTTCTTTCTTTGAACACTGCTGGGAAATGGCATCTCCCTGTGTCAGAGCCATTCAAGCCCTCACCATCTGCAGAGCATATTCAAAGCTGTCC
This sequence comes from Acridotheres tristis, assembly GCA_037013685.1. Classification (NCBI taxonomy): domain Eukaryota; kingdom Metazoa; phylum Chordata; class Aves; order Passeriformes; family Sturnidae; genus Acridotheres; species Acridotheres tristis. The sequence goes on along the minus strand of CM072899.1, from coordinate 20,426,442 downwards.
CAGCATGGGGCTGGAAGGATGGAGGATTTTGTCTCCTGGCTTGGAGCACAAATCACTGGATTATAAACAGGAATAGGAAGAAGGAGAATTTTAAATCCTGTCCATTATAAGATCTCAGTGTGGATAGTGTCAGCAGCAGCACATTTGCCTGTAAGGCTGGAGCCCTTGTTGCGCACAAGAGCATCTACCTACAGTCACTGCTGCAGAAAGCTTTCCATGGGAACTTGGTTTCCCTCTTATGGAAAACCAAGAGGTTTTCTTGCTGGTTACTCCCACCAGGTCCTCCAGTGGAGTGGAGGGAGACTGGGGAAGACAATAGTGAAGGTTTCTGTGCGGAGCTGTGCTTTATCTGAAGCTGCATGGGAACGAGCTGAAGGGGGAACTTCTGTCATTTGAAATCCAAGTGTAGCCAAAATAAATTGACTGTTTCTCTTGAAAGATTGCTTGTGTCAAAAAATGAAAGTCTTTAGTGTCAGTCATAATATTAGGTTTTTACTAGTAGTGTGAAATAAGTTGCTTTGAAATAAAAGGTTAATTGACATTTTTGGGATTGCAACTTTTGTTTTTGATAAGACTATTCCTATCAGAGTCCTTGTTTTTAATTTTTTTTAAATGAAGTTTTCTAAAAGCTAGCCATTCCCATTATTGTGATGACTTGATATTTTTCTCTTACATAAGAAAAGCCTTTCACACTGGACATTAGGACCTGATTCTGTCATCAGGCTGTAAAATTATTCCTTTTGCGGAGACCTTCTCAGTTCCCTGCTGCCCCTGTGCACCTCTCTCTGTCTTTTGAAGGAGCTGCTCCGTCCCACTGGCAACAGAGCTCAGCTCGAAGGAGAAACCTGGGGCAATGCAGGCATTGTGTGTCTTATCCCTTCTGTCAGAAAGAACTAAAGTAATGTACAAACTGTCCATGTCATGGAAGAAAAAGTAACATAACCCTGTGTGAAACCTGTCACGTGCAGTGGCACCATCTCTGTTGGTGATTTAGGTGGAAAAGTGGATTGACTTCTGGATGCACAAAGCATTAATGTGACAAAAGCTGCAGGCTTGATAACTGAATACAAAATGAGAACTCTTGAGGGGAAAACAGTGAAATGTCTCTTAGACCATATCTGAAAGACGAGGTAATCTGTACCTATGGAGCAGAGAGGATGTCCTCACCTTGCCTGCACTTCTGATATCTGCTATGTGCTTCTTTTGGCTCTCAGTTGGTAACCTGAGAAATCACCTCTGCCTACAAACCAGCCTTGCATGGTGTCTAATGATCTTTGAAGTGCCATCTTGTGTTTAATAGAATCATAGAATCATGAGGATTGGAAAAGACCCTTTAGTTAAACTGTCAACACAGCACTACCACCATGTTCACAACTAAACTGCCACACTCACATATGTTTTGAAGAGAAAAAGGACAAAGGCTGCTGAACGTCCTCCCACCATTCAGCCTCCTCATAGATCTTGTTCCACTGAGGGAGGGTAGTTGCTGGTTTTTTTGGAAAGAGCAGGATTGCATCCCAAGAAGAGAGAAACGGCACCCAAATCAGCATTGCCAGTTCTCACAGTTTGATCTTGTCCCATCAGCCAGTGAGAGTATCTGTGGTTCTTAGACTTCTTTTAAAAACAAGAAAAGAAATTGTGGATTTTGTTTCTTGCCTCAGAGTTGCAGAGAACAGCATGAAAACAGACCTGAGCTGTTCCAAAAGAGAATTCTGACAGTGAGGGAACATGCCCTGTGCTTAACAAAGGCAACATTATCTGTCCCCTCCCTTTTTAAGTCAGTATCTTTTCCACCTGCCTGGTGATTTTGGAAACCTTAAGAATAGCAGTGATGAAAAGGGTAACAGATTTTTTTTTCCTGAAATAATTTATCCCATAAAATGGAGATGATCTGAAGTCTTTTCACACACAACAGGATATGGCCTGATGTCACCGATGAAGGTCCATGAGAACACTGACACATCATCCCACCTTATATAACTTTTCTTATTACATGTAATCTGGAAAAACACTGAATAAAATGGACATATTTCTTAGAGGTTTGTTCCTTTGAACTATGCACTGGTGCTTATAAGAAAATTGCTCTCATTTTCTTGTTTGTTTGCTTGTTTTTGAGGACTGCTGGACAGTACTTAAAATAGCATGATTTTGCACAATAATATTTATACTATTGAAGAAGTCCCTATCTTAGAGTGTTACTTAAATCTCTACAAGTTTGGCTTATGCATGAACTTCAGCATGTGTTTAAGTGCTTTCTTCAGTAAACCTGGAGTGAGATTTAAACTTTAGAAAGTCAGGTCTGTGGTCAGATAACAGCTCAGCTGTACAGCCATATATTACAATACTGTTTCTACTGCTTGGTATATTCACAGAGAAATGCAGCTGTGGTACCAGCTAAGGACTGAAGAACTAGAGCACATGCAAGCTGCTTACTTTGGTTTTAAGGGAAGAAACAATAGCAACAACAATAAGAAACTCAGGAATACATCTGTATTTGGTGACATGACTAACATGGCATATGATAACCAAGGCTTCTACAGGTAAGGCTGTTAAAATATAGTACGTTTGAATGAGGTGATCCAATCCTGGCTAATCACTAACCAGAGCTAAAAGCAGCTATGAGAGCAGGAGTATCTACCTGTGCACCCTTAGCCAAAACTCTGGCTGTTTTACATATGGAGAGCAGGTACTGCTTCTAATCAGAGACGGAAGTGTTATTAAAGGTGATTCTGAATAAAACGGTCCTAGAATTGCTCTTGGAACAGATGTGACCCTTCCTTATTTATATATTTTTCCCTCTTTCCACTTGAATAAGAGCTGTTTAATCAAGTAATTAGTAAAACATGCTGATTACTATTCTTTAATTTCATAAAATGAATAGAGTGCAAGGTGAGATGTGGGAATTCTGCTAACAGAATTCTCTAAACCTGTGGGTGTTGCTGCGGTGATGAAGCTGTTACAGCATTGATTGTCCAAAGAAATAAATACAGACATGGTTGGAAAACAGCTGCAAAACTGAGGGCAGGCAGTCCCAAAAGAAAGATTCCGTATATTTCTGCATATCCATGGTCAAGAGCAAACCAAAAGAGAATTTAACCAAGACTCCTCAGGGAACGTTCAGGCTTGACATAAGTAAGCATTTTTGGGTGGTCAAACCCTGGAACAGGGTCCTGGAAAGGGGGTCGGTGTTGGTGGCCCAAACTGGTATATGCTCAAGGGGCATTTGGACAATGCCCTTAATAATGAGCTTTATTTTTTGGTCGCCCTGAAGGGGTCATGCAGTTGGACCCAATGATCCTTATGAGTCCCTTCCAACTGAAATATTACAGTCTAGTGTATTGTAGTTTACTGTACCCTATCCTACTCTATTCTATCCTACCCTACCCTATCCTCTTCTTGTGTTAAGGTTTCAGACATTTGGTGGAGTTGCCCAATGCATCACGAGATATCCAAGCACAGCAGCGAATCCTACTTGGTTTTCCTAGGCAGGAGCTGTCTGAAGAAGCACAGGGATGAATCCTTTCCTCCCTGCCTTTTCCAGGGCTGTGGTATACACTGTTTTCTGCAACCCAGCCATGAGAAGTGGTTCTGCAGCCCACTTAGAAGGGGGAGTTGAGATGAGTACTGCCCATGTCTGACAAGGGAGGGGGTGTAGGCCTGACAAATGCAGTCACTTTTACAATAGCCTTCTCTTTTCTTAAAGAAAACTGTTCTGCTGCTTCTTGTAGCATATGAAGTATCTGGAAGAGTATGAACTCCTCCACCCTTAAAGAAGACTCTCTTGAGTATATCTTAATTTATTTTTTACAAGAAAAGCATGTAGGTCATCCTACCTTTCAGACATAATTGAATAGATTTAGAGATTAACATTTTGACTCAGTACTTTAGGATCAAAATACTGTAAGAAGAGATAAAATAAAAAGCCAGTTCTTTCCGATAAGGCAATGTAAGATAAACATTCGATTCTTTCAGGAAGGTAAGGTATTTGTTAAGGTTTACAGACTAATTTAGGACTAATTTAGGATTAAAACACTAATCAGTTAAAGAGGTACTTTAGTATGCTGACGAGATAATTTTGGCTGCAATGAGGTGACACAATGTGAGTGCAGAATGCTGATGTGTAGAAGTTATAAATAACAGAGAAGCCTAGCTATGTAACAGTGAGGGCTCCACTGTGCTGTTCTGGACCTGGCTGCCACAAAATGAGAACTTTTCCCCCTCATGTTTGAAGCATAGAACAAACATAATGAATATGTAGTTTTTCAGGGAAACATCGAATTTTAGTGGCAACTGCTTGAATTATGATGAGCCTCATTCTGACTGCTTTGCAGGTTGAACAAATTGGTTTAAAACGATAAGAAATATGTGTACAAATACCCAGAATCATTAACTATAGAGTGCAGTCACTCCAGATGCCACCTCTTTCATTTGGATATAAAGAATCATAATGAGGATGAACATACCAATTTTTAGCAGAAAGTCTTATATGCATGAGCTGCAAGTATTTACAGCATATTTGCTCTCTTATGTTATTGAAAACACTAAATAATGTTGAGCAGGGAAAAACAAGTTACAGATCATGGTGCTGCTGGGAGGGAGGAGTTTCCCTGACGTTGCTTCTCAGAAATGCAGAGTAGCAGAGATAGCAGTTTTCTCTGTTGTGAAGAGGTTTGAGCCAGATTAGCTGAAAACGAGGGTTTATGTCTAGGGAAGGGAGATTAGCTGCAGCCCTGGGCCAAGGAGTTAGAGGAGAACAATGTCCATGAGCAGTCCAAAGCAGTCCCCAGGAGGATTGCTGGATAGAGGGTTTGTCAGCATGTTGGGAATGGCTCTCACAACCTGACTGCAAGATGTACCAGGATGTGTTATTTTTGAGTCAATTATTTTCTGATGAAGAATAATACTTGACCCTGCAGTAACTGTTCTCTGCAGCACTTGCTTGGGCACCCACCACCCAAGACAAACAGTCCTCTTCCATCCCAGCAAGCAGCCACGTGGGAGAGCTAGGATCAGGCAGCTGCCAGAGAAGGCAGGTTGTGTCCTGCCCCGAGACAGGCGCAGGATAAAATATCAGCAAAGAGAAATTTAATGGCAGCTGTCCTTCCACTGTGCCAGCTGCTGGTAGTGTTTGAGAGATGGAGGTAAGGGTCACTGAGACATTATGTTAAAGAAATGAGTGTCCAAAAGAAGAGTGGGGTTAGCTTAATGCCAGCAGGGGCTATGCTTACCCACTGCTCAGGGCCAGTTGTAGCTGCTCCCCAGGTAAAGGTGCTCCAGGGCTTGACAACTCTCCCTGTGAAGAATTTTTTCCCACTATCCAACCTGAGCCTCCCCCAGACTGACAGGGCTTAAAAAGTGCCTTCAGTTTTCAGCAAGTAGGCAAAGCTTCACATCAAAACTAATCATCAGTCTCAGCAGAGCTGCTGCTCTAGGAAAACAGGTTTAAAATACAGGATGAGGAAATGCAAATAAGCAATTGATCTGATAAACATCTTTGCTAGTTTTTAAATCTAGAAATAATTTTCCTGTCCTGCTGTAATGTACATCAATTAAATTTTAAGCATCCATGCAGGGAGGGGGCAGTCTTGTGCTTGTTTAAGTAGTTTGTAGCATTTTTACTTGTTCTGTAAGTGAACCTATCAGTTCCATAAAAAACATAAAGAAATGCAAGCGTTCTGTGCCAGAAATGGGAGCCTGAATCCAATTGGAACCACTTTTGGTCCGGCAAAATATGCACAACCTAGTGTCACATTGTGAGAGCAAACAGCAAACCCTTCTGGCATGAAGAGACATTAAAAAACCAGGCACTCCTCTTTTGGAACCTATTTATATATCAGCATGTGTAGAAGATACTCTCCCAGGAGCAGCACAGATAGCCAGTGTAAAGAAAATGCTGAGAAAGCTCATTTAAGTTTGTATCAGCTTCCTAGTGGTGGTCAGAAATAGCCACACCTTATCTCTGTTGCTTTGTTTTTCAGTGTAAAAGTTCTGTAACCTGTCCTGGAATAGATACTCTGACTCAAGGCATGTGCTGATTTTTTGTAAGAGAGAACTGATGATCCAGCATTTTCCACACTCGGGAGAACAGAATGTAGCTGTACACTAACTCCTTTTCCTTCTCAATCAGCTAAGATGACAACCAGAAGAAAAGTAGTCCAGCTCAAAAATGCAGTCTAAAGAGAATCAAATAAATTTGGTGTGGGTTTTTTGGTCTAATGTAGAAGCATTTGGAAGAAGTTGGGCAATCGAGATTTGGACTGTTTAGAGGTGAATTATTTTTCACAGCTCTAAGTCAAGTTATAAAACATTCTCTATGAAGTAGCGGATCTGACTGCAGGAGCGAATCAAATGGAAAAGGCCATGTCTCAATATGCTTAAAGTCCTCCTTTCAGCTATTCACACATCTGGAGCATATTACCAAGAAGAAAAAAAATCCTTCTGCAGAGAAGGAGGCTGGTATGTTCTCCCACAGAAGATATTTTTAGTAACTGAAATTTTTGTACCAGAGCCCTTTTGTGACTACAAGATGCTTTACCATTGCACCTGGCAAAAAGCAAATAAGGGCAATCCAACAACAAAGAATTGCAACTGAAAAGGTTTTGTAGAAAATCCCAAAGCCAGCATGCTATTAGGAGAGGTAGCTCAGCATTTTCAGCATCACTGTGGGGTTTAATACTGCATCACATAGAGCGTCCAGTGAAGGGGCTGCAAATGACAAATGACCTGTTTGATACAATTGTATCGAATTGATACAGGAAATGTTTGATTGCATGAAACCAAGGACTGAAGGGGAGGAAATCCAGCATAGGAGAGGGGCAGATTTCCTTTCCCTGCGTTTCCCTGCTTTTCCTTGTGACTGGTCCAGCCTTGAGCTTCTCTATTCATATAATTGGTTTTTTTGGTTTGTTTTTTTGTTCCTCGTTTTTCCTGTGCTCTGTGTTCCCCACCTTTTAAGAGGCTTAGATCTTCTCAGTACTTTTTGACATGCAGGTTTCAAAGAAAGCTGAGACAGGGGAATTGAGCTATGGTTTCACCTTGGGGCCCTGTTAGAAGGGTAGGATAAACTGGCTTTTAAGTTACACCCATTTCTGAATTTCAGTCTTAATTGGTCATCACAGAGCTCGAAGGGGGCATGTACAGCAACATGTGCTTTTAATAGGGCTGCTATTATTGTTTTCATAATGCTTTCCTGATTACCCTAGGGTCTTGTACAAAGCCACCAGGCATACAGCAACAAAAAAAATCCCCTCCCATCCTCTAGTATAAAAGCTGTTTTGAGAGGCAGTGCCAGCACCAGGCAGCCTTGTGTCTGCATTCTCACACGTCTTGGATGGCCTGTTAACAGTGATTTCCCTTCAGCAAGGAACAGCTCTCACACAGAAAAATATTCTTGTGAATCCTCTAAATCCCATTGACAAATGCTGTGATGGCTGTTCTTCTCCCCTGATGGGACCTCCAGATTTTATCAGTCAGATAGAGGCTGTCCTTGTCAAATGCGTAATGTACTTGGCTGTGCAGCACCCAGGGTAGGATTATATTTCCAGGTAAGGGTACAGAGAAGGGTTCTGATCCTCTTGTTGTGATGTTTTGAAGTAGCCCAGTTGGGAACTGGAGTTAAGGAAAGTTGAAGTGCTTGAAAAAACAGTCACACTTATTCAGGACAACGTACCAAGGATGAGAGCACAAACTGAGGACTGTGTCCAACTGAAGGCCATGCACACAGAGCAAAGCCCACTGCATGCACAGTTGTCCCTTGTGACACTGCAACCCTCTAAATAGCTCTTCTCATCCTCTGCTGAGGTGAAACCCCACTGGCTTCACTGTCCTCTGATGTCCTCAGGGTTTGATCTATTGCAGGGAAGACAGGTGCCTAGTGTCTCATCCTACACTTATAGAATCACATCATCATGGAATGGTTTGGATGGAAAGAGTCCTTAAAGACTATCTCATTCCAACTTTTGCCATGAGCTGGGACACTTTCCACTGTCCCAGGGTGCTCCAAGCCCCTGTGTCCAACCTGGCCTTGGACACTGCCAGGGATCCAGGGGCAGCCCCAGCTCCTTTGGGCACCCTGTGCCAGCACATGTCAGTGAAAGCCTAACAGTTCCTGAAGTGGGAGAAACTGGTTGCTAAGCCACGAGCACATTTCTTCTCCAAGTACAGTTTTACCCAGTTTGGATTCCAGAGTTGGTGGTAGACTATGGGTAATTGCAGTGTTTCACAACATACAGCTTTATAGGGGAAGACATCAGAGGGGGATGACTTCTGCCCAGTGAACTGCATTTATTGCTCTGTAACCAGAATACCTAGACTTGAGCTGAAATCCGGGCAGGGCAATGTGCAAAGACTTTTTTTTTCAAAGGTTGTTTTGCTGGCCCATGCAAAACTTTGTTCCAGTCCTCTGTGTATGTGCTGCTTTTATTTGATTGTTATTTTGACCTTTGACTACCACCTCAGAAGAAGATGGAACTGAGTTTCTTATACTATAAAAAAGTAAATACATGCACAACAGCAAATATTTCAGATTTTCTTTTGGCAGTGAGGTGTGCAGCATTACCCCATGTAGCTTCTGTTCCCTGATGTCAGGTCACAGGGGTGCTCAGTGTTCAGTTGCTACTCAGCAAAAAGGTCCTTGAGGTCTTGTTGAGGCTTTTACAGAGGCCCAATTATTTGCCCCACTGCTACCAACTGGTTTTGATGCTGAGAGAAGCAATTCACTGTGTTACAGCACAAGTCATTTGTGAAACACCTGATATGCTAATAAAATGCACAAATTCTGTATCTTCGCCAGAATTAATGGAACAGAAATAACTTTTCCCTTTGTGCTTACAGGTCCCAGGAAGAGCGGACTCAGGATGTCGTAGTTCCTGGGTGTTGCAAAGACAACAGTCACCTGCTGAAGGTAGCCAAGAGCAGTGGTGCGCTTGGGACACATGCAGTACCAAGATACAACACTGCGCTGCAGACAGTGAACTCCATACACTTTGTTGAAGTCTACAGTCATAAGGATAGTTACAATAAACCAACCTGCCAGATACCTGGATAGCTGGCGTCTGACATGCAGCTGCTTCTCTGGACCAAAATGAAATTTTCATAGAAATATGTGCCTTAAAGACAACATAGAAAATTCATTATTCATATGAATTATAAGTTTTCTATATTCCAAGATGGTTATTTAACAGAAATGCTTCAAGGTCAGATACAAATAAAGGTATGAATGTTGGGGCTGTCAATCCAGAGCTGTTCTCTGCAGTGTGCTGTGCAGTGTAACTGGCAAAAGCATCATGTCCTTCTGCACAGCTAGAGAGGTGGTACCCAGTTTGCCTCATACGAAGTTGCTGATAATAATTATACACCCTCAGATTCCAATTTTCTCTGAACCAGTGGGTTTTGTAAGAATTTCAGAAAGAGACGTCCTCCATATTTTTACAAAGTAGCATGATAGAACTACAAAAAAAATTGGTTTTAATTAAATGCCCCATTGTTTTGTATCAGGAAGGTCTTTAATTCATCTGCTCTGCGTTTAGAGATCATGTGAGACTGGGTGCAGCAAAGACCCATCTGCTGGTCTGCCAGCCTGTGGGAGAGATGGCATGTGGAGGGATGTGGTGTCATGCTGTGGCACACCTTGGACTCCCACCAGTGACCTCCCGTAGCTTCTAGAGGTGTCCCAGTGCCAGAGCAGCTGGTGTGCAGGTGAGGACAGCAGTGCAGCCTTCCTGGAGCAGCCAGTTTGGGATTGCTGCAGCATTGTCCCTTGTGAGAGCTCTCTAAATGAAGGGCTGAGGTAGCTTTTGAAAGCCTGCCTTCTTTGCTTATTGTTAATCTGTTCATCATGTGAGGAAACAAGGTGGGTTTTTTTCTTGTTTTGTCCCTTTTGAGGGTATTGAGGGCCTGGCCCTTAGAAAATGGGAAAGGGGCAAATCTAACTTTAAAAACGGGAGAGAAGAGAACCTCAAAAGTACCAGAATGGAAGGGTTTCTCTGATACCCAGAAGTGTAGAACAAATAGTTAAACAATTCCTTCACAAAGAAGATACATCTCAACCAAGGATTAAAAAGAGTTATAGGCATGGGAGGGAGGTGTTCTGTCCTAATGGCAATATTGTGCTTAAGGTACAAGTGTGAAGGGTGACCAAGATATCCTTGATCCTGCCTCTCTGCAGCTCCTTTGAACTTCCTTCCTCTTCTCATCTGTATGATTATCTTCGCTGAATTCCATTATTTCGTTCCCTGGTGTTTTAATTTAATTTTATTATGTGGCTTTAAAATGCAATAATATGACTGCAAGTGGAATAAATTCCCTGTTGGAATGTTTGGGTCAGCACTTTGTGTGAGCAGACAGCCTGGCTCCTGTTCTGCATGAAGTGAAGTGGAGTAATGTTAGATGGGACAAAGTGTACCCTTGAGTTGCCAGGGATGCTGGCAGCCATGAGAAGCACCCCAGAGGGCAGGTAAATTCACCGTCCTTGTGCCAAAGCGCTACATGACTATCATTTATTTGGGCAGCTAACACAAGAGGCAGCAAAGTTACACCAAGGTAAGAAAGCAACACCCAAACTGTTTGTCTAAGATTTGTGGCTCGGCTTGCTCTGGGACTGTGCTTAGTTCTGATGGCTGCACCCCTTGGAGTTAGCTTTATTGCTTTTGCAAACATAACTTATTGTCAGAGGAGAAATAAGTACTGTGCAGGAAAGAGATGAAAGCAGCTGAGACTCTAAAATAGCCATTTAAAACCTTGTAACCCTTAAATGTTTGCTGGCCAGTGGTTCCAGCTGGATTCAAGCTCATATTTCTGGTACAGAACGCTTGCATTTCCTTGTGTATTTTGTGAAACTGATGGCTTGCACACTGCTTACAGAAGTGTTTCCCACAGGACATATGTTGTATCTATGAGCTGGAGTCTGCAGTACCTTCTAACCCATGCCCAGTACTGGCCTTTACTTCACATGGGCTGTGGGTTCCATGCTGGCTGTACACCATCCTTTCCATCATTCCTGGCTATGGGGGTCAGATGAGGCCCAGAGCTAGCACAGGGTTGACTTCCATGTGAGGACATGTACCTGTAGCCGTGGAATGGGGTTTTAACCCTTTAAGTGCAGCGGAAATAAGATGCACAGCTACATGGCCATCTTTCGTGACAGGAAGAAAGAGACAAGTTTATTCAGAAACACACTTGGTTTTATAGCATGACTCGCAGTTCCAAGAGTAGAGAAAAGGTGATTGGTTCAGAGAGAAGACACCCCATTGCCAGGGCCTGGTCACACACCACAACAGGTGTTCTATCTGGTTATTAATTCCTTTTTATTTTGACCAAATTATCACCCTGGGAGAAATTCTCCCTAGCCTTGAGCTGGGCCAGCTTATCGGCTGGGAACAGAGCTGAAAAGCTCCAGCCTGGAATATTTTTCAGGCTGTAATTTTCTTACTTTCTCAATATGTGTCCCACATGTACCCAAAGTGGCTTTGTTCCCTTCCCACAGCTCTGCAGAGTGTCAGTTTGCCAAATCTGTCAACTGTTTATTTACACACCTGTTTTAAGGGGAGGATGCTCTAACAGCTTTATTTGCTTCCTGACTTCAAAGAATTCAATTGTTTGGTGTTTTTAAAAATAATTAATTGAGTACTTTTTCTCATGTGTACAACTTGATTTGTGCTTTACAAGGGATAAGGAGCCAAGTGCAGCATTGAACATGCTTGTGAAGCTGAGTGTTCATTCTGCAGAATCTGTGTAATATTTACCAGTACTATTTGTGATCAGTATACATGGACCTATTCTACATGCCCGTTCTTCCCTTGTGCCAGGAACAAGAGATACACATTTTTTTCATTATCTTGTTGTTTAGTAATGCTGTTAAAATTTCCAAGGATAGGGTATCACTGAGCAGAATCAGGGGTGAGTAGTTCACCAGATACAAGGTGAACACAGAGGAAGTTAAAACTGACCAGGGGTTTCCAGACCTGTGGGTGCTCCAGGCTGTCACAGAATATCCTGTGCTTGAAATGGAACCTGAGGTATCATGGAGTCCAGCCCCTGGCCCTGTCCAGGCTCCCCAACAATCCTATCCTGTCCATCCCTGGCAGTGCTGTCCAAACACTCCTGGGGCTCTGGCAGCCTCGGGGCCTGCCCATTCCCTGGGGAGCCTGGGCAGTGCCCAGCACCCTCTGGGGGAAGATGATTTCATCCAAGTAAATTCTATTCCCATTTCACAGTTTGACTTAACTGGTTGGGAATAAAGAGCTGGGAATTTGCAGCACGGCTTCTGCTTTTGTGTTTGGAGTCAGAGAACTTTTTCTTCATCTCCTAACCCACCAAAAGTAATAATACCAATAATCATACTCTGACTATATAAATAAGATCGGAAAATAACCCATTTTATACGCAAAGCAACTCTGCAAATTATTAGCACACACACAAAAAGCCTTCATAACTTTGAGAAAACAAACATCTTGGTTTTCAGAGCTCATTACACTTCCTCTAAAATCACCAGCAAATTGCTGCTGACTCTCAGGCGCAGAGGAGCAGCCACCCATCGTTCCCGGCGGAACTCTGCCGGCTGTCACAGCCGGAGTCGCTCCCTCCCTGTTTACTTTCGTTTCTCCAAGTTGCCCATGACCTCTGCTTATCCCGGCAAGGAGGATTGCACTGCGGGCGCCCGGCGTGGGCCGTGTGCTGGGCCCGGCACATACTCACCCTGAAACCGATGGATGATGCCCTACAGAAGCTGTAAGTGCACATTTGTAACGAGGAATTTGAGCGAAACAGCGGTCTGGAGCTGCAAATCTATGGGAACAGGAGTTCAGAGCCAGAGGGGCAGTGACTCTAACGGGAGTGGCCAGCCTATCACTGCTTTTACATTTTTTCCCCTTCTTAGAGCTTGTTTTTGTAAATTATTGACTAAAACTTGCTGAAGGCAGCCTAGTGCGCAAGATGAGCTTTTAAGAAATACTTTATTGTATTTTCTTAAGCACAAAGAAAGACTGTTAGAGGAACTGCTTAGGCTATCTGGATTCAATTTGTTGCTAAAGAGGTTCAGTCCTCTGGCGGTGGGAAAATAACAAAGCGTATTGTGATTCAACAGTTAACAGATAAAACAAAACACTACATGATGATGTTGCCAGGACAAGGGTGATATTCAGTAAGTCAAATAATTCACTCAAATAAACAAATCGGTCGGTTTATCGGGGGAAACAGTACTGGCTTTTGAGATTAGCTAAGCAGGAAATCAATCTGCTGGAAAATAAAACGTTGTTGTGCATGTCACTTCGCGTAGCTACTAAATTCGGAAACTCTGAAATGAGAGTTTGGAAAGGCACCGGGCTCTGACAGGAAGCGGGGGTTCGCAGCGTGCCGCTCGCCCCGGAGCAGTGTGATGTGCGTGTTTCTCGCCTCGCTGCACGCCTTCCTCGCCGTGACCGCGGCCGGGATGCCGCTTCCCCGTCCGGTTGCGCGCTGTGACTGTCACGGGATGTGACACGCTGTCACCGTGCGAGGGCGTTTGGGGCAGCCCCAGCCCGGTCCTTCCCTCCCGCGAGCAGGGGCACTGCCGCGGCCTCTGCTGTGGCCGTGTGGCTCCGCAAGGATCTGGCTGTGCTAGGCGAACCTGACAGCGATCCTGCTGCAGAGGTCTTGCGTGCCACTGGCATGAGGAGGAGATATGTTTAACTTCTGCTTCGTGTGTATTTCTCTGAGTCTGCAGGACAAAAATATCTCCAGGCAGCATCGCAGCTGTACATCGCAGCATTCCTGAGGGATTGATTTTCACTTCTACTTCACCCACTATGCTTGGAATCACTGTGTACTGAAAAACATTTAGATTTTTATTACAGATTTCAGTCCATGTGACACTAAGATGACCAAGTTTTCTGTTTAGTGGTTTAGATTCCCGTAGTTGAGAAAGTTCTAAAAGCTTTTAAATTTAAAATTTCTAAAATTTCTAAAAGTTTCCCCGGAAACTTTTTAGCAGAGCACAAAATGCAGTAAATTCACAGAGGTATAAAGGGGTCATAAAAACAAGTCCTCAGCATGGCATTCTCCCACTGCTTATTAGTATTAGGCAACCCCTCTTGCTATAATGTTTTAATATATATACGGAAGTGAATCATAGAATAAGAGAATAGTTTGGGTTGGAAGGGACCTTAAAGATCATCTTGTTCCAAACCCCTGCCTTGGGCAGGGTCACTTTCCACTGCGCCAAGTAGCTCAACCCCATCCAAAATAGTCCTTAAAATATATGACAAGAGGAATTACAAAATTCCAACTTCCTTTTCACAAGGTTTCTGTTTCTTTACTAAAATACATTGCCAAAATCACACCAATGCAGGCATGATCAAGGTCTCCATGTGCAGTAATAACCATTCAAAAATTCATTGAGGGTAAATAGGATAAACTCAGGATGTTTATACTTGGCCTTCTCAAGGATATGCACCATGAATGTCACAGCGTTTGACAGTGCTTCAATTCTCTGCATCATTTATCCCTAGCAAGACATATTCTCTTCCATTCTTTGCTAGTTAGTTATTTGTTGATGAAATTTAGTGCAAATAGCAAGCTTTACATCCACAGATTTGCTTGTACTTTTTCCGTCATGAAGTTAAATATCCTGATTAATTAGATGTTTCACTGCAACCTTTTCTGTGAGAGAAGCTGTCCCTGCTCCTTTGGCTTGAATCACTACCTGCCTAATGTACCTTATGTACCAATGTGTTCAGCTGCACTTAAACACGCGTTGTGCTGTGGCACGAGGAAAAATATAAATTCTACATGGATGGTGTGAAGATGTAGACACGGCATTTTGGACAGTGTAATTACTTCTGGAAAAGAAAATCACGCCTTTACTAATCATGCATTAATTGTTTAAAAACTCATGGCTGTGCAAGTGTCAATTTATGCTTCTGCACGGGACGGCCTGGTGAGCACAGACATTTGAAGAACTGTTTTACCCGGAAAGAAGCTCAAGGCGATGGGAGCTCCAGTGTGGGCTCAGGACGTCTCGGGGAGGTCTGTCCCGGCTCCCCCCAGCTCCCTCCGGCTCGGCCTGCGCTAGCTGCCCCCGCCCCGGCTCCCCGAGGCACTGCACTCCGTCTCCTGGCAGCTCCGGGAGGCGGTGCCGGCCCAGCCGCCCCGCCCCCGGCCCGGCCCGGCAGGAAGGGCGAAGGCCGCAGCCCGAAGGCTGCAGCCTGTGGGCCGGGCGGGGCCGGGGATGCCATGGCCGGTGAGTGCGGGACGGGCAAGGAGCGGGGACCCTCGGCGGCTTGGTGACACCGCTGCGTTGCCGGGCGCGGGGCCCCGGGCGTCTCCGCGCCCCGCAGCGCGGTTTGGTGCGCGGTCGCGGCCCGGCCGTGGGTCAGGGTGAGCGCCCTGGGGCAGCGGCGCGGCCCAGGCCGCGCCGCGGGGCTCCGCACGGCCGGGCTGGGCCAGGCGCTGGGCCAGCTCGGCGGGGCTGGGGCGGGCGCGGGGCTCGGGGCAGCAGCGGCGTGCGGAGCCCCAGCCTGGTGTCTCCGTTATAGCCGGGCAGTGCCGCGTTTCACACCCTGGCACGCTAGCTGCGTGCTGTGTGGCAGCGAAATCTGCTGTTTACCCCCAGCCTCCATCCAGCTAGCTGGGATTGTGCCTCTACATCTGGGGAGCACACAGGTTATCCTGGTGACTCGAGGGCCCGATTGTTTTAGCCATCGTATGGAGCTTGGAGGACTGGGACTGTGTGTAACATAATGTCGCACTCTAGTATAAAATGATTTTTAATACTTTGCTCGCTGCAGTTTTGCTACATTTTCCTCTTTTTTAAAAAATATTTCAAGTGAAAACTCTTTACTCAAGTCTACAATTCCCTGACAGGTGGGTGTAGCCAGGTGGCTGGCAGTCTCCTCCCAATCACCAAGCGACAAGATAGGAGCTAAAGGCCTCCTGTTGCATCAGGAGAGGTTTAGGTTGGCTATTAAGGAAAATTTGTTCATTGAAAGGGTTGCCCAGGCCTGGTACATGCTGCCCAGGGCAGTGGTGGGTCGCCATCCCTGGAAATGTTAAAAAAATGTGTGGATGTGGCACTCCAGAACATGGTTTAGTGCTGAACATGGTGATGGATTGAACACGGATTGATGGTTGGACTCAATAGTCTTAAGATTCTTTCCCAACCTAAACAATTCTGTGATTCTCTTGACTTGCTGTCAGAGCCCTTGACTTCTGGTAGCTTACCAGTAGCACGTGGCAGTGGATGGGAGTAGCAGGCGAGGGCAGCATCTTATTTTTCGGCTGTCATCCTTCCAGACCAGTTGCTCTTTGTGGGTACATTTGGTAACCAGTGCCATCTGATCATCTCAGACCATTTCTCTGCAGCCAGTCTCCTTCTTAAATCCTTGGCACCCCTTTCTTGGGCTCTCGAAAGGGAAAAGCCTAAACTAAATTAGTGTTAAGCTAACATTTTGTTGAGAGAGACTTTTTCCTCTCTTTCCTGAGATGCTTCTGGAAAGAGTTGTCATGGACATGTACAAATGGTTTGATCATCAGGTCCAAACTTTCCAGGTTTTGTTTGCCAGCTTTCCTGCATAATGTTTATGAAAACCATCCAGAAGTTTTACAGGAAGTAGCAGCTCGTGTTTGCACTGCACAGCAGACACCAGTAGGGTTTTTGGAATGGATGTTAGCCAGTTCTGTGTTTTACAGAGAATGTCAGAGGGCTGCATTGGGTTTTGTGTCTGTTGTATTTAAATTTATCTCCTTAATGATCCTGTTTGTTTGCTTGATAAACTTAAGAAGGCTTTTAAGGGGAAAACAAACCAAAGATGAAGCCATAATAAAGATACAGTGGTGGCAGAGACAGTGTCCAGAGTCCTTACATAAATATTAGTGGAATTATTGATTGGAATGTGTACGTGCCTGACTAAAGGTGGTTGGCAGCATTTATGCTCCCAGGGCCCAGGTGTGGATGAGAGTGCTTTCATGTTGCAATGTGGCAAGAAACGGCTGATCTCAGCCTACAAATTTGAAATGCAGCTGTATTTATTTAATTTTACTGTGAGAAATATGAAGTGGCAGTGCAGATCCTAAGGGCCCTGTAGATTTATCCAGAAAGGCAGTGAAAGTCTATCATGGAGAAATGGATGCGGGGGATTGTGTGACAAACAAAATCCTGTTTGATGTTTCTTGTACAGAAAGCAACATGAGGTTTTTTATGCTAAGAATAGTTAAGCAGGAACAAAATTACAAAGGGTTTTTGGCAACCAGTATAACCCGAAGCTTCTGTTTTGTGTTGTGCCAGTGGCTAGTGACAGCCACAGGGACCACACACCTCACCACTTGCAGTAGTGTAAGGGTTTGTTCAACATCCTGGCTGGTGCTGGGGTCTGGTGGCCTAGGTTAGGAATTGTGTCTGGCAAACTCCCTGTGAACACTCTGCTATCGAATCACGAAGAACTTAAGAAAGGGTGTCCCTGATGTTTTTTCTGCAGGTGCTCTAGCAGACAGTCTGGCACTTTATGGTCATGTATGATAAGTTTTTTTTTATGAGCCTTGTTATTTCCAAGAGCAGAATCAGAGCATCCCATTGGATGGGAGAAGCATCTTGCAAGTACCGTAAATGTCATAATCTGACTTCATAAGTGATAGAGAATTTATCTTTAGTGATTTATTAACTTTAAGGCTGTATTTGATTAAATATCCATCAGAGCTTGACTTCTAAATGATTTAGAGCCTTCTGCATTTGGAAAGAGAGAGGCAATTGGAGTGACCAGCCAGAAGTTCGGATTTGTGTAATTTCAAGTGGATGGGTCGTTGAAAGCACATGGCAGTGTTGTGTTTCCCTAACAGACAGTGCAGCTTTCTAATATTAGGTGGGGTGATAATTTTATTTTAGCTATTTAATCACTAGTAGGAAAATGAAATTTATGGAATTTAAATATGGCTTATTAATTAACTGCTGTGGTATGTTCTGTGTTATTTTATCTCTAGATCAGTCATATTGTCATCGGCTGCAGCATGACATGTATTTCCTTACAAGCACTAGCCGACTGAATGAGCAAGTGGTTGATAAAATTGTCCTTCAGCTTAACAGAGTCTATCCCCAAATTCTTACCAATGAAGAAGCAGAAAAGGTAATGTGAGGAGTTTTGCTGTGTCTCTGACTGTTGTGTTGTTTTTGTGGGTCACTAGCCCAGCTGCCCTTTCCCCAGCACAACTCTTGGTGCCACATGCAGCCAGTCTGCCTCACCCCCTGCTTGCTGACCAGTTGTATCTGGCATCTTCTGTAAGAGGAGCAGTCACAGGGCTGGCACATTCCATGTGCCAAGTGATCATGGGAAAGAACACTGTCTTCAGCAGCAGTTTAATGCCACGGTCCCTGCCATGATCAGGAGCACGCAATCATGCAGCCAGTCCGCGGGCAGGAGGGCACCCATCCTGTGACCACATGCCTGGCGTGCCTGTCTCCTCACGAGGTGGTGTGGTGTGGCACACCAGGTGATCTGTGCTGCATCCATCTCTGCCCACAAAATTATCTATATTAGCTCAATGAGTTTTGGTAAACAATTAATAATTTTAAGTATTGGTAAGTGAAGGAGTGTTAGTCCCACAATTAAGTGTGGAGCTGTGGGAAGTGGATGAAGTTAATAATATCTTGCAATGGTGCCACCACGTATGGAGGTGCCACCCTCCCTGACATGAAGCCTTCAGAAGTGGGTAGCTCTTTTTAGGGAGAAAAAGCTTCTAGTCTTGTGTGGAGACAAAATTAAAGTCAGGTAAGAGCTTCCACAGTCCTACTTAAAATAGTCTGTACTTGCCCTCTGCTGGCTTCATGTCTGCACAGGGTTTTGGTGTGTCATTATTTTAACATCAGGAAAAATAGGTCCAATTCTGCCATAATGAAACTCCATGGGGACAATTAGTACTTTGTGGTGTAGAGCAGAGCTAGATCATTTACTGAGCCACTCTTGCCACTTCCCTCAAGAGCTTCAGAATAAACCCATAAAGAATCTGAAACATGATTTGTGACTTCCGCACTTAGGCAGAAATGAACTGCTTTTTTATGGGCCTAGGCTAGTTTGTGTCAACTCTACTGAGTGTTTAGGAAGCTTATAATCTCAGCTGTATCTGGTACACCCTGTGGGAATTTTGCCAGAATAAGGAGTGTTGTGTAAGATCTGTGGCATTCCAGTCCCCCTTGAGTAGTGATTGTTCCTAACTCAGTATACTCCAAAGGTTATCCACTGTGCTGCTATGAAATATGTTGCTTTACGGAGAATGGCTTTGGATTTTTTTCCAAATAAACTGAAATAAGTTTGATGTGTAAGGCTAGGGATGCATTTTCCTTCTCTTTTAAGGTCTCCTAATACACATCACGTTTAGCACTACAGAAAAAATGTGTTTTCCTCTGCAGCTGTTTGGCAACCTGAGCAATGGGAATTTGTGCCTATTGAAGTGGATACACAGCAGTTAATTGTGCTGGAAACAATAAAAAACAATTAAATATGAAATCTTGGGATGATGAACACTCCATTATTGGGACTAGGATAAGCAGTATAAAGTGCCTTTTTGGGGATCGTTACTAGGCAACTAAGGGCAAACTTGAAAGCATCAAAGTTTATTTCAAATTATAAGATTTTCTGAAATATTCTGTCTACAGCTGTCAGAATTAAACTGTAGAATAGCAAATACCATGTCAGCTTGGAAGCAGGGAAGACATCAAATGCACAGTGTCTTTCACTTGATTGGGACAGAGAAAAGTAGGAGGAGAAGCAGAGGCAATATGCTCTCCATCAGACAGTGCTGACCACATGGAGCTCAGTGCTATGCAGTGCATGTATGTCCTTTTTAGGTTGCCCTTTTTGGCCCATTCTTTTAGTAAATATCAAGCTTCATAACTTTGTTCCCTGGCATAGTGATGTAAAATTGATCTTTTAATATCTCTTCTATTTTAATCTCTTTCCTGATGAATGCTTTTCTCTTACAGTTCAGGAATCCAAAGGCTTCACTCCATACCAGACTCTCAGATCTGCTAAAACACCTCCAAAAGAAAGGAGACAGACACTGTCAGGAGTTTTACAGGGCTCTGCAGATCAATGCTGAACAGCTGTTTAATGACCTGCCAAGCAGGAAAATCTTGAGTAAGTTGACTTGTAAGTTAATTGAGTCGTGGATTTCCTCACCAGAGTATTACAAAACCTCATTTCAAATGCAGTGAAGGTCATTTAAACAACCTAAACAGGTTATAAATAATATAAATAAACAAGTTACTTAAATAATTTTAGGGTATACCATAATTCCTTCTGACTTGAGTTTTCCAAAAGCTGTAAGGGGATTTTGTAATGTAAAATTGTAATTACCTTCATTTTGTCTTTCATTTTGAAAGAATGAATTTGTGTCTACCCAGCACAAACTGGTGGAAGACCATTTTCTTGCCTGCACAGGGAAGCTGCAGAGTTATCCCACATCCATACCTGAATACTTTCGAACTGGGGAAGTCTGGGCCCATCCTCCCTCAGAATCTCAGATGAGCCCCAATCCCAATTGACTGAGCCTCACAGCAGATTGAAGGCAATGCTTTGTTCTGATATTCACCTTGCAGAAGTTGTGCACTTTGGGGAACAGACTCTTCAATCAAATTGTCTTGGAGCTATCATTTTTGCTTGGGAAGAGCTCAAGAAAAAGGTTTTTCTGCCACACTGACTAGCAGTTAGCAGACAGCCTTTATGAATTAAGAGCAGTTCGAGAAGTCTTGGAGTAGTCACTAAGAATAAAATTTCAAGACTGTTTTGATGTTTAAGAGTTGAAGCTTTTTTAATGTTCCATAGCATGTTCTGTAAGCCATTTTTGAAAATGTATCTTTACAAGGAGACTTGGATAGGGTCTGTGGGATGTTTTCACTTTTAGCTATAGCAGAAACGTGCTCATCCTTGCACATGATTTACGTGGTGACTCTGAGCTTTCTTCAGGTAGCCATGAGTAGGCAGAGTTAGGGTTTCTCATGTTCAGGTTCTGCGTAGCAAATGCCTGTGCTAAAGTGCTTCACATTAAACATATAGCTCCTTATGGCACCTGAAAAGTGTTTTGCTGCTGCTGCAAACTGCTGACTTCAATAACCATCAAAAGTCATGAAATTCCCTGTTGTCTCAATACACTTTTTTAGTTACCATCCTCAGAAGGATGAGGATAATTTAAAGAACTGAGTTAAAACGTTATTGTGTGCCGAGGTTCGGCAGTTTCTTTCTGTTGATCTAAGAAATAAATATTGAGATGATTGTCTTAATATGCTTGCTGCTTCTTAGAATTCTGTAATTAAAACAAATGTCTGCATTCTGGATTGAATGGTCAAGAAACGTCTGTGCAGTTTTTTTAATTAAAACCACCAACACTTTTATGCTTCAGGAAAAGCTCCTCTATCAATATTAAGAGTAACTTCTCATTTAAGTGAGCTTGGACATTTTCAATATTAAAGGCATTATTCTTCAGACCTCCAACATGCAGTTTGTTACTCGAATGTTACTCCTTGGAAGTGTTCATGGCTAGGATCTGTGGGGTCCTGAGCACCCTGGTCAGTGGAGGGTATCCCTGCCCTTGGCAGAAGGCTGGAATTGGATGGTGGTCTTCAGGGTCCCAAGTCAGATCATGCAATCATTCTATAATGCTCTTAGCAGTAGTTGTTAAATTTGGCACAAAGCATTTACAGAATTGCCGCTGGAATTTGTAAATGTGAAGAAAGAGGGGCATCCCGAACATGGGAATTTTCTTCTAAATGCAGGCTGAACTGAAACAAGCAGCATTATGAACAGGTGGAGAAATTACTGATGAGAACATGGATGAACCATGACCAGGAGAGAGTTCTGTAATAGATTACGTGCAGCTATACATACATAGGACAGATTTTTTCAACAGAAGAAATCCTTTCAAATATTTTTTTTTCATTTTTAAGACAGCTTTAAAATTTATGCTAGAACAAGATTTCTTTGCCTGAAGTGTAAAGTGCCAGTGAAGTGTCTGGTAATGTCTGAACATTCCCACTAGAGGGGGGTTAAGGAACACGGTGTGGGCAGCCTCGGAGCTGTTGCAGTAAACGGGATTCTCCAAGGGCCATTGAAAACATCAGAAAATGTTTTTATTTCTCTCCATGCTGACATAGACTTAAAAAGGATAAAGGCTCAGATCAGCCCCACGCAGCGATAGAAGTAGCAGAGATTTGTCTGTGCTCTCCTGTGCAGTGTGAGGGTTCCCTAGCTGGAACTCCTAGGGAGGACATCAGCCCCTCAAAGGGGCAGGCTGGGTGAGGCTGCTGGGGGCTCACAGAGGCTTTGCATCAATCCTTGCTACTCCGGTGACTCTCAGGCTTCACAGCAAAGGGCTTCAGAGGCTTCTGTCCTGCTCCAGGGCCATGCTCTGTTTCCCCATGGAGAGGTATATCCTTAGTAGGGGAGATGGATGTTCCCCTGTTGCTGCCTAGGTGGACAGGGCAGTTTTTGAGGCACCTCTCCTAGATCTGGTGTCATGTAAAAGGAGAGCAGTTGAAATTCTTCCCTATTGACAGCCAGATTCAGAGCTCTTACTGTTTTTCCTTTCCTTTTTTAATCCTCCTAACCATTTGAGAGTTGGACTTGGTGATTGTAGAGGTGTTTTCCAATCTTTGTGATTCTACGATTACAGAAAGGCTAAAACAGTGTTGCAGATTGGTGATGTATTATGGAAAGTCACTCGTCTGCCATGCCTGGTGACAGCTGTGCAGGCCCCTTTGGTCGATAGTGTGATCTCCACATCTGTGTGGCAAAGGCAGCTCTGAAAGGGTCTTCTGCCCAGACTGGAAACTACTGAACACCTTGTCCTGAGGCCAACCTCCTTTTCTACTAGAATTTGCAGAAGGATAGAGTCCAAAATTCCTTGTATCAAATGTTAGCATGTAGAACCTACAGAGTTTTAAAGAAGCTGAGCATGTCTTCAGCTGAGACCTGCATTTAGTAAATAATCTGCACCAAGAAGTTTCTTCTATGTGCTTTACCTGCTAAATCTACCCAGAGATTGGCTCGAGAAAAAGAATGGTGATACATTAAATGATAGAGGTGTTTTCAGATTAGTGCATCTATTAACAAAGAGTTTGTATGTATTACAATGAAAATTGCTGGTATTGTGAAGGATTATCTTCTGCTTTCCTAACTTGGGAAACAAGTGTAATGTTATTTATGTGGTCAGTGCTTAAGCAGATCAGAGGTGAGGCTGCAGCTATTTGTAGTTGCATTCAGTTGACTCTCTGCCTGTCTTTCGGTCAGTTCAGCTTTAACTCTAGCAATGGTTTACCATTGGAGGGGTTAATACTTTATATCAGTATTGGATATTTTTCTGAAATGTGTTGTTTTGTACCATTTTGCATGTGCTGATTATGTTTATTTGTTTGCTTGAGCTGAGTACTAACTTTTCATGTGTTGCTTTTATTTCTAGAAACCCCAGATCCCACAGAGATAGACACTGACAAGGAGCAATATATGCTAAATGACAGGGGTAAATAAATCATACAGTGTCACCGGATGGAATGGCTTTGCAGATTATGATGCAATTTATTATATCATGTAATTTGCACTTCATATAACAACTATTTTGGATTATGATGTCTTTACTGTCACAAGTTAAGTAGAATTAATGGAGGAAAATATACTGAGCTACTGTTGGGGAAACCAGTGCCAGGAAATTGAAGAGACAGTCAAGTTTAATCAATATTTATGATGGTATTACTTTACACTATTACAGCTAAACTCTTAATTTCTTTGATTTCTTTAATGCCTGAACAGTGAGGTCTATTCATTTTGCATAAGGCCATCAATAACTTTTTGATCTTCCCATTTTTTTTCAAATTTTTAAGTTCTCAATTTAACTGCAAATCATTTGAAAGCAATGACAGAAAGGAAGGAAAAGCTTAAATATATTTTCCTTAGGAAAACATTTTCATTATTTTCACCTTCCTTTGTTCAATGCCAAATTACAGAGACAAGTATTTTTTTCATGGTAGGATATTTTGAAAAGGATGATCTGAAATAAAGATGAAGAGTTCTCTCAATTTATAATGAACTATTCTATCATTTAAGTTCAGTATTTTATTTAGAGATTTAGATACAATAATGAGAGATTCAAAACACCTGCTATGAATTACGCCTTTTTTTGCAGTTTCCTGAGAGCAAACTGAAATAAGTAGCAGAAACACAGTTTAACTCGATGTCTGTGGTAGTGGTGTTTCTCTGAATATTGAACCAAATTGCTGTTCAGACTTTCCACATTGTTGTTGCTGTCTGCAGCATAACAGTACAGGATGAACAGAGAAAGTGCCTGGAAATAAGAAAATTAAGTAATATTTATTTTATATTTACTTACTACTTTTTTTTTTCCCCTGAGCTGGCCTCAGACTAGGGATTGTTTGGCCACTAGCCACCCTCCTTGGGAGGTTACAGGCCAAGGAGCAACCAAATCCTTGCTTCTTTGCTCCTTCTGCAGTGTCCTTGTCCACACAGTCAGCTCCAGGAATTTGTTGAGGCAGTACACTTGTCCTTAAATTGATAGGTGTAGCTTAATTGTATCTACAAATAGAGGTGTAGTTTAATTGCATCTCTGTTTCTAGTGAGATAGTAACTACAAATAGAGTATTAGGTAGTAAAGAAGCAGATATAAATCTTTATGCTGTTTTGTCAGTGGATAAGTATGAATTAGAAAGGCTTTATTGATCATCAGTACTGACCATCACCATTAAACTGTGTGCAATTCCAGGCAGGCAGTTTGCAGGAGATTTGGTTTGGAAACTTTTCTTTAAATACTATAGGCTGTAGATAGATGAGCAGAGTGGAACAGGCAATGGTGGCAAAGCAACTGTCGTAAAAATTAATTGCAGTCTAGTAAATGTGCTTCACAGTACATTAGCTACAGAACATACAGAATTGTGAATATGTTAGCTTCATTTAAATATGCTTAATTATATTAATTAATATGCATATTGATAGCAATTGGTGATATATGAACTGAGCTAAACTTCTGCTGCCCTGCTCTGTCTCAATGTGTTTCTTTGCTATTTTCTGTAGGCCCGGTGTTTTTCCTGGCGTGTTTCGGCGTGGCTGCAGGACTGGCCCTGTTCTGGTACTGCTGTAACTCAGGTGAGCTGCTCAGGGGCTTCTCCTGGCTGCCTTCCCTCAGCAGGGATGGAATGAGCTGGGCTCTTATCTGACAGGGCTCCCTGACAGGGTGGGTCAAGGAGTCATCATTCATTAATGAGCTCCGGATAGAAATTGCACAGCAGACATGCTGAGGTATAAATAATGGATATTTTGCCTACAGAGGATGCCACAAGTAGGGGCTCTTTTTAAAGACAGTAGTCATGTGAGCTCCTGTTGCTATAGCAATGGGTCATGATTCCCAGCAGTCATGAGACAGACCCAAAACCTTCTGGGTCCCACACCCCTTGGGAACTGGTGGAAACCTGAATAGTGCCAGGGCTGGGGAATGCTGGCTGGATTTGCTGAGTCCCAGCAGCTACTGCTGCCCCTGTGCTGCTGGCTCTGGGTGTTGGTTCTACTTGCCACCTGACAGTCACCTGCTCCACAACATCCAGTGCTGTGCTCAGGTGTGAAGTTGCCCCCTTCCCTAACTGACCAATCTCCTCTTCCTGTCTGAACTTGCAGCAAGGAATCTGAACAGTTTTGGCAGTTGATTACTACAAATTGAAGAAACTGGGCTTTCCTCTAGAATTATTTTCAGTTGGTTTTTATTTTTTGCAGATGCTGCTTCCTAGATAAAATGAAATTTAACTGTGTTCACTTTCTCTTTTTCTTCTCATCATTCTGTTGTAGAAACACAAGTCATAGGAAGAGCCAGGAGAATCTTGGGCTTTTCTCCTATTATCATAGGAAGACACGTTAGAAATATTTGTATGTTGTATTTGGAAGACATATCAAGAAATTAAGGAAAAGCTATCTCTTCACTTGTCTGTACAGTACACCGGCCAAAGGAAGTCAATAGTGCATAAAAACGTCCCATACTCATACCAAAGATTTTATTAACTAGCTTCAACAATAATTGCCTTGCCTCCAGATGTATTCGGAATTTCAGCTAAAAATGTCCTTTTTTTTATGGGAATGGACTGTTTATTTTTGTAAATGCTTAAAGTATTTATCGTTTGTATAAAAAATATTTTTATTACAAGCTTTAAAATGATCTCTTAAGTGAGCATGAGTCTGAAGCCATGTTTGCATGTGTTTTCTATACTGGAATGAAGGATCACAACTGTTTGAAGAACTCTGGCCTGTCTTTTGTAAGAATTAATTTAGGAAAAGAACTTAAACACATGCCCTCAAAGCCTTACTAAGAAATGGATCTCTGTCTCAGAACTGTCTGTTTTGTCTAGATCCTTTATAATCGCTGCCTGAGCTCAGGTGGGCACTGGCACCAGTGAAAAGTTTATGGGGGCCACTTCCCTTTATGTGTGCCTTGTATTCACTGTGTCTTCTGATTCCCTGTTGGTGCCTCATGCCAGCCTGCCTTGTTCACAGTCACACTCAGCTGCTGGCCCTGGTTTGCATGCCCTGGAGCTGGTGCAGGCTGGTTCCCAGCCCATGGGGTATTCCAGGGAGTGGAATATCTGACCTGAAGCACTTCAGACTGCCAAGAAAATGTTCCAGATTAATTTAGTTTTCCCTTTCCCAGTGAAGTGAAGGGAGGCTCTGCAGAGAGACTTGGACGAACTGGACGGCCGGGCAGTCACCAACCCAGTGAAGTTCAACAAGGGAAAGTGCCAGATTGTGCGCCTGGGATGGGGCAATCCTGGATGTACAGGCAGGCTGGGGAATGAGATGCTGGAGAACAGGACTCTGCAAAGGGACCTGGGAATCATGGTGGATGCAAAGTTGGATATAGTCAGCATTGCCCTGGTGGCCAGGGGGACATCCCTGCCCTGAGGGGCACCAGGGGACCAGGGAGGGATTGTTGCACTCTGTTCTTCACTGGGGCAGCCTCACCTCAAGTGCTGGGGGCAGTTTGGGCACCACAATATAAGAAAGATACTAAACTACTAGAGAGCTTCCAAAGGACACTTCCAGGGATGGGGCAGCAACAGCTTCTCTAGGCAACCTGTGCCAGGGCTAGGGGAAGAAGATTCTTCCCTGTGAGAAGAAGGAATTCTTTCCCAGTATGGTACAGGAGAGCTTACTATGGCTAGGGCTATATTTCCTCCCTTCCTGAGGTTGCTTGAGATGAGGATGTCTCTCAGGGAAAAAAATTATCCAGAATGAACTATTCCAAGGGTTAAAGCTGGAAGGAGAAAGAAAAAGTGAGTCTTGGTTCATCCTAGTGTTAAAGGACCTAACAGCAAAGAATAGAAAACAATTTGTTCCTTCATTAGTGCAGTGAACTTCTGTCTGCCTTTAAAATTAGAATGTGCATAGAGTGGGAGACATTCTTTTTCTTGGAATATTTTTCTTTCAGGAGCTTGCTTCTCTGCAAGCACATCTATACAGCACATATGAACAGTGATAATTCCATTTTCAGCTCCTGGAGGAAGCACATGTGCACCTGCATGGGAGTCAGGTCCTTCTGGGCAAATGGTGTTACGGATTTGGGAGTAAATTGAGCAGGGCCTTGGATGCAGCTGTTTAGCTGCAGAATTCAGTTTCCCTGGCAAGTCAAGAATAGTTTGGCCTTTGCTGCTGAAACTGTGCTGGTATTAATTTATAAACGTGCTTCACTCTTTGTCCAGGGCAGCTGTCCTGGCTGGGTTGTAGGTGGTTCCATGCTGCAGGCAGGAATTGTACAGGAGCTGAGGTACTGGCCTGAGCCATAGAAATGGTTAAGGCTGAGTGACAGGACTGTCTGTGTGCACAGAGCTGGGATGCAAAGTGATAGATCCTACAAAGAATTTGCACAATTCCATTTAAAGTCAGACTGCTATTTAAAGGACTTAGTGATGTGCCTGATGAGCTGGAGTGGGAATGAAGTGATGATTCATTCTGAGATGCACTGGGCTGCTTTACAGCTGCTGGATGGAGTTTGCAGTTAAAAGTGCCTTTGCCGAGGCAAAGTTAATCCTTTTGTTGCTTTCATTTGTCATTATTTTTCTCATACTGTAATAAACTGAGAACGTATTTGGTCAAAATGTGCCGTCATGAATGCTTTTCCCTGCCATTCTGTGTGCATGGATGCTACTCCATGTTACCCCACGCCTCGGCTGTGCTGCCAAGAATCGGCTTGCTGCACTTCCCAGAGCCTGTGTCCTGTAGTAATTTCTCTGAACGTACATCTTCTTGAATCCTGTAGAAATTAATGTATTTCTTTTTTTAATGAGGTGAAGCTGGCAATTAAATTGAAATAAAATCTGAGAGAAGAATGCTGCTGTTTTTCTTGTAGTTAATGCTCTGCTCTTCCTTGCAGAAGCGCCCCTTGGTTGTTGCCCTCTTGTGGCTGCTGATCAACCTCTCCTGGGCTCTGGCCTCTCATGGTTAAATTTTTCTGGGTATTTGCACCGGGATTTTTAACATTTTCACCTAATTTCAAAATTGCAGTTTTTCTGCTTAGCTTTTTTAGAGATCTGGAGTTAAACAGGACTCATCAGTTCAAAGACTGGGTGTCTTTGGGTTAATCCTTGATTTTGTGTCATTTTGCGAGTTCCAAGGGTCACTGCCCATGAAGCTTTGGAAGAAGTGCAATGGTGCTTTCTGTAAAGGGACTTTGACACATGGTTCATTTTAAGTGCTACTTTGACCACCCGAAAAAGGACTTCATGTAAGGGAAAGCATGCAGACAGTTTTGTTACTGGCCTGTTCCTTTGCATAAGGGGGAACTGCTCGTCTGGGTGCTTCTATGAGCAATGTTAAGAATCCCACCAAAGGAACTTGTTGCTGTAGCAGGAAAATCATGGGATCATTGTTAAGCTTGGAAAAGGCCTCTTAAGATAATTAAGGCCGATCTGGCACCACCACCATGATCACCATTAAACCATGTCTTGAAGTGCCACATCCACATGGTTTTTAAACACTTCCAGGAATGGTGACTTCACCACTGCCCTGGGCAGCCTCTTCCAGGGCTGGGCAGCCCTTTCTGTGAAGAAATATTTCTTAATATCAAATCTAAATCTCCCCTTACACAACTTGAAGCTTTAGGTGGAGTCAGTTACCCATAGCCAGGATTGCATCTGCTGCTGCAAGGCTCTCTTTGGGGATAAGAGGAGCCCCAGAGCTTGGCATTGGATTCTGTTGAACAGGGCCTGGCTGGTTGTGGAGGAGGATCTCTGAGATAACTTCATCAGCAGGAGAGATCCCCTTCATCCTGTGCCCTTCTGTGGACTGACTCCCTGATGAGCAGGAGCTGGACTCCCCTCCTTTCCCAGTGGTTTGTGGACCCCTGGGGAGAGGAGCAGCTGTGTTAGCAGGAGGCTGTGCTTGTGCTGGTGCCTGTGCTGGGCAGCATGTCCCAACCCTCTGCCTCTGCAGGAGCAGCCTCGTGCCAAGTGCCAGGTGAAGGGACCAGAGCAGAGCATATGGGGCGCCACCAAGGTTTGGATAGGACTGAAACAACAGCCTGGTGAAACTACAAAACTAGGATTCGGAGGGGGTACTTTTCTTTCTATCTTCATCTCACCCATTTCATAGGGATATTACTAGAGCCAAATGGAAAGAAATCAGAGGCAGGAGATGAGACATGTTTGCAGCAACACTGCTCCAGTTAATTCAGTAACTGCTTTGGCATAAAAGAGCATTTTGGGTGAATCCTGAGCTGCCCTCTCTATTTTGGAGCACAGGCCACCATACACTGTGGTCACAAAGAAAAGCTTTCTGCCACGGTACTGTTGGTAAATCTTTAGTAACATTGTGTCTAGTAAAGCAAAAACCTTTCAGACAGTCTGTGCTTCATGCATTGGTAACAGATGAAGTGAGGTGCTAGAGTGGCACTACACCTGAAGCCTGGATAAATCACAGGCGAGACATGTTCTCACGGCACAATTTACAGTAAAATATTTCATCAAACTCAGGCGGCTTTTTTTTCCCTTTTATGCCCTGGTTTTAGCTACCCTGGGAGTGTCCCAGTGCTCCAGCCCTATGGGCACTGTCTGGAGCTGCTCTGTGCCATCTGCCATCTGGAGCTGCCTTACTCCCTGTCCTGCTGGGACAGGGAGTACTACTGGGTCCTGGGGCTGCTCCCTGATGAATGCTCTGCAGCAGCAGAAACAGAGAGAACTGACATTATTTTTCCTCTGTGGGCTCTGAGCTAATTCATTTTAAGAGCTCCTAGTGAAGATTGGAATGAGGATGCCTGTGCCTCTTAAATATTCCTGATCCATAATGGTTGCATACAGCTGGATTTTGCTTCACCTGTGCCTCTGGAGCTGGCTCACAGTCAATTTATTATGGTCACTTTGCTCTGCCCTGGAAGAATGCTGTTCTGCCAGGAGGTAGGGAGATAACTTACATCAGGCTGGAACCAAATTCAAAGTCCAGGTATAAAAGGTAAAATTATAGCAGAAAATAGTAATTATTATTAATAGTAATAATTTAGATAGCAGTTTTCTATGAAAGAGTTGCAATGGTATCTTTCAGGGTATTCCCAGGAGCTCTGTGAGATACAAGTGAAACTCATCTTGGTGAGCTCAGAGTCAATAAGAAAACAAGTAGCAATTAAATTCCTCATTCAGAGCTGGATGAAATTCAGCCCTGGATGAGTCTAGGCTGGTCCTGACTCTGGAAAGGTGAACAAGACTCATCATTCCATTACCCCTGTGTCTGCAAGTGAAGAGGACATGCAAATTAAGCAAAATGTTAATAGTGACATCAAGTCTGAAGATTGCAGGACCTCTATATGATAACCCGGGTCCCTTCAAGATGCTGTGAGGAGTCCTGCAGTGCAGCTGCGGGATGGGGGGCTTTCAAACATGGGTTTTTTATCAGCATGGAGAAGAAAGAATTTTTACGGCATATGAAGAACACTGACCCACACAGGCCCATTGTGGCTTGCTTCCAATACTTGCACAACACCCAGTTTGTGAAGCTCAGTCACGTTACCAAGTCACATTCCCAGGATTTGAAACTCTACAAGGGATGGAGAGGCCTGAGGGGATACAGTCATTTCTTTCCTGAGCAATGCTCTCCCTGGCATGCCTGGTGAATCATGTTTTCTGACACAGAAAAAAGTAACTCCTATTTCATGGTAAAGACACATAGCTGTCTCCCTCCGTATCTTCCACAAATCCAAAACAAATCTGAAACATAAGCCCTTCCAACAGTTTAGATTATTTTCATCTGTCATGCCAGAAATCTGTGGTAATGTTGGGTGGTGACCAAACTGGTTTCTTCTCAAATATTTTTGGCACCAGTGAAAATGTTTTGCAATGTTTCAGTAGTTCTGGTGTGGTGCTTCCTAGCATGGCACCATATTTCCCACTCACCTCCTGACTAGTTAAAACTTGTACCATTAAAAAGGCAGTGGGGCCACCTCTAGGCTGGAAGACTGGAAAAAAGAGGAGTGGAACACATCAGGAAGGAGGCTGAACGAAAAAGGAACCTGACTTTTTGCTGTCTCCATTTCTGACAAAGCCTGACTTGCCTGATGAGAAGCCATTGATAAGTCTCTGTTCCTGGTTGAGAGCTGTGGTACTCTTTCTGGGAAGGCAGCCAGGTAAATAAACAGTTCTTGTTATGAGAACCCAAGGGGATATAATGAACCGTGAAAACAGACCTTCAACAGACTGCGGAGGAAGAGAAAAGTGAATTCAAAATAACCCATAGCATCCAATCGGAGGGCAGGTAATGTTTTGTCCCCACCCTGTTAGGAAGTTGGATAATTATTGGGTAGGTATTATTTTGAAAAGATTGTATTTTGTGTTTCACAACCTATCCTGAAATGACACATCAGTGACCCTCCCACTGGCATGGCCATGGTCTAAGTACATCAGGAGTGAGGATGAGTGGGGGCATTTACAGGCAGAGCCAGTCAAAGGTTGGACTCAATGATCTTTGAGATCTCTTCAATTCTAAATGATTCAGTGATTCTGTGACTCTGTGATTTCATACAGTGAAAATACTTTGATCAGCGTGAAAATAAGAAATCCCTGCCAACAGCTGTAGCCTTTATATACCACATTTTTTCCTGTCAGTCTCTTTGCTGTGGATGTACTTCTAACAATGTGTGCTTCCTGACATGCCCAAGAACTGTCTGCTATCAATCAGCTCGAATTGTAAGGTCAGCTCTGCCCATGCTTCTGCCCCATCTACCTTCTCACTGCTGCTGGATGTGTTCAAATGTCAGGATGGGAATAATTAGTGGTGGGGAGAGGGGTGAAACTCCTCTCAGGTACAGGGTACACTGACACATCACCCTGCAGCACCTGGATACAACCCAGCCTCTGATGGAAACTGCTCTATGGCCTGCTGTGGCCATGCTGTTATTTATCTCTTCTGGAGTGCCTTCTCTCATTTATTTCAATTTGCTTCTTTCTCTAAGGACATTTCAGCTTCTGTCTCTGGTTTGGCTTTGTTGATCAGCTGTGAATACTAAAGGGCTCTGGCAAGGCCACTGCAGGCACTGGGTGGTGGGGTCTTGGTGCCTCCCCCAGCCCCTTTTCAGCCTGCAGCACGTTCTGAGAAATGCACCTGGGCTCAGCAGAAAAACTGTCTGGTGCTGTCCAATTCCTCCCAATGTCCACCTTGAGCCTCCCCTGGCACAGCTTGAGGCCATTCCCTCTCCTCCTGTCCCTGTTCCCTGGGAGCAGAGCCTGACTCCCCCTATCTATTCCCTCCTGTCAGGGAGTTGTGCAGAGCCACAAGGTTCCCCCTGAGCCTCTTCTTCTCCAGGCTGAGCCCCTTCCCCAACTCTGTTCCCTCCTCTGGACACGCTCCAGCCCCTCAAGCACTTTCTTGTTGTGAGGGGCCCAAAACTGACCCCATGATTCGAGGTGGGGTCTCAGCAGTGCCAGCACAGGGGATGGG
Source organism: Acridotheres tristis (assembly GCA_037013685.1). Classification (NCBI taxonomy): domain Eukaryota; kingdom Metazoa; phylum Chordata; class Aves; order Passeriformes; family Sturnidae; genus Acridotheres; species Acridotheres tristis. The sequence continues at coordinate 20,393,524 of CM072899.1, read as the reverse complement.
CACTGTCCTGGTCCTTCTTGCCCACCTGGACTCCTGTTCAGCCACTGCCACCAGCACCCCCAGGGCCTTTCCTGCTGGGCCCTTTCCAGCCCCTCTGGCTCAGCCTGGAGCTGCAGGGGTTGTTGTGACCCAAGGACAGGACCTGGCACTTGGCCTTGTTCAACCTCAGACCACTGGCCTTGGACCCAGCCTCTCCAGATAAACTATGGAACCTTCCCGCCTGACAGCAGATCAATACTCCCAGCAACCTTAATGCCATCTGCAACCTCACTGTGGGTACCGAAGTTGTTAAAACACCTAAATGGTGGTTGAGGGGATACAGAAACCAGGATGGTGCTTTCTGCTTCAGCCTATTTTATGTAAGACTCAGCATCAGAATAAGCTCCAGCAGTGACCTGGTTTAGAAGACAAACACTTAGGAGTCAGTTCCAGTAAATATGGCTGTTGTCACCTGCTTCAGTAAGTACAGCTAGGCTGAAAATCCCAGCCCAGGCTGTTCTGGATGCTGAAGGGACTAATGAGAAGGACTATAAGCAGTGTTCACCCTGCCCAGAGCTTATGAAATAGGAGCAAATGGCTGACCTGGTATGAACTGTTCCCCACACAGACTGGAAAACTCATCTTGCTTCATTACGGATGACGTCTTTCTAAAAGAGTTATTTGCCACCAACAAAGAACTCTGAAAAAGCACAGCAAACCAAAGAACGAGTCCGAGAATGAATCAAACTGACATATTTGTTAGCTGCCCCTCAGATATACTTGCCAGGACTTTAAAGAAGCACCTGACTTAAAAGAATAATAATCCTGTGATTAAATTATTTATACTTGAAACCAACTTGAAGATGCTTCTGTCTGCTAAAAAATACATGAACTCTGAAGGCTTCAGAGACTTAAAATACAGATTTCGTGTCTGAGAATGTTTTGCAAATCTTACGTAATCACAATAAAAGACATGGGAAGTAGCATCAGAAGCATGACAGCCATGAGTCCTCATGAGGGCATGAAGAGTCCTACAGCAGTTGGTGGTTTGTAAAAAATAAATACAGGAAGTTGTCCTGTGTGCCTCATTCAGAACTTGTTCTGACCTATGGTTAAATTAGTACAGCACACACAATTTAATCACTGCTTACTGGATACTGGTTAAATACATGTTACAATGGAAATGAAGCAACATAAGACAAATTAGAAAATTAAAAAAGCATGTCTATTCCGTTACTAATCACACAAGTTTGATTTGTTTTCCATTAGTAATTCTTACAGAACATACATAAAAGTCTGGCTTTGAGACATAACCGAAGAGAAAGGTCAGTAATAAAAACTGTAAATGAGATGAGACACATGAAGTCAATCTTCTATTCTTATGTAGAAGCGAGCATTTGAAAATTGATGCTAAGAAAATTGATTAATACAAATCTGCATCTACATATAAGTGCAAACTCAAATTTTTATGTTTGCAGGTATGATACTTTGGAAATAAAATGACTAAAATATTTTTGCTGAAGAAATTCTTGGAACCTACACCATTACTAGCAATAGTGTATTTATAAAAAGTGTAAGTCCCTGAGCCAGCAGGTAAGAGCCTTGAAGATAATTTTATCTCTATATATATATTTTAAAATAAAAATTTAAAGATTGGTTTTGCTTTTAGCCATTAACACATAAAAGTAACAAAACTGCAACAATCAATGATGGGAAGGGGGAGAGGAAACTAGAGAGATAAACTCAGTTCATTTTGCCATTTGAATTGCTGCTGACAGGTACTTGGTACCAGTTTAGCAGGTGAAGTTCAACCTGTATCTTCCAGTTTACCAGCTGAGCCTAGAAAAGGTGGCAGAGTTTCCAGAAATTTGATATAAGAAGGAACTGTTTACAATGAGGGTGGGCAGGGCTGGCACAGGGTGCCCAGAGCAGCTGTGGCTGCCCCTGGATCCCTGGCAGTGCCCAAGGCCAGGTTGGACACTGGGATTTGGAGCAGCCTGGGACAGTGGGAGGTGTACCTGACATGGCAGGGGTGGGACTTGATGTCCTTTAAAGTCTCTTGAATCCAAACTACTCTATGAATCAAATAAATACATATAATGCACAGAGTACACAGAATAGCAGTTCATGGAAAGAAACCATTAACGATTAGGTTATTTGTGTCTGTGCATGAAGGACAGGAAATTTCAAGTGTGTCCAGAAGAAAGAATACAAATGATTACCTGTGAACAAAATGCTGCTTGTTTCTCTTTGTCTCATCTTTGCTTTAGCTAGAGTGGAAAAAAAAGAAAAACAAGGCATAGCTACCTTAACGTGCTGCAAGAGAAGAGCTCTGCTGGGCTACAGAGTACAAGGAGTTGGTGCTAAGCTGTGAAATAAAGGAAAATGTGACCATGTCAAAATCAAAGGCCTGACATTTCTTACAATGGTGGAAATGACAAATTGCCACAAAAACCAAAGGCATTTAAAAAGAAAAGTCCTGTGAAGTGCTACCAGATGATATTTCCTTGTTTCATGAGTTTATGGTACTTCTCTGAAAAAAAAATTAAATTTCTTCAGAAATTGAAATGCCAGTATTCCAGAAAAACAGTATCCTTGGGGGAATATCAACCTTTTCTGAGATGCCAAACAGTTATATATTAACACATGGGAAAATTTCAGGTATACAAGTGTGTTGGAAGCTTAAGAAAGCTGCTTGGTGTCTTCAGCTTCTTCAAATTATTTTTCCTTCCCCACTATGTCCAGTGTAGCTGGCTCAACTGCAAATGGCATCTAAAATGAATGCTCCAGGTCTCTGAAACACAAAGACATTGATATTTTAGTGATACAGGAATTACAGTAAATGACACATTTGCTTTAAAGGGGGAATTAAGTTTTCTGTGTAAAAGGGGGCATAATAGTAAAGGTGAAGCCAGAAAATGGTGGCCACCCACTTCTCTCACGGTTTTGAGGAGACTGTGGCAACAGATTAAAAAACACTTATTTTTCAAGATACACTGAGATGATCAGATGTTTTCAGCAAGGGCAATGGGTACAAATGAGCAAAAAACAGCTGCAATGTTCCAAAGCAATACAGAACTTTCACATTTAACAAATCTGCAGCAAAAAAGAGGTTCTGGACACCACATCTGGCTGTTTAATTAGGAAACTGCATGTGTGAGAGCATGGAGGCAGGAGCCCACAGCTGCTGGCTCTGTTCTGAGCTTCCTTTGCCTATTTCAGATCCTTGTCTCCGCCTCTGTCCCTGGTATTGCGCATGTTTTGTCCTGTGAAGGCAGCTAAAATTCCAGTAATCCTTCACGCAGTTCTCCCAGCTTTGCCAATGTAATTTTGGGGTTAGTGCTTCAGTACTGCTTTAACATGTACTGCTGAAGTCAACATTCTACCTGTATTTCTGATAATAGCTCAGATAATCTATGTGCTCTTCGCTGTTAAAATTAAATATTTATTAGTCTGTTTGTAGCGACTATGGCAAGAAAATGCAATAAAACAATCTTGTTTCACTGCCAGAATTTCACGTTTTTGTTAAAGCAGAAAATTCCACCCACACCCTGAGATAAATTAATGTAGTTTTCATCTTCCTAGTAAGTTTTTGCACTGATTTCCCCCCATGTTGTTTCGTCTGATGATAAATTTTTGTTTGACTCCCACTCTTGTCACATATTTCTGTTGTACTGTTCATCTACAGGTTAAACCATTAACCTCTCTTTTTCATGGAGAAAGGGTTTCCTGTAGAAGTTTGCCAGAAGCAGTAATGTTACATGCACAGGCTGTCCGTGTAGCACAGAGTGCACCATGGCCGGTCAGCCCAGTCATTCCTTCTTCAGCAAGTCTCTAACCCTGGGCTGAGATCTGGGAGACTAAGAGCCAGAGCAATGCTGGCACACATAGACTTAGCAGTGCTATTTTAAAGGCAGATGATGACCACGGTGCTTCTTGTGTTAGAAGCCTACAATTTAGGTTTATCTCCTCCCAAACTGCTCATCATAGCTATGATGCTAGGAAGATACTCAGCTTGATCCCCACAATTCCTATATTTATCCTTCTGTGTAAGCAAAGAACAAAGCTGAAAGTGTAGGCAGAGCAACAACATTGTCCTAAATGGCCACATGTGAAGTGACAGTGCTCATCTTTGTGGGTTGAGCCTCCCACAGAGCAAAGCCCTGTCCTGTAGAGGACAGAGGAGCCACACGATCTGCAGCCAGCACAGGAACTGAGAGGCTCCAGCACGTGCAGTGTTACATGTCCGATTTACCAGCCCTAACTACTTGGAAATAGATTGTCTTCAGTGTTAAGTAACAGACTGGGTGCAAACCTTCCTTTTAAAAAGGAGAGGCATTTGGAGAAGGCAGAACATTATTTCCCTTATTGTCTCAGTCAGCAGTAAGGAAAAGGAGTGGCTAGGCCAGGACAATCCTTACACTTCCTATGGGTGACACGTGCTGCCGTCAACTTTTGAACTCTACATTCACAAACACACTGTAATAACTTACCAGTTCCCAGTAGCTTCTGTTTTTGCTCTAATGGGAAGTGAACTCAGGTATTTGCAAGAATTTGGACAGTACAGATCAGCCTGCGGCTGTTTCTAAAGTGCCCCAGTGTGCCCTGCATTCCTGGATGCTGTGCCCTGCTACCTCATGCTGCAGGAGACCACACTCACCTGGTCCTTACTGTCTTGATGCTGACTCAGCAACTGGTTTCTGCACTCCAAAGGCAGTGATAAAAATATTCACAACTACTATAATGAATACTAGTCCAGTTGCAAGGTTGTTGAGGAAATTCAGCTTTCCATGTTTTGCAGGGTTGTTAAGATCATATTTTACTTCAAAGAGAAAGGAAAAAAATGTTTAATGATATGTATATTTCAAAATCCAGAATAAAAGGTTTCATACTGCTGCAGTTAAAGAATTTATCTTTTGCTAACCTATTTAGATCAGTCATATTTAAAAGGGAAGGCAGATTCTGCAGTGTCAGTGAAAGTGCTAAGGGGATGGTCTGTAACCACAAGGAGCCTATTAACTTCCAGTAATTAGCATCTAATCTCTGTGGAGACACATGGGAACTAATGGATGCACTTAACATCACAAGAAATCTTTCGAGTTCTTGATGTTTTGAAGCCTAGCTTTGTTGCAGACTTTTAAGCATTTGAAAATTATTTCAGTCTTGAACACATGAAGCTTGAAGCCCTGGCAGGATGAAGTTAAATTTCTTAGTTAAAATGCTACAAATCTCATTGCCAGTGCTGGATTTTTTCTGTACTGGTGCCCTTCCACAGCTTCTATTCCCTCATACTCCCTGCTTTTGCTCTGATTCTGTTTTTAGAAAGCAAGGGTCTCTATCTGTTAAACAGAGGGAGATGTCAGAGCAATGTAGCTGCAGTCCTTTCCACAGAGAGCATCCACTGTATAAACATTTTCCTTTGTTTCTTGCACCTGTTTTTTGGTTGAACTGCTAAAGGGAGTGAAGGAGGCTCACACAAGGGAGATAGCATTAATATAGTGTAAGCTTTGATTCCAGGCCTCGTGATAGCATACAAATTAGTTACATTGGGCTGATAATAGGTTTGGTTTAACACAGTGAGAACCCTGGGGCACTTGCCTGGCATCATAGAATCATTAAGGCTGGAAAAGACCTCCAAGATCATCAGGTCCAACTTTGACCAAATACTATCATGCCCACTGAAAGCCCAAGAGTTTCCTGTCTCTGGCAGCAAGGACCCTGCAGCTCAGACCCTTGGCTACACTCCTTTGATGCTGGTGGAGTGAGAAATTCTGGAACATGTTTGGAGAATGGGTTTTGTCTATTAAGACTCCAAGTTCTCAGAGCATAAATCACTGGAGCTTGTGTCTGCATGTGCACAACATGTGAGAGAAAGTTTATACTAGACAAGTTTTTACAGCAACATAAGACCTAGAGCTTCTTCTGATGGACACATACATAGACATACAGCTTATGACTCTACCACACAAAATAAATCTTGTTATTTGCTTGTACCATCATCACCCTGTTCCATACTGCAGCAGTGACCCACTGAACCAATACCCCTTGTTGTTGAAGCAGCTAAGTGGTCACAAACACACTCGTGATGCTGAAGTGCTAACAGCCAGGTTCACCTGGGGTCCCTAATAATACTGTTTTGGTTTCAAGGAATTCAGGGTGCATGCTCAAGTTCTGTTTGCTAAAGCAATGTAGTCAAATATCACAGGCCAGGCAAAGCACTGAAGAACAGTGTGGGGGAACTGTCCTGAGAAGCCACTGCATACCTGTGCAGGCATGAAAAAATTTAAGTTCAGTAGTACTTTAACCCTAAAAGGAGTTGACACATCTGTAAAGCATATGGAGGCATGTGGATGCCTGCATCCCAACCTGACCTGGAAGGACTCTAGTACTGCCATGGGAATGAAGAATAAATGAAATGGAATCATTAATTCTAAAACACGGAATAGGAATATTTGAGACAGTTGGGTTAAAATGGAAAGGCGATAATGGCCTGACCTGTTATGTGAGTTAAAAGCAATCATGCTGAAAGGCAAACCGAAACTTTCAGAACTGTCCCTTTGTCCAAAGGAGGGTGAGACAAGACAAGTAATACTTGTGAGTTTAGGAAGAGCTCTAAATTTTGAAGCAGAATCAGAGTAATCCTATCTTTGTAATTACAGCACTTAAGATGAGGGTGTTTGTGAAAATGTTCTTAAGAACAGTTATTCTTTAAGTATTTTATTACAGTGGATTACTATGATTTCATGCCACTGAAACTATTTTAAGACATTCTTTACTTTTATTCCAAAAATCTAAGGTCACCAAATCACTTCCAAGGGCAAGTTTGCTGAACATTTCTCACAGTGTTTTCGTGAAAGGCTCTTCAGAAGGAGGAAAAGCCTTTAATACCTAGTAGAAACTGTGAGAACTGGTAGCTCCCAGGATAAAACCCTGACTCAAGGAAAGAAACTGGATGGTGGCACAGACTTTTGTTTGGCCATATGAGAGCTTGAAGAGACAGAATTTCATGGCTGGAAAGAAGCAAACAATTCCTAACAGCCAAAACTATAACATATATATTGTGAAAAGCAAATTATTGCTCTGATGCCTATATCTTCATACCTTCGTGTCCTATTTCCTGTCTTCTTTCTGTCTTTGACCTCAGCAGGACAACACTGTCCCAAGATTGCATCACCATAAGCCAAGGGCTCTGTCACCCTCAATGTGACAAAGATAAAAATGACAGCAATTTAAACCATTTTAGCAGTGTCTTGCAGAAACAAGCATTAAGAAGTAGTATCTCAGCATATACTGAGAAATCATTGCCCAACAGAAAGACAGAGATCTTGTTTATAGCCTCAAAGCCTGCTGAAACACCAAGGGAGATGCCTTCAACCGAGAAACATAAAAGTATTTTGCTGATTTTTCCATTACTCGCTTCCCACACCTCCCAGCATCAACAGGTTGGTTTTTTTTCAGTCCCCTTCTGGAATTTCCTCTGAGCCAAGACCTGGGTTCTGCTATTGCACCAACTCTAACAAACGCAGAAACAGCTGTATTCCATCTCTTTTGTAAGAAAGAAAGAAGCTACATGAACTGTGACTATGACAAGCCATGTGTACCCTGGATCCCTAGGAACTTTCTCCTTAAAGAGAACATTGTTTTGTCAGCTGTGATGAGAGTAGAACACAGAAAGATTGATGGGGATGTCAAAGGTGGGACTCATAACTCATTAAATACCATGTGTGAACTTTCCATTTACATTAAGCCCAAGGTCAGTTATCTAGTCCCACTAAGGTAAAGGGTGAGATTTGAGAAACATTGAAAATAAATGATCCACAGCTGTTTCCTACCAGTGGTGGTGTCATTCATTCCAGGTGGGCAATGGTAGATGCAGTTTGATTGCAACACAGCCAAGCTAAAGACAACAAGCCACACCAACATGATGATGGACATTTTGACTTTCACTTCCCTTTCGGAGTGCCACATTCACAATATTTTCTTATATGACTGATATGGAAGAAATATATTTCAGTCATAAGATTAAGTAACAGGTCTTGCCAAAAACATTATTATGAAACTGGATAGACTGCATTATCCTATCTGGCCTACTGATGCTTCTTCTATGACATTTCATAATTTCCCTTCCTGCTCAGGCTTTCTGGAGAAAAAAATAGTCATAGTATGGGCAAATGAGTAGGAGGAAGTCGACAAAAATTGAAGATTTCACATAAAATTGGCCTTCTTCCCTTTGTTGCAGTATTCCTATGGTTTCAAGAGAAAATATGTATTTTTGGATATTAGGAAAAATTTCTTCACTGAAAAGGTTGTCAAGCATTGGAACAGCCTGCCCAGGGAAGCGATTGAGTCACCACCCCTGGAGATAATTAACAGACATGCAATTGTGATGTTTATGTACATGGTTTAGTGATGAACAGGGCAGTGCTGGGTTAACTTTTGGACTAGATGATCTTAGAGGTCTTTTCCAACCTAAATGATTCTGTGATTCTAATCTGAATCGGTTCTGAGGTAAAAGCTCTTTAAAAGCAAAAGGTGTGTTTATTTACCATCTTATAGGCTGTGTCCTATAAGAAACATATAAGACAGTGGTTCTTGCTGTTGCTACCTACCAAGGAATATGAGGAGCACCCCCACCATAACTTGCAGGGTGAGCGACAGGCTGATGAGAATGATTAGGGGGACGTAGAAAGAAAAGGAAGGCCCTTGCTCCATGACAGCTTTGAGCTGGGAGGCGTTGGCCATCAGCAGGGCGATGTCCAGCATGCTCTCGGCTGCGCTCTTCTTGTTGGCGTAGTGGTTGATGTTGATGGGTCTGTTCCTTTGGAACCACTGCCACGTTCTGCGCTGGAGCCACCAGAGAGGGAAATGGTTATTCACGTCTCTTAACTGCTGGTGAGTGAGACATCACTTGGTCCACCAAATGATTTCTGTGGTCATATAAGCAGAGCCACAGCAGTGCTGAGATTTCTATGCAGCTTTCCCACTGTTACCCCCATCCTCGAGAGGAGAGCAGAAAACAATGCCTGCCTCTACTGCCTTTTGCACTTTTTCCAGCTTGCCTATAGGATCAGTCTAAACAGTCAGTATGTTTCTACCTTGTGAAAAGAAGAGACTGGAAAGGCTGAAAAACTTGCATTGAGAAAAAGTTGTGAGGGAAAAACCACTGCAACATGGCCCAGCAAACAACAGGCTGCTGTGACTAACTTACTCCTGAAGGCAGACTTAAAAATACAGATATTTATTAAATTAACTTTCTTTCATCACACATCCAAAAAGTTCCTTCATTACTCATGAGTCCTTAAAATAGGACTGATGTGAAGTTGGCTACTGTGTGAGCTTTGCTTGCCCTCCTTTCCTTGCTACTCCTTCCTCTGCCATGCCACTGTCCAGGACCATCCATACACCCATAGACAGATGTTTTTCTACTCAACTGTCTATGACCTGTTGTTGCCAAGAATTGCCCAATTACAAGGGAATCTTTTTTCCCTCATTTTCACATCAGCTGGTTTTGGTTTGGGGTTGTTTTTCATTTGTTTGGGTTTTTAAATTGCTCTGCAAACAAACAGGAAAATAAAAACCAACTGCAGGGCAAACCTAGGGCTAATTAACCCAATGGGATGAATATATGAGTGTTTCCTGATGATGATTTATGTGACCTAACTTGAAGTTTGACTGCTTGTCTCCCAGAGGTGCCTATTTCTCCATGGATTAGATGCATCTTAGGGTAACTAGGTTCAATTTAGCTGCCCAACTCCATGAGGAACGAAGAGTAAGTGATCCTCTATCCTGCTGTCTCTGAACAGGTTAGGAATTTCATTCTTGCTGCTCTTACTTCTAGACTTCAAGAATAATAGAAAAACATATGAAAAGTAAGCTTATTCTAGCTGACTTCTTTAAACCTACTTCTTAGGGACTTTTTAACTGCCCAAATGTCTTCCTCCTTGCCAGAAAATTCTGTGAAAGAAGTCTGGCTTTGCAAGTTAGTTCAAATGCAGAAGACACCCTCTAATTACTCTCCTCAGCAGCACTAAACATGATCAACTCCGCAGCACTAAACATGATCAACTCCCAAGCCAGGCTTGCCACAGTCCTGACCTAAAAGCCTCCTTTTAAATAGGGTAGACATCCATGTAGACATTGCCAGTTTTTCCAGGGCATTTAAACACCAAACTTGACCTATTTTCATCAGACACGTTGTCATCCATCACAAGCCTGAATATTTGACGGAGTGTAATTTGTCATAGGACAGCAGCAAATGTCAGAGCTTTTTCTCAGCCTGTGATCTTGCCTTCACCAGGAAAAATGACCTGCAATCATAAAAACCCCATGAAAACATTCACTTCATGTCTCCTGACTGATGCTGAAAAACCATAAAACAGAAAAACAAAAAAAAGAGCATATTAGCCTTGTCTTCTGGGAGCAAGCTGAAGGTCACTGCCAGAGGTATTGAAGCTGATGCAGTCAGTACTACATGGGCACTTTTTAAAGATCAGACCGTGTTACACAGCAATATACAGACAGGCAATGAAAGAAGAGATGTTGCTCAGGAGAGTGACAGTCTGTACAACAGAAATGATAGAATTTGGTTATGCAGCTTTATGGTTTCAGGGAGATTCCAGGCATTCAGCAACGTGTGCAGCACACAGCACCAAACACTCCCTGTGCTGTGAACACTCACAGGGCCGTGGACAGGGACAGTGGAATGTCTGGAGATTTTCTAGGATGCATGTAAAGGAAGGCTTTTCCTGCAGGTGTCATTTGGCAAAAGAGCAGTATGCCTTGCACATGACGTGCTTCAGTCTCAGTGCAACCAAAATACCTCCTCACACACATTCAACATTCAAATTCTTTGTCAGAGACAAGCTAAGCCCTTGTGTTCACATGTCTAAAGGAGTCTGAGAAAAGCCAGCACGTATGCTCACATGTGTGTAAGAGCCAGGTGAAGCTCGGATTTTGCATTCCTTGCAGTATTCCCTGCCTGCCTTCAGGTCCCCAGTGCTGCAAAGCTTCAGCCTCTCAGCACAACAACCTGCCCTTCTTGTCTGTGCACAGTTAGACGAAGGACAGGAGTGAAAATCATCTCCCTCTTGCTCCATCTGTGACTGAGTCCCATGGAAGAGCTGATGTTCCCAGTGACATGGTGCTGTCCCCACAGGCAGCACCACTCTGGGTCTCCTCACAGAAGCAGGGGCTGTCTGCTTGCCCAGAGCACTGCATTCTGCAAAGATAAAGCTACAATGCCATGTCCTAAATGGGCACGTTTTTGTTTCTCTAAGATGGAACCTTCACTCAAAGATTGCATAGTACTGGTTCACAGTCTCCTGTGTTAGTACAGACTTCGGCCCTGCTTCCCTTCACTGGTGCACCCAGAAGAACCGAGTTCCTTTGAAATACAGGAAGGATTTACTGGCCTCATTTATTAAAAAGCAAATACAAGTGGCTCTGAAGCAAATGTCCTTAGGTGCTGAGTTTCATGAATCACAGCTAGTGATCCAACAGGAAGGAAACAGCTCTGAAAATGGAAATACTTGAAAACAATAAAGGATCTTTTCTACATACAGTAAATTGTTACTGTAAGGATTAGAGCAGTTTTCTTTCTATTTGGGGTTAGTTATTAATGCAATATTATGGGCCAGCAACCTTGATTCAAAATGCGAATGGACTAGAATGACCTCCGGGTTTGTAATGCCATAGAGCAAGCTTCCTGAAACTCTTGTGTTTAGGAATAAGTCTGACTTATAAAACAATGGAAACTTGCTACATAATAATGACCAGTGCCCCTCCTCTGCCCCTCAGAGGAAGTTGTTGACCCCAGTGAGTCTCCCCTCAGCCTCCTCCAGTGGAACAGACCGAGGCTTCCCTTCCAGGCCCTTCACCATCCTCGTGGTCTCCTTATCTCTAATGGATCCTTTGTGCACCTCCTCAGAAGATATTCAGTGGTTTTTCCTTCAGAAAAACATTAGATCACTTGTTTAGCTTAGCACTGACTCAAGGGAGAAAAACCCCTACCCCTGGCTCTGGAATGAATCATCAGTTTCATTTTCCATGGAAATTTTATTTTGAGGAGTGGGTTATATGTTCACCCAAGTACCAACCCAGTGTAACACTATCTGGTTTGTGAGAACTCTGCAATCACATCTTGACATGCTGTGGTTGCAGGCAAATAAAATTTAAAAAAAAGCGAAAAATTCAGCATGTGCTTGTATTTCATAGATATCATGATTTTCTAGCAGCTTCAAACCCCTGTGCTTAAGAAGAATCACTTTTATACAAAGAGAAAATGCAAGTATGACTGCAATAAGAAAAAAAAATGTGGTAATCATGTTGACTCCTGAGAGCTGAAAAAGTTAATATTAAAAATGGAAAAAGTACAGTCTGCTGAGGGCCAAGCACTGTTTTCCTAAGGCTGTATTGGTTCCACGATCCAGCTAGAATATTTCTAAGTATTAAATTAGTTTTAAATAATCAGCACACCTCATGACTAACTTTGTGAAATGAAGGAGTAACTTAAACTTGTTCACACAGCTATTTAAATAGAAGTTTGTTCCTGTATAATTTTTTCTGCCTTGCATTATTACTACTCATTCCAGTCATTTGGTTTTACAATACTATTTCTCACAACAGGGCTGTGGAATATTTTTTGTGGTTAACACACTGTTTACTCTATCTTTTTAAAAAACATGCAAGCAAAAACTTATCACCAATAGTATCAATATTTGGAGTACATTGAATACTCCAAATTCAGTTTGATATGAGTAATAAGAACATACAATTTCAGACTATAAGCAGCAAAATAATTTCAAGTTCCTCCACGCTGGTTACTTGCAGTATGATGCCAAGAAACTGCCTAGTTTCAAATTACTTTTATGTTCCAAATTACTTCTGAATTAATATACAGACTTCAACACATTTTTAAGAATAACATGATTAAAGCTGTTTATATCTACTATCCAGTGCTTGTTCACCTTTTTCATAGCTCTTCTTTAACTCCTTCATCTAGCATATACTGTTATCTTGGAAACACTAAACTAGATTTTACAACATGGTGGATGGAGAGTGTTTCAATACAGACCACAAACAAGGAAAGCAACTAGATGGATCAAAAAATAGTTACATTCTGTATTTGTATGAACAGATCCTTCGAAGAAGAGACAAGATACTTCTGCCAGGTGTAATTACACACATTAGTCAGTGAGGTGTGCCACGCCAATCCAATCCCAGAAACAAGGAATTTCTTGTTTCTAAAGCCTGATAGCTGCTAAAATACGTATTCAAATGAATGTTGGAATAGAAATAAACCACATCAAACCACTGTGTGACCACTTCTTCAGAACTACCTAGAGCTTAACTGATCTTTTTTTAATCTGTTTGCTTTGAAGGTAACAACTACACCTGCATTTCATGTCAGCTCTTCTGTATGAGAAGGCAGTGGTCTGTAGTGAAGATGTCTGTCTCAACAGAGTCTGTTTTGAGGAGAGGACAGATGCTGGGATGGGTAGGAAGGAAACCAGGGTGGCCCATGTTCTGATGCCTGTAAGCACTCCTCAAAGCAGACACACTTTTGACTCCAATATGGAAGATTCAGGCACCTGCAGATGGTCTCTCCAGGTTTACGTGGCTGCTGAGCTGGGGTGTTCTTTTGTTTGTGTGAATTGTGAGCACTCACAGATTTTTATGATATCTTCTATTCAGAGATGGGTTTGTGAAATATCTGTCCCCATCTGTTTTACCTTGCATATACATTGTGTGTGGAGAAAATTAGAAAAGTGTTTATGAAGTCCACTGAAGTGCCACTGTATACATTTAAAACAATGGAACAGCATGTCTCACTGCTTATTCTTTATATGGCACTCACTGAGAACTTGAGTTTTGATGGGAAAAATGTAACAAAGTGAGGGTTGCTTGCAACTGAAGATGAAGTAAAACAGGAAAGTTGCAGAAAAATTCTTGGAGGAGACCACATTGGGAAAAAGACCCCATCAAGAGTACTCGTGATGCAATCAGAAAGCTCTTATTTTCTATAAGAGAACTGCTGAGAAGTCAAAGGTTTAGAGGAAACCACTCCGGATCATCAGTTTGACCTGCATATCCCAGCCTTGATTCACTTTAGGCAGGACTTCCAGGATTTATTGAAACCAGGATTTTATTTTTCTTGGTTTGATATTCATGACTCCAAGGGTTTGGCAGGGAGGGAGGGATGGAGGAAGGACAGATGTGCTACACCATCAGCCCAGTCTGTCTGTAACCAGAACGTTTTATCAGTGACACAGAAGAGGTTTTAGTACAGCAGTTTCTGTGTGCCAGAGACTTAGGCTGGAGTAAGAGCTGCCTTTAGAGTTTAGTCCTTTCCAAAACAAGATAAAAGATACTCTTTTACATGTCTGTTTTTAACAGATAAGTGGCATGCTCTGCAAATATCCTTTATATTTAAACAGCATGTGGGATGAATACATCCCAGTGAGGATGTCTGGTATGTTTTGACATGAGAGAAGGAAAAAGCTCGGTATTCTTGCTTTTCTTTGATTACTGCATGGAAATTAACCATACAGGCACAACCACTTCAGCAATTCCTCTTAGTTTTGCAATTGCTTATTCTGCGTGGGTATCTGTCCCGAGCCAGCGGGCAGGCAAAGCCCCGCAGGTGCAGCAAGTTGCGGGCGGGTCCCGGGGGAGCAGGGCCCTGGAGACAAATGTAGGAGCCGGGAGCTGCCTGGATGCTCTGCCCGGCCACACGGACTCGCAGCGGCCTCGTTGCCGGAACGGCGCGGAATACAGGTAGAAAGCCAGCAAAAAAGCCCGAGCAGTACCGACCACCACCGCGCCTAACAGAGCCCCCGGCCCCGGGACGGCCAAAGCGCCGAGAAGGCAGCGGGCCCCGGACCCCACACGGCTCTCACCTGCTCCTCGGCCGCGGACTCCGTGCCCTCCGCCGTCCCATTGAGCTCGTGGGTCTCGCTGCCGGAGTCCATGGCAGCCGCCCGGGCCGCTGCTGTCCCGGGCGGGGCAGGAGGGAAAGGTTCCCCGCGGCGCAGCGGTCCCCGGATCTGGCCCGGCCTCCCCGCACGGCGCCCTGGGGCCGCCCCCGCCGCCGGGGCTGCCTTCCTCGGCTCTTCCCCCGCTCTTCCCCGCCTCCTGTTCCCGCCCGCCCGCGGGCGGTGGTTTCCGCGCAGGGCCGAGCCCAGCGGAGCGCGGCAGTGCTGGTGGAGTCTGCTCCGGTCTCGGGCCTCCGAGCCAGGCGCGGGCAGCCTCGGTTAGCCCCAGTTCCCAGTGTTGGTCAGGAATCACACTGCGGGTGATTCTGTATGTAGGGAAATGGTAGTGGATGCAAAAAAATGTCAGAAATCTGTCTTGAGAAAGGGGAAGGATAGAATTTGATTTTTAATAGCTCTCTGATCAGTGTTTTTAGGGCTTCAGTATCATTATCTTTTTTTTTTTTCACCTCATTGTCCTATATATTTTTGTCTCCCTATGTTTATTTTCCCACCTGTGCTGTGACAAGGATGATGTACAAAACCAAACAACATATAGGTTAGTTGGTGATGGGACGTCAGAGGAACACTCAGATGCATAGAAACAACTGCCAGCAAGAGCAGAAATGTGAAAAATAAATGTAAGTAATTGGGTTTTATATGACCACATGTAATCTCTTCTAAAGCCTGAACTGCTCATCTGCACTGAAAATGTTTCTGAATAGTTGTTAGTGCAGTGGGCTAGGAAACGCTAGTTTGGAGAGAACAAGAAAGTTTGTTGTTATAGTCCATATGTCAGGAAAATTAATCCACAAACACCAGAGGTTTATGTCCAAAAAGGAGACAGAGGAGTCCTTTTTGCTTTATTCGAATAAAGGGAGAGGCCGTGGGACATTCCCCTGGGATCTCTCAAATTTTCGGAGGACGCAGCCTCCTTTTTATCCTATTTTCCCGGCTGCATTTCCCTCTCTCTTTCCCCATGGGCTGAGGTACTTGAGAGGCACAGACTTCCCGGAATGCCTGATACCTGAAATTCCCCTCTAATGTATAACCCTCCCTTTGAATTTTTAATTCTTACAGAATTCATAGTTTTCCCCCCGTTGCTTCTTTCATCTTTCGATATCCAATTTCATTTATCAGCAGTCCTACAGTTTGTTTGTAAAGGCAAATATCTCTTTCCATTCATCAATCAGTGGAATCCATCCCATTGTTTCTTTTATCTCTCAGTGCTAGCCTTATCTACAGGCTGATCCACAACTCATTTGTAAAGACAAATTCAACATTCCTCTCACATAGAAAATGGAAGAAATAGTGTATTAAGACAGCAAAGGTGCATGTGTATAAACTACACAGTTCTTAACAAGTACAAGGCTTAAAAAGGCACATTGCTTTCCTTACCTTTGGGATTTGTGATAGCTAAACTTGAGTAATACACTCAGCTAGGCCAGCCTTTATCAGATATATTACCTGTTCGTTTAATAGTCATTAAATATGCATGAACCATAATTGTTAATTTTGATCCCAGGACAACCTGGTCAGAACCTTCTCTGGTTGCAAGTATCCAGTGTTCAGAGATACTGCTATACTTTTAATGACCACTTTTTCAATTCCTGTACCTCCTTGCAACTGCATTTAAGAACCTTGTTGGGCAGTTGTAAAGGTCTGATGTGCTCTAGTGAAATTATTCTGCCCTTATTCCTAGAAATGAGAGGTATGCTCTTTGGACGTGATAGTGACAGTGCTGAGCGATTCCCCCTGTGGGCTAACTCCCTGTGTGCTGCATAATCATGTGCCAAGGACACCAGAGAGTAGCACCTGTTCTTAATCCTGTAGGAAATAGGTATAATTTCAGTCGAACTGGGAAACAGCTGAATTTGTGTTTGTGAGACATACGGTCTGAAACAGTAGTTCTTTGTTGAAACTTCACATTTGTCAGTCCAGTATAATTTTTTTAACAATAAAATTTCCTGTTATCCAGACTTTGAATTAGTTATGTGGGTTGAACCTGAAAAAAATCTTTTGCTGCTTATGGAAAAGACCCTGTGCTCCCTATGTGGAAATAGCCTCAGACTCAAATCGTGGTCAGAGAGAGGCAGACTGGTGATGTGATCAGTCTGCAGCCATGGAACAACAAGACAACACTCTGTGGTAGGTAGGTCTTGTTTGCGTGTCAATTACAAGACAAGAGCCTACAAGTGTTATCCCAGGAGTCTGAGTCAGGGGTTCTGGTGAGTGTTTTGCAGAGCTGTTACTGGAAGGTGCATAGACAGTCCTTGGGACCACTGTCAGAACAGCCATTGAAATCTAGATGACAATATTGAAAACAACAAAACCTCCACTGCTCTGCATCTTTGCATCTTAGCTGTGAAAGGAATTTCCAGTCTATTGGATTCTCAAGCTGTTAGTAATTACTAACCATTTTGTGGGTTTTTTTTTTTCCTCAAAATAACTCTGATGACTATGTGACAGGCCCAGAATGATCCTAAATGTGGAAACAATTGGAAAGTACAGCACTATGAAATGCTCCAGAATAATTTGAACTGCAGGGCTCTCTGGTCTAAAAGTTCTGCTGGGCTTGAGCATTGTCTTTTATAAAACTGTGATGTATGTTAATGATTTCTCTTAGCTGGTAAAATGTCTTGCTCAGAAAATCACATTTGTGTGTGCCTGAAGCTGCATAACTTAGCTGTTTGTTACAAAATACACAAACAACACGGTGTTTAGGAGGTGATGGTGCATTTTTAAAGGATGTAGTGGTAGTTCACTTCAGAGGTACTTGTATTGGTTTGAAAGTAAAACCAGTGCGAGACTCCAAGTCAGTAATACAATTTAATAGGAGAAAAGAGAAAAAATAAAATACATGCAATAATATAAAAGAAACAACCACCGACACAGTCAGAAATACAACCTGACACCCTGTCAGTCAGGGTGTTGGTAGCAGTCCGTATAAATGGTGGCTGCAGTCCTCCTGGATGACAGATGTGGTTCCGTTGAAGCGGTGCTCCTGTAGAAGGTGCAGTTTTCCTCCAAAGATCCAGCGATGATGTGGAAATGATCGGACTTTCCTCTGGGATCCAGTAGAAAGGTCTGCCTTCGCGTCCCAAACCCCAGTTTTTTATCTAGGTAGGAAAGGCTTGACTCCTGCCCCTGGCTGGAGCATCTCCCCGTGGGATGATGTAATCTTATCAGTCACACAATAGGACTTAATGGCCCATTAGTGGAATATATCTTCTGGAGGAAGGATGGGTTGTGAAAAGATAACGATGATCATCCCCCGATGGCACATCAGCAGAGGATATCTCCCACAGAGATAAGGATCACCACCCTTCCTACATTTTAACAGATGGTGATAGAATACACATTTTTGTACTGTACCCCAGGACAGTACTGAATCTTCATCTAGGTAATGAATGAGATTAAGAATCAGTTGCATTTATATTCCCAAACTGTATTGTCATTGTTTCATTCTAGCCAACATAATTTTCTTGCTATCATTAAATCGTTTTTATCGATTTTATTGTATCAAATAGATGGAGAATGATTTAAATACGTCTGTGTCTAAGCTCTGGTATTTAATGCTTACTTTTGCAAGGTAAATTTAAACATTTTTCATCAAATGTACAGGCAGTGATAGGTCAGAGATGATCCATTTGCAGTACTATACCACAAAACAAGGAATTCAAAGAAAAATCAAGCCTAATGTACTTTTCAGGATTGTGCAGAGGTGCAGCAGTAGTCTAGAAGAGGGAGTGGAAGGAGGTTATCTGTAAACCAGAGTAAAGAATGCACCTGTTTAAAATGCCAGGTCTCACTACAGGTGTGAATCTGAATTGTATGTCCTCACATAGCTTGTCAGCAATCAGGTAAATAAGAAGAATCAGGCCCTAGAGCTACTGTTGGTGATTCAATGAAAAGACTAATCTAGTTAAATGAAAAGTCCTTTGTGTATGGAATTACTCCCAAATGTAGTTCATAGAATGGGTGCTATTGAAATGCGTCCAACAAAAGAAAAAAGAGGAAAGGAAAAAGGGAAATAAATGAGTTCAAAGGGTTCTTTTGTATCAGGACTTATGCACTCAGGAGTAGTTCCCAGCTTCCAAGATGTACAGAGAGAGAAGAAGAAAGAAAAAGAAACAATTTCCCCAGAAGGTAGAGCACCAGCTCCACAGGTGACAGCAGTACTGAGGCTCCTGAGAGCCCAAGTACCTGCCCTGCAATGGTCTGAAAGGCATTAAGGAAGCAGCCCTCATTCCCAAGGTGCAGCCCCTCCCCATTTGTTGTGTCTTTTGTTAGTATTACTATTAAAAAAAAACCCCCAAAACAACAACAACCCCCCCCTAAAAAACAACCCCCAAAGCAACAAAAAACCCAAACAACAAACAAACAAGCATAACATCAACCAAAAAAATACAGGTGATGTTTGCCAGCTATCCCAGTTTTACAGCATCAGTCAAGGTTTTAGAGCTGCTGTGCAGCAGAAGGATTGTGTCTGTGTGCAGGGCTGTAGGGCCTGATCCCTTTTGGGGGTTTTGTGCTCTCTCAAGACTGAGTTCAGGTTCCACAGTGTGCAATGGGATAGGTTTATGTGCATTGCATGTGCACGTAAATACTGCAAAACATGCTTATGTGTGTGACTGATGTGTGCAACATGGGAGCCCGCATGTCTGGAGTGTGCAAGCAATGGGGCAGGTTTTGTTTTCTAGAAAGAGTTCCTAGTTAACGTTGGTTTTTCCAGAATTTCTGGAAGTTTTTGCTAGATTCTCTGGAGATATCAGGTTGAAAGAAACATCAGGAGGTCAGCTAGCCCAACATTTTGCTCAAGCAGAGTAAGCTGTGAGGTCAGACCTGGTGGCTTAGGGCTGGCTCCTGCTCATTGGCCTTTAAGCATTTTTTGGTAGTTTCTTTGCATGATAATATTCCAATATATTAATTTACAAATAGAAATTTACATCCCTTTCATGCTTTCTTTTGCCGGGTTCATAGACAGAAGCTTTTTGGAAAGCTAGAAATTTGGCAGTATAACTTTTCATTTGTTCATTTGTGATAGACCAACTAAATACCAAACACAGATTACTGTTTATAACTGGCACACAGTTTAAAATAGTAAGAGGAAATTCAAACCCAGATGGAATTTCAAGGCCAGAAATCACTATTGTGATAATTTCGCTTGAATTTCACACAGCACCACTCACAGTTTGCCCTGCAGCTTGTCGTCGAACCAGAGGACAATTGGCTTGGATGAAGTCCTTGGTATTGCTTTTAAAGCTGACATTAAAAGAACTGGACAGCTTTGGGATGTGGTGAACACTCAGCCTATAGAAAAGACTGGACTGACACCGTTAAATATGATGCATTAGGAAATTTTAAAATCTGTTTTTACCTGGAAGTACCGAGTGGCCTCAGCAGAACCTGTAAACATTAATTCTGCCTGTGGTCTGCATTCCCCTCTGCAGTTATGCTGAGGGCTGTCTGTAAAAACACAAATCTGCTGTTTTACTGGCAGACTATCAGAAAGATATTACAAATGTTTCTCTCTTCTGGTTCCTATCTCCAAAAACGCCTGTATACATAAGGGCTTTTTCTTGCAAGACCTGTTGCCTGATGAGAGCAGCGCCATCTGGCTTTGTCTTCCTTTTTTCACCAAATATTTGATGCAGTGTGTAAAACGAATTCCGACACCACTAGTTTATTAGCACTGTTGCTGTGTTTTCACTTCACTAGATGCTTATACTTGCAATTATTTCCTGTTGTTGGCTTTTCTGCTCTTACTTGCTGAGTGACTCTTGTATTTTATTAAATCTTGATGATTGCACTAGTTGTGATTAATTTTCTTTGACTTATAGTGATCATGGAATTAATAGTACATAAAATAAATACAAAAGGTATCAAGAATATAATAATGTAAGTTATATAGCCCATGAGTATATAAACATCTTTGTATTTACAGGGTATTTGTTATAATTAATTCCTATCTGTTTTCATAGAAGCTTTGTAGAAACTTACATGGACTGTAAGTTTAGGATAATTGCCCCATTAAGATGCGCATTTTACTTTTTAGACTCTGCTGTGACAGTTTCTGCCATTGCCAAACTCTGCCGCCAACATCTCTGTTTAATGCTCCCATTACTCATGTAAAAGAGTCGAAGATCAGTCCAGTGTTACTGAAATACTGAGGTGTGGAGGAAATTACCCACAGATAAATGGGGTTTAGATCTGTAAATGTGATTTTAAAACCCCCTGTCTAGTTGGAGATTAAAATCAATAGTTGTGCTCCTACCTAAAGAAATCCTTTCACTGAGCATCCTGCTGCTGAATCTGCCTGAAAGCTGAACCCTGGTTAACTCACCTCCCTGAGATTCTGAGGGTGGAACTGTTCTCCATCCACCCCAGGGATGTCCAGATTGCATTGATAAGACTGAGGTCCCTCTGGTCTACAGGGTGAAGATGCAACTTTACATTAAATCATAGGCCTTAGAGGAGGGAAGTTGATAGTTCTAGATAAAAATTTGGGGTTGTGCTCAGAAGTGCAAGAAGGTTAGGGTCTCAGCCCAGCATGGAGCTGCTCAGTGATGCTTTGGGGAGCAAAGGAAAAGCCAATCCAAAATCACTCTTGCTGATCCAGCAAATATTTTCAGGGGAAGTGATATGACTGCAGTGTGAAAGGCAGAGAGCCCTGACCCTGACAGCAACAAAGCCTTGGTTAGAGTGTTTGGGGCACAGGTCTGAACCCCTGCTGTTGGGAAAGGAGTTATCAGTGTGCTCTGACAGCTACGCTGCTGCACTTTATTAGGCAAAACCACATTCTTTCATTTCAGAAAAGAATTTTACCTGTCTGCTGGAGGAGGAAAGTCATTCGAAGCTGTGGGTCTTCGTTGAAGCTGGGTGACTGAAATGTCTGAGGATAGAAGGAGGAAAAGTTGCTGCCTCAAAACATTGGCAAGCCAGGCATACTAAAGAGAGTAAGCCTTAAAGGGAAAATCCAGCAGTGCTGGCTTGTCCAATCCCATTGTGATAGAACAACTGGGTGCAACCATAGAAGCCCCAGATTTGCTTTGGGATCAGCTGCTTCAGGATGAAGCACTGCTAAATGCAAGTTCAGTACTGGGTCTAGTTCCTAAGGGACCTTGCAGTGACTAAACACGAGCTACATCCTGTGCTTGGAGGAGGCTCCAGGTGCCTGCATCTGCACACCTGTGCTCTTATTCACTGCCAGCCTCCACAGGCCCAGGGAAGGCTGGGCTCAAGGCATGCATGCAGGCAGAATTTAATTTTTTGGACTAGGGCAGTCTCTGCTGTAGGACTGTAAAGAATCATTGCAGTGTGGTGGCTGCCAGGAGGGCAAACTATGAGGCCCTAAATCAGTGTGATGGATTGTAAAAGGGTTATAATTCAAGGGGAAGTCATTAGTCCCTTCTGAGGATTTCCTTCTTGAGCACCACCAAACCATTTTTCTGACTTCCTATGTAGACAGGAGCATTGAGATATGAATTTATCCTTCTCTCTGCCATTGTCTTCTGCAGGATTAATATACAAATCAGAGGTAATCAATGACAGAGACAGGAAATGCCCTAATGCTGAGCCCAGGGCAGCTGTGGTTTGGATGCTGTTGTGTGCTGCTTCTCTAGACACTTGTTTTTTATTTCAGAAGAGAAGCTCTAATGGTAGTGTTTAAGAGAAATGGATACTTACACCACAACACTGGGCAGTCTCAGGACCTTTATAAAAGCATTGCAGCTATAGACTCAAAATACAGAACAGCAATTTTGAAAAGGTTAAAAAGAAAATGACCAAGACAGAAATTAACACTTTCACATTTTTAAGAAAGGAAAATATTTCAGCCTAGCTTAGAAATGCTGCGTTTTTAAAATATCAGTGGTGTATAAAGATGAATGAGGAAGAAGAAATCTATATATGGACTCCTTAGCCTGGCTGCACGATGCCCCAGCCACGATCTTTATGTTATGGTATAAGCCTTGGTTATGTTATGGTGTAAATATTGGCAGGTATTATTGTCAACAATTATGGTTAATCTCCTTCTTGGTAAGTAACATTGCAGATTTCCCTGGCAGATGCTTCTGCAATGGTGCTGGCTGTATAGGAAGCGAGACATTAATACCTTGAGCATAGACACTAAAGAACAGCTGTCAGGAGAAATGCAAAATGTGAGAAGTAAAACTGCTCTGATGTACTTAATTGCTACTGGTCCGTCATTTACCTCCTAAAAACAGATTTCTCCCAAACCTAGCACTCCTGGCATGAGGGTGAAAAGCTTAAAACTAAGGCTGTTTTCAAAACCACCTGTCTGAAAATATTGTAGAGATTTCCAACTGTCCCAATTTGAGAGATGCCAATTTCTGATCATATATATGTTCCAAATAATTTTTGTCTTAATGTATTAAAGAAATCCGAATTAAAGCTCCAGAAAAGTTCAGCTTTGAGACCTTTACATCAGATCCATTGGTAATTTCGAAGACCACACAGTTTAGACATCAAGATGGACTTCAACATCCTGGTTCCAAAAATCTTTTTTTTTTTTTAAAGTGTTCTTAACTGTTTTTCAGACTATATGTAGTCAAGTGCATCTTTATTAATTTTGGTGGGGTCTTAAAAGCATCTAATATATATAATATAATTGGATAAAATAAGAGGTATGTGTATGAGCTGGCATGTAAAGAGATCCATCCGGTTCTGTTCTGGCAGAGCAGCAAGGCCATTAGAAAAATAAATTAGATATTTATTCCATTTTCACTGAGACATCAATGATCAGTGTGGCTTTCCAGGAATTTAAATATTTTTTGGTAACCTTAGGGCAAAGTCTGAAGGTGAGCTCATAATGTAAATTTTCCCAACACCCTGCCTTTAGATGGTGTTCATCCAAGTCATAGAGAAAATAATGACAAATGTAATTGTACTATTATATGGGATGAATTGTTGGAAACCAACATCTAGGATTCTATTGTTGTTATTGAAATGGCTCCAATTTATTAAAGGAAACTTAACCCATTCTATACAAAGTATATACAAAGCCTGCCTGTCAGTTTATCTGACTATCCTGCAATAGATTTTCTCTTCTTTTTTCTTTCTTTTTTAAAATAAATCTGTCAAAAGCAGTAGGAAAGGGCATCTTTGGTCAGTGCTCCGAGCTAGTTTGTTCTGACGCTGCTCAGGGCACAAAATACATGCTTATGCTATCATGTTGTCGTAATGATACCAAGAAATTATTTGCTTTGCTTTTAAGTGGTGTGCCTCACTGTAGAGAGCATTACTGTCCATTCAGGAAAATAATTGGAAGTACAGTTAAGGACAGTTACACAAGGCTTGAAAGAAAGATAGCTCCATAGAGCCAAACCAGCACAAGTCAACCAGCTGCACATTGCAGTTCTTTAACCTCCTTTGATTCTTTGAGAGGATTTGAAAATGGCTGATATGTTTAACTTGATTTTTTTTCACACAGGTGTCTAGGTTTGAAAAGACAGGTATGGTTTAAGGAAAGGCAGGAGCCCCTTTTCTGCAATGCAGAGTGCACCCCCCCCTCCCTTTTAATTATTTTAGGTCCAAATCAGACGCTTTCAGGCAGGAGATATGGGGATGTGAATAACAGTTCTTTACTGGTATTTAACAAGGCAGAAAACAACAACAGCTATAAGAAAATTGGCAACAGAACAGAACAGTCTAGCTCCGCTCCCGTCCCTTTTGGCCTCAGGCCGTGTCCCTGTGCTCGGTTACCGGTGCTGTGGGGGCAGGGCAGGTCCCGCGCAGTTGAAGAGGGGCTGGAGTGATGGCGGCGGAGGCCCAGGGGTGAGCAGGGATGGGAAAGTGACTCCCCCCCTCACAGTGTCGGTCGTGGTGCTCCGCAGAGTGTCCGGAGATAGTAGGGTGAGATGGGAGAGCAGCAGAGCGATGTCCCAGGCAGGGAGCGAGGATCTCAGTGCTGAGATGGCAGGGGAGATGCCAGAGCAAAGCCCAGGCGGTCTTTTTACTCCACGAGTCCAGCGAGAGAGAGAGCCCCCGCTCCAGACCCCTCTCCCACCTTTCCTTTTCCGGTTCCCCCCCCCTCCCCTCCCTCCACCCACCCCCCTACGAGAGAGCATTATCTGTCATTTTAAGGTGTAGCCACAACTACTTAGCGTAACAATGGGAGGAATTCCACAGAAAGAAAAAGGGAACAATCCAACCCCCAACATTATCCACCCCTGAATTTCTCCCATACTAATATGCTATGTCAAATTAAACTGTTACATTATATATACATACATGCAGTTAGAGACATAGGCACAGTACTATAGGTATTTCACCCTAATACAAGGTCTCCTTGGGGTATGCATCGGGTCTCTCCATTCTTTTGCATCACCAACCAGGTGCAACCTGGTCCTTGAGCGAATACAACTCCATGGATGGGATTGTCTTTGCTGGAGGCAGGATTCACCCAAACAGTTTTTCCTAGCATACCTCTCATGTGTACCACTGGAACCTTATCTCCATCTGATATTCCCAAGGGCTCAGATTGGGCAGGGCCTGCTCGGTTAGTGGAACCTCGGGTGTTCACTAACCAGGTGGCCTTTGGTAGATTAATCTCCCAGTTCTTGAAAGTTCCCCCACCCAGTGCCTTCAAGGTGGTTTTAAGCAGGCCATTGCACCGTTCAACTTTCCCTGCAGCTGGTGCGTGGTAGGGGATATGGTACACCCACTCAATGCCATGTTCTCTAGCCCAGGTGTTTATGAGGCTGTTCTTGAAATGAGTCCCATTGTCTGACTCAATTCTCTCAGGGGTACCATGCCTCCAAAGAACTTGTTTTTCCAGGCCCAGGATGGTGTTCCGAGCAGTGGCATGAGGCACAGGGTAGGTCTCTAACCACCCAGTGGTGGCTTCCACCATGGTCAGTACATAGCGCTTGCCCTGGCGGGTTTGAGGCAGTGTGATGTAGTCAATCTGCCAGGCCTCTCCATACTTATATTTGGCCCATCGCCCCCCATACCAGGGGGGCTTCACCCGCTTGGCTTGCTTGATGGCAGCGCACGTCTCACAGTCATGGATAACTTGAGAAATACTGTCCATGGTTAGATCCACCCCTCGGTCTCGTGCCCACTTATATGTGGCATCTCTGCCCTGATGACCTGAGGCATCATGGGCCCATCGAGCCAGGAACAACTCTCCCTTGTGCTGCCAGTCTAAATCTATCTTCGACAACTCTATCTGTGCCGCCTGATCTACCTGCTCATTGTGTCGGTGTTCCTCATTAGCCCAACTCTTGGGGACATGGGCATCTACGTGATGGACTTTCACAGGCAGCTTCTCTATGCGGGTGGCAATGTCTTTCCATTCATTGGCAGCCCAGATTGGTTTTCCCCTACGTTGCCAGTCAGCCTTTTTCCACCTTTCCAGCCATCCCCACAGAGCATTGGCTACCATCCATGAATCAGTGTAAAGGTAGAGTTTTGGCCACTTCTCTCTTTCAGCAATGTCTAGGGCCAGCTGAACAGCTTTGAGTTCAGCAAGTTGACTCGATCCACCTTCTCCTTCGGTAGCTTGTGCAACCTGTTGTGTGGGGCTCCATACGGCTGCTTTCCACTTCCGGTTCATCCCCACGATGCGGCAGGAACCATCAGTGAAAAGAGCATAGCATGTTTCATCTGCTGGCAGTTGGTTATACGGTGGGGCTTCTTCAGCCCGGGTCACTTGTTCCTGTTCCTCTTTGTCTGCAAGACCAAAGTTTTCCCCTTCCGGCCAGTTGGTAATTATCTCCAAAATCCCAGGGCGATTCGGGTTTCCAATACGGGCGTGTTGTGTGATGAGGGCAATCCATTTACTCCATGTGGCGTCAGTGGCATGGTGGGTTGAGGGAACCTTTCCTTTAAACATCCACCCCAGCACTGGCAGTCGGGGTGCCAGAAGGAGTTGTGTTTCCGTGCCAACCACCTCTGAGGCAGCTTGGACCCCTTTATAGGCTGCCAAGATCTCCCTCTCCGTTGGAGTGTAGTTGGCCTCGGACCCTCTGTAGCTTCGACTCCAGAACCCCAGTGGTCGGCCTCGAGTCTCACCAGGCACCTTCTGCCAAAGGCTCCAGGACAGACCATGGTTCCCGGCTGCAGAGTAGAGCACGTTCTTCACATCTGGTCCTGTCCTGACTGGGCCAAGGGCTACTGCATGAGCAATCTCCTGCTTGATCTGGGCAAAGGCTTGCTGCTGCTCAGGGCCCCAGTGGAAATCGTTCTTCTTGCGGGTGACCAGGTAAAGAGGGCTCACAATCTGGCTGTACTCAGGAATGTGCATTCTCCAAAAGCCTATGGCACCTAGGAAAGCTTGTGTTTCCTTCTTGCTGGTTGGTGGAGACATTGCAGTGATCTTATTGATGACCTCACTGGGGATCTGGCGCCGTCCATCTTGCCACTTTACTCCCAGGAACTGGATCTCTTGGGCAGGCCCTTTGACTTTGCTCTTTTTAATGGCGAAGCCAGCTCCCAGCAGAATCTCAATGATCTTTTCTCCTTTCTGAAATACCTCCATTGCCCTGTCCCCCCACACAATGATGTCATCAATGTACTGCAGATGTTCTGGAGCTCCACCCTTCTCCAGTGTAGCCTGGATCAATCCATGACAGATGGTGGGGCTGTGTTTCCACCCCTGGGTCAGTCGGTTCCACGTGTATTGCACCCCCCTCCAGGTGAAAGCGAACTGAGGCCTGCACTCTGCTGCCAGAGGAACGGAGAAGAATGCATTGGCGATGTCAATGGTGGCGTACCACTTGGCTGCCTTGGACTCCAGCTCGTACTGCAGTTCCAGCATGTCCGGCACAGCAGCGCTCAGCGGTGGAGTCACCTCATTCAATGCACGATAGTCCACTGTCAGTCTCCATTCTCCTTCAGATTTACGCACAGGCCAGATGGGGCTGTTGAAGGGTGAGTGGGTTTTGCTGACCACCCCTTGGCTCTCCAGCTCACGGATCATCTTGTGTATGGGGATCACGGCATCTCGATTCGTCCGGTACTGCTGGCGGTGCACTGTCGAGGTAGCAATTGGCACCTGTTGCTCTTTCACCCTGAGGAGTCCCACTGCAGATGGGTTTTCTGATAGCCCAGGCAGGGTGTTCAACTGCTTAATGCCCTCTGCTGCCACAGCAGCTATTCCAAAAGCCCACCTGAGTCCCTTTGGGTCTTTGTAATAGCCGTTCCTGAGGAAGTCTATGCCTAGGATACATGGTGCCTCTGGGCCAGTCACAATTGGATGTTTCTGCCACTCTTTCCCAGTCAGGCTCACCTCAGCCTCCAGCAAAGTCAATTCCTGAGATCCCCCCGTAACCCCAGCAATTGAAACAGGTTCCTTCCCAACATGTCCCAATGGTATTAATGTACATTGTGAACCAGTGTCAACCAATGCTCTGTGTTCCTGTGGCTCTTATGTGCCAGGCCATCGGATCCACACCGTCCAAAAGATCCGGTTTTCCCGTGCCTCTCCCTGGCTAGAGGCAGGGCTCCTCTAGCCCTGGTTATTATTTCTCTCCTGGGCATACATACTAGAGGTTCCTTCAAGGGGATCTGACAGATCATCCTCCCTTCTGTAATACCCTGCACCTCCATGGGAGGCTGAGGCTACCTTCACTTTAGTGGAGTTCCCTCTGTTGGTGTTCCCCTCCCTGAGTTGGCGCACCCGTGCTGCCAGGACAGAGGTGGGTTTCCCATCCCACCTTCTCATGTCTTCCCCGTGGTCACGTAGAAAAAACCACAGGTCAGCAAGTGGGGTGTACCCTCTCTCCCTAGCTGGGGGGCGTTGGGCTCTACTTTTGGGGTACATGACTCGCACTGGTGCTGCACTGATCTTCCTCACCTCTTCCCTTATCTCCTTCATCTCCTCCTTAAACTCCTCTCTGAGGTCCTTAGCCACAGCAGAGACATGAGCCTGCATTGGGCCAGCCATCATACTCTGATAATTCCTGAGCCTGTTGGCAATAGAACCCACTGTCACTTGGTTGGTATCAGCATCAATCATTGCAATAAAGGAGGTATATTGAGATGGGCCCAGGTTTGCCAGATTCCACAACATCTGTCCTGTGCACCTGACCTTGTCAGGGTCATTGTCATGCTGTCCATCCCTCCCAAAGAGCACCTCCAGTACTGCCACTTCTCTCAGCTTTTGGATCCCTTCCTCAAGGGTATTCCAACATGTTCTCTGGTGGTACTCCTGCATTCTTTCCCTGTGGACAAACCTCTCTCTCACGCTCATTAAAAGTCGCTCCCAGAGGGAAAGGAGACCTGTCTCCCTTACAAATACCTGGTCCACACCTGAGTCCTGGGTCAAGGGTCCCAAATTCCTTACCTCAGTACCATCCAGTTGCACACCTGTACCCATAAGGTCCCAGACCCGCAGTAACCAGGCTGTAAAAGGCTCACGGCCCCGTCGTACAATGTCTTTTTGCAGGTTACGGAGACTCTCGTATGACAGGGACTCGGTGATGATCTCAACTTCTGGCTCCCCTGCTGGTTGTGAGGGGCCCCCTTCCTGACCCTTATCATCTAGGTGTCTTGTTTTCATCTTAGACTTCCTAGTTTCCACAGGGGCAACTGCTGCTGGCTGTGAGTGCCCTTGCAGTTCAGCTGGAACCTGGACAGATGTAACATCTGTGGGTCCCACTGCTGCACCATCAGATTCTCCCTCTTTAAGGCAGGGGGAGGGTTTCTCACCAGCTGGGGAGAGGTACTCCTTCAGCATCTGGCCCATCTCACGTATCTCCTTTGCTAGCACCCCCACCCATTCTGGGTGGTTCCTTTCCGAGGTGGGCTGTGGGGCAGGGTCAAACTCTGGGGTAATATCCCTAGTCTCTGGGACAAGATCAGGCTCTGGGGTAACCTTCCTAGTCTCTGGGACAGGATCAGGCTCTGGGGTAACATCGCTAATCCCTGGGGTAGGTATCAGGGTTGTTATCCAAGTCAATCTCCCCTTATCTCTGAATGTTAGATAGAACAGGTTTAACAGGGATATAAGCAACACTAGCCACAATATAATGTCATTAGCATTTAAAGCGGATTGGAACCCCTTGAAGACTGGTGGGGTGAACTTCAAAAACCCTGTGATGGGTTGAGAAAAAATTTCACCTGCTGCTGCTTCCTCACAGTAAGTACCATTATTGAAGTAGCCCCAGAAACACACAGAGTGCGATAGCTCTGAATCCATGTGGCCATCTTCCAGAGAAAATTAAAAATCCATGAATTCCTCAACTGATCAACCCACATAATAAACCGGATAATAGCCACAGTAACCTTGGTTATGAAACTCATGTTTAAAAAAGGGCTTGCAAATGGGAGAGATATAGCAGTGACCACATGGAGGCCAATCCAGGGTAAGCTGGACAGCATGGTGTCACCTACCACAAGCTTGGGTAATTCAAGAACTGTTATTCCCTTTTCTACCCCTCTCTCAATGCCCTCAGGCAATGCCCTCGTTCAGGCGCCAAAATCTGTCTAGGTTTGAAAAGACAGGTATGGTCTAAGGAAAGGCAAGAGCCCCTTTTCTGCAATGCAGAGTGCAACCCCCCTCCCTTTTAATTATTTTAGGTCCAAATCAGACGCTTTCAGGCAGGAGATATGGGGATGTGAAGAACAGTTCTTTACTGGTATCTAACAAGGCAGAAAACAACAACAGCTATAAGAAAATTGGCAACAGAACAGAACAGTCTAGCTCTGCTCCAGTCCCTTCTGGCCGCAGGCCGTCTCCCTGTGCTCGGTTACCGGTGCTGTGGGGGCAGGGCAGGTCCCGCGCAGTTGAAGAGGGGCTGGAGTGATGGCGGCGGAGGCCCAGAGGTGAGCAGGGATGGGAAAGTGACTTCCCCCCCTCACGGTATCGGTCGTGGTGCTCCGCAGAGTGTCCGGAGATAGTAGGGTGAGATGGGAGAGCAGCAGAGCGATGTCCAAAAGCAGGGAGCGTGGATCTCAGTGCTGGGATGGCAGGGGAGATGCCAGAGCGGAGCCCAGGCGGTCTTTTTACTCCACGAGTCCAGCGAGAGAGAGCCTCCGCTCCAGACCCCTCTCCCACCTTTCCTTTTCCGGTTTCCCCCCCCTCCCTCCACCCACCCCCCTACGAGAGAACATTATCTGTCATTTTAAGGTGTAGCCACAACTACTTAGCATAACAATGGGAGGAATTCCACAGAAAGAAAAGGGGAACAATCCAACCCCCAACAAAAGGTTTCAACAAAACTCTTAAAATTCCTGAGTAAGAGGCCCTGTTAAATCATGAGCTAAACCCTGGTTAAGGAGCTGCAAACAAAGAAAGTCATAAAACTGTGTCTATAGGTAGCACTGACTGAGAGTTGAGGTCCAGGATTTCTGCCCATTTGGGAAGGCTGTGGGGGGAGCTGCTGCCTCTGTGCCAGAGGAGAGTTTTCCTGGGAGCAGATCTGGCGTGGAGCTGTGCCATGGTGTGCAAAGCTTTCCCTGCAGCAGGACCTATCATGCCATCCCCTCGGGTGGGCTGCACAAAGCAGCTTTGTGCTGAGGCCATCAGATGTCCTGAGATTTCTGCTGTGCTGAGGAGCCTGGGTATGCACTGAAACAAGAAAGCAGCTCTCAGTTTCCATCTCAAGTTAGTGGTGAAACATGTCTTCAGAAATAACTCAAAGGAAATGAAAAGCTTTTAGTAAAGGTAAACCAGGACTGTAGACAGTACATTTGAGGATACTTTGGGTTAGTATTTTGAAGTATGATTCCAGAATACAATTGTAGACTTTTGCACAGGTTTTTCTGCTATGCAACTGAATTAGCACAACGAGAGTAAGATTTAAAAAGTATTTCTTGTGTCTCTGTATATCCGGTCAGGTTTAGAGATACAGCTTGCTTTGATTTAAGAAGCTCAAGGGTATCTAGAACCATTCTCTTCAAACGCAATTCACTATAGACTTGCTGTGAAAAGCACCTACATGTTACTGGAAAGGCCAACAGCCTAATTAAGGAGAAGATCTGCAGATGTATGCAAGCATAATTGGTAACACTTTTTCATGGGCTAGTGATTTGAGAAACAACCTGGCACAACCAGGCATTATCTCCCTAATATCTATACTGAAACATGAACTGGAAAGAGTTAAACTGCCTACCCCACTCCAATATTTACATCCTAACTGGGTGATACTGTGGTACAGAGCACAGCTGTGTGTGCTGGCTGCCAGACATTTCTGAGTCTGCCAGTGCAGAGCAGTCATCCTGATGCGTCTTTGAAGACACTTTTGATTGTTGAAGTGAAGTCGCTCATGGGCAGGGAGCTGCTACCAACACGATTTCCAAGTTGTGGATGTGTGGGTGAGCCCCTTGCTTGTCATGCCTGTGTGTACTGTGCATCTCTTATGGGAAAGTGCTCCAGGTGACCCTGCTTGAGACTGTGGTCTCTTCTGACCTGGCCCATTCCATCGTTTTGTGATTCTGTAGTGGAAAGAGAGCCTGTATTCTTGTGAGTTGATCCAGATCTTGTTGAAAGAAATCCTGCAGTGAGCTTTTGCTGTGTTGAATGTGAACCAAGACTGCAGTAAAACATATAAAAATGTTTGTGTTAAAATAAAAGAAACCCCCACATTTGATACCTGCTGCGTAATTTACATGTTTCACCTCCCTTGCCTACAACAGCTTTTCTCTCTTTTGGTTTATATAGTCTGTAGCTGTGGATTTCTCTTCTTAGCTGGTAGTCTATTGTAGGAATAATATACACTGGCAGGAGGAAGAACCAGGCTGCTTCCAAAATAAAAATATACCACCTATATCAAATGTCCCATTGACTTTCGCAGCCTGTGTGTGAAAAAAAACCTTATTTAAAGTCTGTATTTCTGTGGGGTCTTGTTGAGATGGTTTTGGTTGAGAGATGCTTTTGTGTAGAATGGAAATGCAGTTAAGTGGACACCTACAGAGACAAGTATCTTCATGTGTGCTCTCCTCTGCCAGTGCTTTCCTTCCCCCCTTTCTGGGGGAGACTCCACCGCTTCTAACCCCAGATGCGAAGGTGACCTTTGGTTCTGACAGAAAGTCTTTTTCTGCTGAGGTGTAGGCTGAAAGAGCAAAGATATCCTCTTTACAGAGTTTACCAAACCTCATCATTTACAAATAGTGAGTCAGAGACCACCAGTCAAGTCTGTTCAGGCTGGAGCTGTAGGAGGCATTCGTGCAGGTACGTGGTGGATTGCTGAGAGCCCTCCCATGGGGAATGGCCAGCATCCTGAGGAATTCTAATCCAACATATAAAACAGAAAAGCCTTTGATTCAGTCAAAGGTTAGGTGTGTTAGTCCTTATTCTCCGTCTGGGGCTTGAATTAAGCTTGGTAAAAACTCTAATGCTCCTGTGAGCACTTTTCAGCTCTGAATAACTGCAAGCCAGGTCCAGGTAACAACACCCTGCAAGTCCTTGGGAGAGATAAGGATATGACTCTTGGGTGGATTCAGGCTGTCAATTAAAATTTAATTATAGCCTTTGGCAATATGAAAGCAAAGGTTGGGTCTGGAGCCTTTGTGCAGTCCTATAAATAAGTTAAAGCCACTGGGTGCATTGGTCATCGTTTGCAAGACAGCTTTTGCCAGTAAACAAAATCAACATTGTGTGTGAGCCTGCAATTGTGAGTACAACTGTGCAGTGCAGAGTATAGCTCACCACTTGTCTGTTTAATGTAAGAGCTCCGCAGCCTACCTACCTTATCCATTGCTCCAAACAGAATGGGTGTGGAGAAAACTTGAAATAGGACTGATTTCCCCTAAAAATCCAGCAGAAGATGTCAAGAGATGGTAGGTGTGGGTAATAGGGGTGTCCCTCCTGAGAGCATCCAGCCCCAGGCAGCTTGTTGCTAGGCAGAGGCACAACGGACACATTATGTGCTCCAAAGATGAGTCTGTACATTTGATTTTAAGAAAAGAGCTGAATTTCTACCAAGAAATTGACATAGTTTTTCGTGCTGGTGTTTGATATTATTTTTAAAAGCAGTCCATAATTTGCCTTGCAGACTGTTGTGTTTTAACTGCAGCACGATTCTAACGCCTCCCATTAAATTTTTTACCTTCTGCAATTAACTTATGTAAAATCAGGTTTCCAGGGTTTTTTCAAATTTTTTGAAGAAAATTACCTTGAGTACAATTACTGTGCCATGGCTTTTTGCAGTGCGCTTGTTCATTCTCTTACACAATTAAATATATCATTAAAATGCAACAGTGGTAGGCCTGCAATTACATTATGGAAACATTATCTTCATGGGATGATGGGATTTCAGGGACACAGCATAGTACAGCTTTCCACAAAAGCACCTTGAAGTTATTTTACCAGCATGATTATGTCTCTCTCAGCATGCCTTGACACTTCTGCAATGCTTGTAGACTGAATGCAGAACAATAATAAAACCTGAAAAAGTAGCTTTTTCTTAAGCTTTTAAGCAATTTGACTGCCTTTTTGGCGTTGTAATATCTGGAAGGTTTAAACTGCTGCGGGAGTTAATCAATGCACATGTCTATTTTTATATACCTGTGTTTACACGCATCAGACAACATCCTGTGTATGTGGGTGCCCATGTAAATCCTGTTGGAGTACACCTGTTCAGTGATCAGATATCAATGGATTTCTTTTTCTTTCACTTTTCTCAGCAAAAGACAGGCATCATAGAACAATAAAGCTGGCCTTACCTGTTGGTCTTGCTATTCCACTACTGCCCTGAGCAGCCTGTTCCAATGCTTTATCACTTTTTCAGTGAAGAAATGTCAAGCTTTGCTTTTTTTTTTGCATTGTTGGGAAACTGGGCAAAACCACAATCTAAGCCATGCTGCTGCTGTGTCCTTGTGCACATCTGGAATGACCCTGCTCCTTGCAATGTTGGTGACACGCTGCTGATAACTCAGGCTCAAACCACTTCTGTGATTGAACACATGATGTGCTGTGACATACTGAGCTTCCAGTAATCTTGTACAGGTGCAGATGGGGATACTAGGGGGCAGAAATTGCATTTTCAAATATCTTTGAATTGGAAGTCCCTCCCCTGGCTGCTGTCTGAGATTACTGGCACACCAAACATTGCTGGGGCACGTGGTTGTTCACAGCCAGCCCAGCCTGCTGGGGCTCATGCGCTACTCAAACATCAGCCATATGCCCAATGAACCCCTGCTTGCTGCCATCCCTTGGGTCTACAGGTGTGTTTTGTCCAAGGTCCAGATGTTCTGCAGCTGCAGCAGCCATCTGGCAGCTGGGGGAATTGGCACCACCTGAGGATGTGCTCTGATTTGTATTTCTGGATGTAAGAATCTGAGGGATTTGAGGAGTCCTGAAGTGTCTGGGGGTCTTATTTTTACTTATCACTTTTATTATCAGCCAAACAGATATATATATGTTTAAAGCATTTTTTTTAGTCTTCTCTAATGAGATGCTGTCAGTGAAATATGGTCTGTAATTATGTTCTCCCTTGGTTTTCACAGTCTAAGCATTCCTTTTACATTTGTCTAAAGCTTGTACTGTTTCTGGTGCCTCTTTTTAATTTTTATTTTAAACCTATGGCTAAGAGAAGCAATTAAAAAACCATTAGAGTGTTGTCCTTGATGATGTACTCATCAGAGAACAGCTTGTAACACTCTCCTAGGACTGGAATTATTGGGTGTCTTCAAAGCTCAGCTAGCAGAAACCAACCAAGCAAGGGAATTAGCCTAATCTATGGGTTCTGCGTTTGCCAAAACAGAATAAAAAGGAGCATTATTGGTATGAGGGAAGGATCCTCCACCGGGACCCCTGGCTGCTGGCCTGCATTGTGAGACGTGGATTATCCGCCACTGAAGCTCTGCTAAGAACAGGCTGGAACAACTTGTAACTTGGCAGGAGTGGTGCATGCTTTGAGGAGCCTGTCTCGGGGCATTGGGCTGGGCTGGGTGACCTCTCTACAGTGCTGTTTTATCCCTGCTACTCCAATAGAGTTGTCTTTTTTCCTCTTGACAGGTGATACAAATGTAAATGCCTGTGTGTAGCTAAGCAACATCTCTGTCTAGTTCTGAAGTTTTACCCCCAAAAGTAATTTTTTCTATCTTTGTCTGTCAGGAAGTAGAGAAGTGGAGGTTGGCTCAGACCCCAGGGGAAGGCTGCAGAGATGGAGAGGAGCATGGAGAAGGAAAGCCCCTGTGCTGTTCCCATGGCACTGTACTGCAAAGGGCCCCACACCCCTCACTCAGAATTTGGAGAGCAGATGGAAAGGTCTGTCAAGGGGGCTTGGAACACAGGACACAGAGAAGACAAAGATACACAGATGGTTCCAGGAGGGTGCTCCAAAACCTGTTTAA
Source organism: Acridotheres tristis (assembly GCA_037013685.1). NCBI lineage: Eukaryota > Metazoa > Chordata > Aves > Passeriformes > Sturnidae > Acridotheres > Acridotheres tristis. The sequence goes on along the minus strand of CM072899.1, from coordinate 20,357,312 downwards.
ATTTCTTTTGAATCTGTCGTTTTAAAACTTTAAGTGTTGATCTAGATCTGGAATATTCATGCATCTAGGGAAATCTGCTGCAATTCTTTAAATCTATCCCATGTCTTTGTAACCTTCTGAGTTTGCACAAAAGGTGTAATGTATTTGGTTTTAAGAAACAATAAGAAGAAACCTATTTAAATTTGCCATAATTCAACCATCCTGAAATGGTGGATGTTGTGCTGTTAACGGCAGTGGGTTGCTTTAATACATTCTGACTGACATGAATGAACACTATTAAGTTATGATGCATCAGAATTTATATTCCAAGAGCTTTTTTTTTTACTTTTAAAATTTTTTCTTTTGTTTTTCTCTGAGCAAACCTATCTCATCCAGTCCCTTAGGTGGGAATGTTGCAAAATCTCTCCTCTCTTCTTTCCTTCTGAGGCAATTTAACACCCAAAAGGTGTTTAGGCAATATTCAACAGAGTTTTTATCCAGAAGTTATTATATTTCTTCATTGTTTGAATCATTCAGAGTACTCTGGAAATGTCACAGTATTCAGTGAAAACCACTGACAGCTCTTTGCATCCTTCCTAGAGTGTCCTATTATTGTTAAAAACGCATCCAGTGTAAAATAATGTAATGAAAATAGGCAGAAACCTTGTCTCTCTCAATAGTCTAAATTTAGCAAGAAACTCTTGCTTAGTTTTTAATAGACAGCTTTGCGCTACTATCCCGTGCATACTAATACAGTCTTCTTTTAATAATAAAGAAGAAAATATTCTTAAAATTGACTTTATCATCAGTTAGCTGGTTAGTACCACGATACATGGCTTGGTTTGACTTGGTTTACAGCTGTGACAAAAGACATAGAATCATAAAATCCCAGAATGGTATAGGCTGGAAAGGGCCTTAAAGATCAACTAGTTCCAAGCCATAGCTTCATTTTTAGCCCAAGAGTCACAAAACTGGGCAGCCACTACCATCAAACTTTGGTTGTTTTACGTATTTGCATTTAGATATTTTTTGCTACCATGTTTTTAAACAAGATTTTCCAGGTCTATCTCAGATTCTGTGTATCTCAGCTTCCAGAAGAGGTAAGGGAGCTGAGGTATTAACCACTTCTGCCATTCCACTCACAGCATTCTCACCTGATATGCGTGTCTTATCCAGCTGTTTCATGTCTTGCATTCAGAACATGTTGAAGGGAACATGTGAGTAGAGGAAGCGCAGCCCACTGAAATGAGCCTCAAACCAGGCTTCCCTCATAGCTTAGCCGTGATATGTGACAGACATATGGACCATTGCCTGGTCCATTACCTCTTGCCGTTGAGTTTTCTTCCTTTGAAGAAACTCGTTTGTATTGCAGAAGGAAGGTCTGAACAAAGTTAACACGAGTTAGGAATAGAATTGCATGGCAGTGAAGCCCTAATGAAAGCATATAACAAGCTGGAGAACTGCTGTAAGCAGGAGGCTGTTGGGAGTATGGTGCACTAGGTACTTTATTTGCATCAGAAAGTTATTGGCATCAGAAAGTGTTTTTGGATGGTGTGAATCTTTATCCAGCTATAGCTGAAAACAACACCTCTGCAGTTGCACTCGAACTGTCTCTCTTTGGTAAGGTATGTCCTGTCTGACAGCAGAAATAATGATCCAGTAAAAAAACTTGACCAAAGTTTTTTTAACTCCCCGTTACTTTCCTGCCCATTAGTTTCCCTGCTAGTTTTCCTTATTTTTGTGTATCTGAAGCTGTTTCTGTCTGCTGTTATGTTCCTTAACTTCAGGTCCAGAATGAGCAGCTGGAATCAGCATGTTTCCCTATAAAGTGCTGAAACCTGGAAGAAAGATTTCAAGACCCTGATGAGTCTTCCCATAGCTGCTGCTTCAGGATAGTGAGGAACCAGTTAATGACTCAGGGCAAGAGCCTGCTTCAAACAGGCAGCTCCTGCCCTCTGTGCTGAGTCTGGATCTGTGAGGCACACACCCACTGCAGCACTGGCAGGAGTCTCTGTAGCATTTCTTTTCTGTTGGTTTGTGGTTAGAAACTGCAAATTATTTCACAAGTGCACAGGTATGGCAGTGTTGGTTATCATGCTTGTTTTTATTATAGCTGTTAAGGTCTTAGGTTTCTCAAAATACTATTTGCTTTAACAAAGAAATGCCTTTGCTGTTTTGCTGGGAGCTTCCTCTATGCAGCGTGTTTCCACCAGATAAGGTGTTTGAACCACTCAAGGGGACAGCGTAAAGAAAAACCATCTCACAAAAGGGGAAGGCACTTTTGGAGTTCCAGCTGGTTGTGTGGATGGTGGAACCTGAGCAAAGGGAATCTCTGGTGGGGAGCTCTTGTACCCAGGTGAGGTTGAAGTGGAGATGTGCCTGCTGCTGTGGAGAGCCTGTGTTGCTGCCCAGTCTGTGCAACACATGGAGGGACAGAATCACAGAATCACTAAGGCTGGAAAAGCCACCTAAGATTGAGTCTAATTGTTAATCCATCCCTGTTCATCACTAACCCATATCTTTAATCCATTCTTACAACATTCTAAGCAACTCTGTTTCTGTCACCTGTCTCTTGCACAGACTTACTCACCAGAGTCACTCATGCTGGGGAGCTCTGTACCAGGCTGGTGGCAAGAGTTCTGCATCAAGAGCCTGTTTCTGTACTTTGCCAGGTGGATGCATTAGGCAGGAGTTGGTCAATCCGTGTGTCTGAAACTGACTGTATTTCAAAGTCAAAGTAATTAAGTCAGCCAGAGGAGCTGATCTGCTGAACTGTTCTCCTAGCTAACATCTGAAATGTGTTTAGTGAAAATTCCAGAGTCTAACAGGTCTCGTCTAAAGGCACCTGATTCCAATGACTTATTACAGTAAGTCCATGCTTGTGAGAGTGCGCAGTTAATCTCCAGCACAGCACTCATTTGGCTTTTGGGGGTTATATTACGTCCACTGTAGATTAATTTCAGGCTGTTGTATTTGTTCTAAACAATTTGCATAATGAAAGTGTGATCTCATTTTAATTTACATTGTAATTAATGACAGGTACATATTAGATACTTGGGAAATGCTGATCGAAGGCCTGGGGTGATAAATCTGGCAGAATTCTCCCCAAAACAAACTGCCAGCACAGTCTGGAGCATGTTCTTGAGATTTCAGTGGTTTAAAGAAGGTGACCTGTATGATTATTATTAAATATTTCTGTTTCCATTGTGGAGGTCAAAACCAGCTTCCAGAAAAAAATGGGAAATAATGAATTAACTCATCAAAGTACATCTTGGTCTGTTCTGTAGGGAAGTTTAGCTGTCAATTTATTCAGATCAAGTCACCTACCTCCAGCTGTCTTAAAATGCATTCAGAAGAAGGGGAATATTCATTCTAGCAAAAATAGTACACTCCAAAACTATAAAATTAAAAGTGGGTACTAATTATTCTCATCTCTGGAACAGAAAAAAACGCAGAAGGTGTTAAAGCAAAGAGGGCAAGGAAGTAAATGTGAATGACTCATATCACAGCTTTCAAGGAGAATTTTCGTTTAAAAGATAAAACCTAAAGACTTCTGATGAACCTAACCTACCAAGCCTCAAAATGGGTAAAATTTAGGGTTGATAAAAAACAACCCACAATAGAAAAGAAACTTGAAGCATCTCTAGACATTGCAGGGATGAAATTAAAGGAAGCTGATCAGAGTGTGGCTGTGGCCATATCAAAAAATGTGAGAAGATGGATAATAATCTAGATAAATGCCACAGCAAATGTAACCACATCCTATTTGAGATCCACATCACAGCCTCACGTGCAGCACTACTTTCAATTCTGTTTGCAGAAGGATTGTTTAAATAAAAACTACTGAGAAAATCAGGTAAGAGATAAGCCAGATAAATGGAAGGCAGGGAATGTATGGGTAAAAGGGGATGTACTTAGAGACCTGAAGAGAAATCTTCCACTTCTGTGTATTTTTGTTGCAGGACCAAATGTTTTGAATCAGGAGGCATCAAATCTGATGTAGTGAAAAAGCAATACACAGTTTCACTGAGGAGAAAGAGATGCCTCTTTGCTGGACAAACATTAAACACTAGAAAAGATGTAAGAAAACACCCCTAAAAATTGCTTGAGTTGGCATAAATTATTGCTATCCTCAGAAATCTACTTCTTAAATCCAGAGCAGGCCCCCGGGAACTGCAAATGTACCAAAGTTTTCTAGGCACCATATGGTGGTTATGAAAAATCCTAACACAGACCTATTTTTGAGTCAGCAGAATGGCAAAGAGGAGGACTAAGTCTTGGAAAGCAGCATGTTCATAGTTATGAAACCCAAAGTGGTAGACAGGCTCAAGCCATCGACACTTCAGCAACACTTGCTCTATATCTATTTATAAGTCATTTTGCTAGGGGGACATTAATCAAGTGAGAAAATACTCTTGCTCCAGCCTGTGAGTGAAGAAAGTGTCATGACAAAAAAAAGTAAATAGAGCTATTTTAAGACATTGGAAGAGGCATTAAATGCAGCCCTGTGCTCCCATAAGGTTTAGCCGTGGCTGCTGTCTCTCATCCTGGGCTGTCAGAGCCGTTGCAGCCCTGGGCGGGCTTTGCAGAGCTTGTCTCATGCTTTGATAAAACAAAGGCTGATACTGCACAACTACCTACAGAAATACTGGCAAAACATTTCAGAGAATGTTGATAAAAGCAGGCTGAGTGCCTTTAGGACATCTGCCTTCCATGAGGAGATTTCTGTTGCTGTAATCTCTTACCCCATGTCAGAGAGACACTATGTGATGATTTTTAATAAATTCATTAGAAAGTGTCCAAAGGAGGGCTATGAAGATGATGAAGGGTCTGGAGGGGCCCTATAAGGAGTGGCTGAGGGCACTTGGTTTGCTCAGCTGGAGAAGGAAGATTGAGGTCAGAGCTCCCTGGGGGCTGCAGCTCCAATCTCTGCTCCCTGGGACAGGGACAGCACCCAGGGAATGGCTGGAGATGGGACGGGGAGGGTTAGGGTGGATATCAGAGAAAGGCAGCGGGTGGCACTCGATGGGCTTTGAGGTCCTTTCCAACCCAAGCCATTCTCAGTTCTGTGGTATTTGCACACTTAAAGAAGCAGAAGAGGAATATGAGCTTAGGGTACGATAAGATTCCATTTTTTTTAGCTGTTGTACCACTGTGCCTTTGGTAAGATGTGAAGGGCAGCACTCCTGGGCTGCAAAGTATTTTTCCTTTGCTTGTTTAGCTCTTGGTACGGGATAGAAGCTGTAACACTCATAGTTCTGAAGAATCATGGAATCATAGAATCATTAATGTTGGAAAAGACCTCCAAGGTCATCAAGTCTTCAGCCAAATCCCACCATGGTCACTAAACCACATTGCAAAGTGCTATGTCTGCTCTTATGTTGAACAGCCTTGGACTCCACCATGTCCCAGGGCTGTTCCAATACTTTGCCGCTCTTTCAGTGATTTTTTTTTTTTCCTAATATCCAGCTTCAACCTTCCCTAGTGGAACCTGAGGGTGTTTACTCTTGTCCTATCACTTTTTATGTGGGAGAAGAGAGACACCCTGGCTCCAGCCTTCTGTCAGGGAGCTGTGGAGATGAGAAGAGCCAGAGCTACTACCTGAGAAAGACTGATGTCTATAAATAAAGTGCATCAGATGTAGAACTTGATAAGGAGAGAGGAGAATGTGCAAAGTGTGCTCTGTGACCCAAATGAAAACATACGGCATAAGCTTGAGTTTTGTATGCTGCAATAAACACTGTAAGGGTTATCTGAATATTTTCCTCCCATAGCAAGAACTTAAATTATCTCTTTTATCCTAGAATTAGCAGAAACAAGAAAAATACAGACTCTCCAAGGGCTGCTTTGCAGCCCAGTCCCAAGGGAGAGGAAGGGAGAGGGTGAGAGACCCCTGACATTCAGCAGAGGAATCCCAGTTATGCCTCCTCTTTGCCAAGTCCAAATCTGTCTCTTGTGAGAATGCTGCTGGATTGGTAACATTTAGCATCAAGGAATTTGTCCTCAGCAAGGCACTGGCTACCAAATGGAGGTGTCTAGGGGCTGATTTCTGTGATCAAAGGGAAATGAAGAGCCTTTCTTTCCTCCATCAGCCCCCAATGCACAAAGATAGCTTTTCCTCTAAAGTAATTTCTACTTCACATTTGCCCTAACCGAAAAAAACTAAAACAAAACAAAAGGACTCACATTCTTTTTGTCCTGTGGAAGAAATTTCTTAGCAAGTGCATGAATTCTCAAAGCAGTTGTGGTGGGGTCATGGCTCCACTTGCAAGGAATTATGTGTTAGAATTTTTCTGGGCAACTTTGGCTCCTCAGCCTAGAGATCCCATAATATGCAAACATTAAGGGACTGCTAACAAGAGCAGGTTAATGTATAGAGTATATCTCCTATGGCTTCAGGACCACCTGTGTTATAATTAAACCCAAGGAAGTTTTCCTTTCTGTCCTAAGGCAACTCCAAATCTTGTCCAGCCCTTAGCAGAGAGCTCTGTGTGTCAGTGATTGACTCCTGGCTTTGTGTTCCCTGTGGCACCTTGCAGGGTCCAGAGCTAGTACAGCTGCTGTGAGGCACCTTTATTTAATGGGATGGGGCACTGTAGAACTGCTGTGAAATGAAGGAATGTAGATGTATTCTGGGACGTTACAGATTAATTTCTCCATGTAGGAACTGAGTAAATTGAAAGTAATGTTTTTTGAAGCCTCTCTAACTCAGTCTTGTAAGTTGCTGTTGAGGGATGCATTAAAGCAAACACTGTATCACAAAACCACTGACAGTGTGGTATCTCATCTGCTTCAGCCTATCCTTGTGTTTGCAAAACTTCATCAGTATGTTTTTGCAGTAAATAAGTGAGAAAGGAATCACAAAAGAGCTCAGATGTTGATCCTGGATGCTGCTGTACAGAGTGTTCACTAGCAGCCTGCCTCCTTGTAGTTAGGGCTAGAACAGCCTGACTTAGCAGGGAACTGCCTGAAATCCCACTGCCCTCTTATTCCTCTGAGACCAACAAGTGCTCAGGGCAAAGCTAATGTCCCTTTGGGATCTGGATTATTTGGCCTTTGCACATTATATAGTTCCTAATGCCACACATCCTCAAATGTTCCTGGGAGCTGTGAAATCCAGTGAGAGTTGCACTTCACTCCCAGCTGCAGAGTGCTCAGTAGAGAGGCCCTGGCACAGGGTACCCAGAGCAGCTGGGCTGCCCCTGGATCCCTGGAAATCCAAGGCCAGGCTGGATGGAGCTTGGAGCAGCCTGGGACAGTGGAAGGTGTCCCTGCCCGTGGCAGGGGTGACACTGGATGAGCTGTAGAGTGCGTTCCCACCCAAAGCAGTCTGTGATTCTATGACATCCATCCTTCAGTTGCTGAGGACCAGCTGCACCTCAGGGTGAGGAAGGCACCGTTCCCTCTGAGGCAGTGTAATTTCTCTGTTTGATTCCCAAACATGCCTTTCTGCTGGCATTCCCTGCTCCCAGGGGAGGAGCAGTGTACACGACTGGTATTTCTAGTATTTTTTCAGGTTGCCAGAGAGACAGTAGTCTACACTTTACAAACCTGGCATTTGGGCCCTATTCCAAGAAATAGTCAGGAGTGGGATTTTTCTTTTCTCTCTCAACCTTCACCGATTCCACAGCATCCCATCTCCCTACCTGTGCCCTCCCTCCCCACTCGTTTCTCTCAGCACTTGGAGAGCCCTGATCATGAGAGGGGGAGTCCTGGGAGAGAGAGAGCGGTGAATTGGTCAGGATCTGCTCCTGGAAGAAGAATCTTTTGCCACGGACCTGAGTCTCCACACCCATGCTCCAAAGGATTTTCCTCAAGCCTTAGTGGCCTGGCATAACCTTTTGGATCATTTCCCTTTCAAAGGAGTTACAGCATAATCTTTTCCCCCTTCCTTCTTCCTTTCCTTCTTCCTTTCCTTCTTCCTTTCCTTCTTCCTTTCCTTCTTCCTTTACTTTCCCCTTTCCTTCTTCCCCAGTCATATAAAAAATCGGGTTTGCTAAGCCTTTTCCCATGTTAATTTCTCTTGTGGGATGCAGTTAACGATGTGGAAGATGTTCCTGCTCCCTGCTCTTACCCTGTGGTCATGCACAGTGCTGGAGAGTGTGGTGCTGCAGGCAGGTAGGTGCTGGCGCTGGTCCATGACCATCCTTCAGCTGTCCACAGCTCTCCTAACACAGATAAAAGAGCTGCCTAGTTTGGAGCATGTGCAGTAATGTGAGAGCCAGAAATACTCAGGAGACTGATACTCAGTGAGGAAAAAGGAGATGCTTCCTCAGAACACGGAAGAAAAGCAACAGATACACATCACTAGACAAGGGTGGGCAGATATTTTCATGTGTAAAAGCAAAGTGGGAGACAGTGAGAAGCTGAACCTAGGAAGAGGAGACTGCTGTTCTCTAATACTGTGGGTTGTGAAGGCAGGAATGGCAACAGAGCACAGCAACTGCCTCAGATGGAGCGATGGAGACAATGCTGAAAGCATCACTGCCTCTGGAATACATTCTGGGCTCAGAACACATGTTGCTAGGAAACTTTTATATTAAAAGGCATTCATCTTTCAACCCTGGGAACATAGTAATGGCTTCTTTTCTGTGCTAGGGAAGCTCTTTGAACGTCCTGATGTTACTGAGACAAGTAATATGTGAGAGGGAGAAAAATACCTTGAATTATCTTGGGCAAAGATTAAAATCTAACATTTTTACATAGCTTGCAGGGTTTAACTGAGGTTTAGTCATTCTGGTCAGACTAGCAAGACACTGATGAAACATAGAATCATACAGCTGTAGAGTACCCCGAGCTGGAAGGGACCCACAGGGATCATTCTGCATTTTTTTCACTCTTTCTTTTTAGTTTGGGGCTGTTTATTTGAGGGTTTTTTTCCTCTCAGTTTTTCCTTCCTTTCCTCCCTGGCTTATGGTAGTGCCATCCCAGCAGTTCCAGACTGATGTGATTATCAGCCAGCACCCTGAGATGCCTCATGGCTGCAGTGGTGGCTTCACTCTTCCTGTCACCAAACTCCATCACACCAGTCCAGTCAGGGAACTGCATTTATTCTCCCAGTGTGCTTTCTCCCTCTATGCTCTGGGCACACCAAAGCGTATCTGGCTTATTTCCCATGTCAAATTCAAAGTTTGAAACACGTTATATGACATGTAATGGTCCCCTTAAAAATAAACAAAGGGTAAAAGATCCCCCAAACCACTATTGATAAGAGTACTGTGAGTAGCTGTAATGGAGTTTTATTATTACTCTCGCTACAGGACCTGTCCCAGGATGTTGGTACCTTTTCCATAGTACATTCAGTCTCTTATCTTTGCTCTGGAGGAGCACTGCAATTCTGAATGATTGACTGAGGGGGAGAACACTCTACTAGGGATGACATCAAATATGTTAAGTGATTCTAAAAGTAACATCCTTCGAGTTCTGTGCAATAAAGATTGTTGGGTAGGTTTTTTCTGGATGAAAATGATGGTCCTTATCACATTTGCTGATAGACCTGGAAAAAGCAGACACGTTTTTGGACTCAACCCAATTCTAACTTAAGATTTGTGTAATGACACCAGAGTGGAATTGGCAACCTGAACCTATGGGATGGGGCAGGGCTTCTGAGAGTGTTCCTGCCCTGGGAATTAAGACTATCAGCAACTGTGGCACCCCATTGTCCTCATGAGTTTCTCTTGCCTGCCCTATATCCTTCTCCTAGTGTTTCCAAAAAGGAATATGGGTTAATTTAATGTCTGGAATCATTCCAGAGCAGGACCCATCATTGTTTTTGGTGCTGGTAACACCATGTGTGTCCTGCCCAATACACTGCTGCCACAGAAATCAGCGACACCAGGTGTTGGTGGGCCAGATGTCCACAGAGGCACTGGTTATGCAGGAATATGACACTTGCCTGATTCACCTCATAAAGAAAATGTCTGCAAAGAGCTTGCAAAATTTTATACCACCATGCTTGCCTTGTTAGTAGATCCGTTTGAATTTCTTGGTCTATTTTTATGAAATCTAATGTAGCAGTATTGCAGGACAAATGTTTACTACATGTTTGTCAAAATTACCTGTAACATGCAGGTGTTCTTAATATGTGGTTTTGAAGTGAAAAGATCACTCAAATATTTGGCAGTAGAGTTAAGCAGACAAATATGCACTCTATTAACAAGGAACTTCTTATTTCTGTTCATATTTATTTATAATATTTATCTAATTGTATACATTTTAAAGGAAATTATATGTCTACAGCTCAAAATACAGACGCACATGGAGCTGGACTTTAGGATCCTTCTGGCTCTCTTTCAGTGCAGGATATTCCATGATTCCATGGTAACCAGTGGGATGGGTGAGTAGACCTGTACTGCGGGATCACAAGTTGAGTAGTGGATAATAATTATATTGCAGGGAATCTCTCCCTCAATTCTCTACTCACCTGCCACATACGAGTTAGAGAACCTTGGTAGCTGCACACTGAATTATGGCAGCATAAAGGGAGATCAGTTCCTCTGAAACCATTCTAATGCTCCGACGTTGTGGCAACACCTTCTTTCTTATGCCACTTGGTGGAGCTTAGTGATTTTGGCTCTCACATACATCGTTTTGTAAACTCACTCTTCAATTACACAACCAGTTGTCACTGTGTCTTGAAAATGGGCCAAATCCCTGTCCAGAAAGTAAACCAAAAGAATACCATAAATTCTAATGAGCAAGATGCTGGTGCCTAGCTGCTAACGACTTTGGTAATCATCTCTTCTCCTCTTAAAAACAATAAAACATATAGTGCTCTAATTTCAAAGAAAAAGTTAAAATATGGGCTTAGGACCTTTGAATTTATGAAATATAGGATGAGAGATGGGTAGAATTATGTCACGTTTGGTTTATTTTTAAGACTGAAAATCATGTTTTAATTTCCCTTGCAGATTTTCGGAATGTATCTGAGTAGGAGACCTCACATTTGTTTGAATGCATGTTTTTACTCAGCAAGTACATGGACAGTGAGCAAACCCACAATAAAACCAGGAAATTATTATATCACATGCTGATCCTGCCTTCATTTAAATCAATGGCCAGTCAGTGCAATTAAACCAGAATTAGCACCTTGGCTCAGACATAGCACTTGTGCTTAGAACTTACCTAGAAAACCAGGACATTACACCAATTTCACTCTGTTGTCATCTAAACTATCTGTTGTTAAGAATAAATTAGTTGCTCTACAAATCTTACAGAGTTTTAGTTTTCTGTGTTTGTCCAACACTTATTCTAAATTATCAGACAAATACTACTGTATTTTGGAGGTATGATGTAACTAAGAGGTCTCAAAGGCTCTTCCTAAACCCTTTGCAGGATGCCAACTGTCTCAGCAGAGTCCCGAGATCAAGGGTTCATGTGCAGCCTTTTGCTGTTGTCAGGGAAAAGAAAGAAAAAGGACAAAGGACTCAGTCCTGGAATCTACTGTCTGTGGTCTGAGGTAGAATCTTCAGTGGATTTTCTGTCTTCCTCTCGGGAACTGGAAATGGTAATTGCAGCTTCTTTAAACCATGGTATTTCTCAATTTTTTTTGTTGTGTTGGACTGACAGATGAGAAGGAAATTTTGACATAGCAATGTGACATACATATTCATCAAATACTGAAAACTGGTAATATATCAACGTTCTTCTGCAGTATTATTCTACAAGGCATAAGAGTTAAAGCAAAATTCTATTAGGACCTCTAAAAGCAATTCAGAGATGGCTGTGACTCTGCAACACACATGCGCTGGTCGCTCTCCACTAATTCTAATTACAAGAAAAAAAGCCACACGTGTAATTCTGCCTAAAAGGATGATGCAACTTAAATAGAATTAGCCTGGAGTAAATAAAACCCATGGGGAGGCCTTTTCACTCTCAGCACCTCCCTGACAGGAGGATGTAGCCAGGTGGGGGTTTCTTCTCTCCCAAGTATCAAGTGACAAGACAAGAGGAAACAGCCTCAAGTTGCCCTGGGAGAGGTTTAGATTGGGTAATAGGGAAAATTTCTTCACTGAAAGAGTTGCCCCGTTCTGGCACAGGCTGCCCAGGGCAATGATAGAGTCACCATCCCTGAAGAGATTTAACAGATATGTAGATGTGGCACTTGGGTCACTGGTGAATAAGGTGGTGCTGGGTTGGACTTAATGACCTTAGAGGGCTTTCCCAACCTTACTGATTCTATAACTTTTTCAGATGTTTGCAGGGGATCCAGCAGAGAGAAGAGCAACTGCATACAACTGCATGAGATGACACAAGGCCACCTCTCCTGTGTAGCTCCCACAGGACAGCCCCCATTGTCCTAGGAATGAGTCCATGGATGGATCTCTTTATCCTGATTGTACTGCCTGCTTTCCAAGGATGCCCTGGCATTCCAGCAGAGCAATCAGCACTGAAAGGCCTGGTCATGTATCTCAGGTGTCATGTATCTCAGTCACCTTGGGATTCAAAAGTTCCTTATCCTTCTTGTGACCCCTAAACAGGCTTGGAGCTCTGTGTATCCATGTGGTGACTCCCCTCAGGAAGTCAATGATGTTTGCTGCTTTCTTAAAAGCCCTTAAAAATGAAGTGTTAGTGTACTAAACAGGAGGCTTCTCATGGAGAGGATGGAGGATGAAGGCTGTTTGGAGCACAGGTGTTGACCCCTCAGGTCTTTTGTTGGCATCTGTGTGCGACAGTTTCTGTATTATTTAAGTGGTTAACCTTTGTAAATATTGTTTTAATTTGAGGTTAATGCCATAGTAGAGGTACTTGTGACTTTTGGGTGCTCCTCTCAGTGGTGTATTCAGAGTCACCAGAACCAGTCAGGCACATGGGTGCAATCCTCGCAGCACGGCTCCCTTTCAAACTTGTTTGTGATGTGAGCCTGTCACTAAATGCACATTGCATGGAGGGAGGGTTTTGTACTGAGGTTTTGTGCTCTCACCACTTCTTCAGTTCATGGAAAAGCCAGGATCAAAGAGCTCAGTATAATGAGCAGTGTTGCATGGAGATGAGATCAGCAGATGTTCTTATTGAAGTTAGAAGAACTTATGGCCTGTTTTTATGTTAAGAAGAATAACGGCACTGTCATTATATCTTAAATCTGCCTATTTTGCACAATGTGTTAGATGGGCTCTTTAATAAAATACAGCTTCATGCTAAAAATAAAAAGTAAAGGCTATTCACTTGCTCAGCTTAAATATTAATGTTTTGAAAGTCCTAACCGTACTACTAAGTGTCACATTCAGTTCTTTGATTTGGTCTGTTTTGCTGTGTTCCTTGTTTTGATCTAATTCTTACATTGCTCTTTCCATCTATTTTGTTTTTATTATAAAGGTACCTGAGGGATCATAGCAGGAAACCACAAGAAGTGAAAGAGGTTTTCAAAAAAACCCAATCTGCTCTTTGAACTCTTGCAATCCCTGTGGCCAAGCAGGAGCATTGGGAAATTAATTGGGCCATTCATTTGGGTTTATGGCAGGCTGAAAGCCATTGTTTTCTGGCAAAGAAAAGCAGATAAATTATTAAATACAAACTTTGGAATTGTGCAGTAATTTTAAAACAATTATTCATCATTGGTCAGATTTGGGGTGGGAAAGGTGACAGGCTGCCTGTCTGAAAAATAGACCTCACCTTCATGAAGTGGTATGGAGAGATGATACTCGATGTAAATCATAGAATTGTAAAATAACTGTGTTTTTGCTGACTAAGCTGCACTTCAGGGAGGCCTGAACACAATTCCCTGGGCACAGCTGGCTCCTGGGCTGGGGAGCAGCAATCACACCTCATAAATCCAAACAGCAATGAAGATCCTGCCCATTAACTTCTGTGCAGCACCATTAAGCTTGTTTATTTAAGGAACCTGAGAGGTAATGTGGTGGCATATTGTTATGCCTATTAAAATCTGTAGGAATTCAAAACCTGGAACATTTTTTCGGTTTAAGCTTGTCATGCATGTTAGAACGATGTGTTGTACCAGTGTCACTCTGCAGGGCAAACAAAGATAAATGGAGCCCAGCCCCTCCTGAGGAGGGTGGCATACATCTTCCCACCCCTCCTGCCTGGCTCCCTGACCTGCAAGGTGAGTTTGCCAGCAGCATCCATCATTCTGACATACAGAGATGCTTTTTTACACCTTTGTGATTAGTTCGTATTAATTCAGTGACTTAGAATCGTAGAATCAGAGTCGTTAAGGTTGGAAAAGACCTTTAACATCAAGTCCAACTATTAACTTGAGATCAACTGATACTTAGGAAGAAGTTCTTCACTATAAAGGTGGGGATGCCCTGGCACAGGATGCCCAGAGCAGCTGTGGCTGCACCTGGATCCCTGGCAGAGTCCAAGGTGAGGTTGGACATTGGGGCTTGGAGCAGCCTGGGATGGTAGGAGGTGTCCCTGCCCATGGCAGGGGGTGGAATGAGTTGACCTTGAATCCTTCTAGGATTCTAGGATTCTGATACTTGGACCACTGTGTCTATATTGTCTCTATAAACAAATAGTTAGAACAGAACACAGATTGCCTAATGGAGAATATATTGTGAAACTGGGTTTCTAAATGATCATTATTCTTTCAAAGAAAGAGCAATTACTACATAACACTACATTAGAGCCCATAGCACATGTGCAGGTGCAAGAGCATACCCTAGGTGCAACAGAAAGTAGCTCTCAAAAGGTATTTGACCTTTTTAGATTTGGTGATTGATCTCAATCTGGTTACAAATTATATAAAAAAGCACGTTAATAGAAAACTGGAGGCCGGTACAGAGGTTTCCATGGTCTCCTGCAAGCATTTATTTTAAACAAATAAAAAATTTCTCAGTATCTGAGAACCTGAAAGTCAAGCTGGTCAAACTGGACTGAGCTTCCTCACTCAAAATTAATAAGCATGGGAGGAAAATAAAGGCTATTATTAAGTGAAAATGGTTCTTTTTCTCCCTTTTAAAACTAACACTAGCTATTAACTGGGACAAGCTGTCCTGCTCTGCGTCAGTGAGTGACTGACTGTTCCTGCCAGAAGTGAGGGGAGTCAAAGACAGACCTGTGGTAATCTGCTTGTCAACTGGAAATGCCCATCTGTGCTCTGGGGCGACATGTGTCTCACTCAGTGCTGTGCATGAAGAGAGAATTTCACCCAGGGGATGAGCATCTTGGCTTTCACTCCGGCAAAGAGCAGTTCTCCAAGTCAAAGGCTTGATTAAGGTCACAGTCTGAGGTAGCACCTTCACTGCCTATTAGTTGAAACATGCTGTAATTTCCAATGCCATCTGCATACCAGTCAGCTCTTGAAGGTGAAGCTCCTTCCAGCTTGCTCTGATAATGGTTGATGATCCAACAATCAGGAAAGCTGCAACTATTCATCTTTTTCCATGCCCTTTGTAATAAAGCACGCTGGTGTAGTATGCTGCGTGAGTAGAACAAAATCCTTGTCTGTGTGTCTGCACAGGCTGAAACAGAACAGCAGGAGAATCAATAACAGGCTTCTCTCTGGGGTAAACTGAGGAAAGCAGAGGCAACCCCATCAAATAGCTTATGACAGGATGGCGAAGGTTGGAGGGGACCACAGTGGGTCACCTGGTGCTCCTCCTGAAGCAGAGCAATTCAAGAGCACATGATTGTGTCCACAGACAGTTCTGGAGTATGCCCAGTGAGGGAGACTACACACCCTCTCTGTGCAGCCTGTTCCAGTGTGATATCCCCTGCCCAGGAGAGATGTTCTCCTTTATGGAAAGGTAGCGTATAGGTGACTGCTCCTGTTGCCAGTGGCTGAGGGTTACGGGTAGATAGCAGAAACAAAGAGTATGTCAGTCTGTACTTTGGGTTTCATTCCAGTCCACCCCTTGTGCCTACTGAGCGTTCCTCACCCATCAGGCATGAGCTTGGGACAAGGGGCTGGCTTGGGACTGCTTGAGCACAGGACATGGGAGAACTGGGCACTGGATCCCTCCCCGGTTGTGTGGTCTCTGGGGAAGGCCTGGAATGACAGCTCCTGATGGCTGAGAAAAAGTTCTGTCTGCTGGGCAGCATCCCTCTGCAGGGATGGGCTATTGTTTCCTGCCATGGAGTGTTGGATCAGACTAGGGCCAGTCCCAGAGCTGCCCACGCTGTGCCATGCTGCTCTGCAGGTGTGGCATTGCCTGAGTGGGGTGTGGCCCCCGGTCCCGCTGTGCCCCGTGCTGCCACACCTCTGCCCAGCCCACTCACTTGGGGACATGGAAAAGGTCAAACAGAATTGGGAAGAAGCATTTTCTTTTTTTAGTAATATTAAATATCAACATGTAACAGACTCAGAGCACTTGATAGTGGATCACAATTAAGTTTGTGGCATGCAGATTATTGCTAAGTTTTCAGTAGACAAATGGACACAGAAAGAGCCCTGGGCACCATCTGGCACGGGGCAGCACAAAAACTCAGCTGTGAGAACAGGTCTTGTTTCATCTGTGGAGCCCTGGAAAAGGGTAAGGGGACACCAGTGCAGCTTGGCAGTGCTCGTGTGTCCTCCTGAGGCAGGCATGGGATGCTCCCTACACCTGAGGGTGTGCACAGTCCCTCTTTCTTATGACAAGGCCTGGCAGACAGGGAAATCCAGTCTTTTGTTCCCCATATTTTTCTTGATTGTGGGTATTTGGTCAGCTCTAGAATATTCCCCATTTTCTTCTGTTCACCTGCAGAGTGAAATGCTGCCAGCTACATTTAGCCCTCTCATTAACCTGAATCTTATCCTTTTTCGACATGGTGGTGGGAATTTCCATTGCTGGGGAGAGAGTTTTAGGTCATTTTATGTAATAAGTAGGAGGAGGTATCAGAGCTCTTCACCTTCCCTGCTTTTCTCCTGGTAACTGCAGACTGCTCTCTGTGTACCAAATCTCCATCTGCAGAGAGGTGCAGAGCCCAGCACACAGGACTAATGTTTGGGAATTCGGGTTTCTCTACAGCACAGAAATCTGTGTTTCGTGCCACAGTTGCAAGTCCTAGAAATATCACTGATATTTGAACAGTTCAAAAACCAAACCACTGAAAGATTAAATGCATCCATGAGGCTGAGTTATTAGTGAAGTGTGATTTGTAAAAATAAAACACCAGTGATTCTACTGACAATGACTACCTAGTTTCTTATTTTAAAAGTTTTTTTTTTTTAATTGTTCTTAACTAAAAATTAATTAATTAAAAGAAGAACGAATTATGGTTACCTGACAGTCAGTTTCCCTCAGAAATCTCAAGGGATAATTACTTGGTAAACCTTATCTTTTTATTTTTATTTACTTAAATTTTAATTATGAAAACATATGGTATGTTTGTATGAACCTAATACTTGAGAAAGCAGCTTGGCAGTAGTGGCGACCAGAGTCCTTTTGTGAATTTACAGAGCAGAAATGTCACAGCTGTCACAGGGCACAGCCTTTGGCAAAGCCAGTGTCCCACATCTCTGACCTCACCTAAGGGTGGATTACAGAAGTTTGGATTGGAAGGCATCTTAAAGCCCATCTCATTCCTAACCCTGCCGTGGGCAGGGACACCTTCCACTATCCCAGGGTGCTCCAAGCCCTGTCCAATCTGGCCTTGGACACTTCCAGGGATCCAGGGGCAGCCACATATCCTGTTTAACCCTGCCCTCTGGCAGCAGGAGGCCATTCCCTGTGTCCTGCCTCTCCATCCCTTGTCCCCAGTCCTTTTCCAGCTCTCCTGGAGCCCCTTTAGGCCCTGGCAGGGGCTCTGAGGTCTCCCTGCAGTCTTTTCTTCTCCAGGTGTACAGCCCCAGCCCTCCCAGCCTGGCTCCAGGACAGAGGTGCTCTAGACTAACTCCAACAGTTTGGAGTTACATTCTTCTTGTGCTGAGGCCCCCAGAACTGCAGGCAGTGCTCCAAGTAGGTTCTTCAAAGCATAGATGGGTGTCGAGATCCTAGTTTCCCTCTATCTAGGCTAATTCCAAGCGTTGGTCACAGTGAACGATGGGGTCAATATCCATAGAGTGATTATTAAACTGCCTGGAATAAAGAAAAAACCTGAAGAAGATCACCCAAGGTCATGAGGCTTGTCATGTGTTGTGACCTGCCACGCTGTACATAGGTGGGCTGTGTGCTGTTTGCAGTGGCCACACGTTAGTCAGTCCCTGGTCATATTTTGCATTTGAGGAATGCTGAGAGATGCTGTGTGCAAAGAGTATCCAGTTCCCTTCAAGTCACCTTCCATTTGCTTGCAGCCGTGATAATCGGTTTCTTGGCACAGCCACGATCCAGAGATCGGATGGAGCTGACGCCCGCGCCCCGCATCCACACCACACCTGCGTGGGAGCTGAGCGCTCGGGGGGAGATGTCTGGGAGTGATGCACTCGGGGGACGCTCCGGGAGGGATGCTCTCGGCGGGCTGCTCTGGAGGGGATACACTCGGGGGACGCCTGTCGGCAGGATGCCCTAGGAGGACGCACTCGGGGGATGCTCTCGGGCCCGTGCGGACACCTGCAGAGGAGCGGACGTTGCCGGGCGCGGAGCGGGGCGGCGGCGGGGCGCGGGATGCTCCCATTGTCTGCGGCGGGGCCGGGCGGGGCGGGGGAACCGGGGGCCGAGGACGAGGGGCGGCTGCCTACCCTCCGCAGCCTCATTGGCGGCCGCCGAGCGCTGGTGCCCTAAATGGGCACTGCCCGGGAACGCTGCCCCTGACAAAAAACGGCGGCGGGCGGGGGCTGCCGCAGGGTGCTCGCGGGTAGGGACGCGGAGCCGCCGGGCAGGGAGGAGGAGGAGGCGGCGCGGCCGGACTGGCGCTGCGGCGGGGGCGGGCTGCGGCGCAGGGGCGGGCCGAGCCGAGCCTCGGCGCTCCGCACCGGCAACGGCTCCCCCGGCCCCGCCACGCACCCGGGCAGGCGCACGCTCGGCGGAGCCGCCCCTCCACCGCCGCCCGCCTTCCCCGCGCATGGCGCTGAGCACGGCTGCCCCCGGCTCCGCACGTAAGTAACGGCCCTGCCGCGCCTTTGTGCGCGGGCCCGCCGCAGGTGAGGGGCTACACCGGTCGTCTAGCGCTCTCGGCCGCGCCCCTGCCGGGGACAGGGGGAAGCCTGGTCAGAGCGACCGCGGCCCGGCCCGGGGGCCCGGCTCGTCGGAGCCCCGGGGCCGGGGGTGGTGCCCGGGGGCCGGGCCGGGCCGTGGCGGCGCCTCAGGGCTGCGCTCTGCCCCGCGCAGGTGGCGGCGCGGGCGCGGCTCGCGGTGACTCCCCCGGGCTGGGGCGGCGACGGGCGCTGAGACCTCAGCCCAGATGGAAACTGGGGGCGATGCCCGAGCGGCATCTCGGCGGGGCGGCAGAGGCGGCGGCCGTGGTGGGGTTTTAGTGGCTGCCGAGCCCAGCGCTCCCCCGGCTGCGGAGACTGATGTGAACATGGATGGGCCCGGCGGCGGGGGGAGCGGGTCAGCCGCGGACACGGACGCCGCTGCGGCGCCGGCAGCCCCCGGAGCCCCTACCCCCCCATCCCGCGGCTCCAGGGACCCCAAGCTAGTCCATCAGCGGTTCCTGCGGAGGAGTGTGGTGGACTCGGACCAGGAGGAGCCCGCCTTCGACCTGCCCGAGGCAGAGCACCAGCGGAGAATCATCCTTCTCCCCAAAACCAGGAGAATAATTGCGGAGCGGGCGAAGGCGGGGCAGGGGTCGACGGAAGCGGCGGGCCGAGCGGCCGAGAGCTGCGGGGAGCCGCGGGCAACGCCGGCCGCGGGCAGCGCCGCGGGCGCCGAGGAGCAGAAGGACCCAGGCAAGGATGCGGAGCGGAGAGAGGCGCAGGATGCTGCCAAGGACCAGGGCAAGGCTAAGAAAGAAGAGCCTGAGGAGGAGGCTGACATGAAGGCGGTTGCCACCTCGCCGGATGGCAGATTCCTAAAGTTTGATATTGAACTCGGGCGGGGATCCTTCAAAACGGTCTACAAGGGTCTGGACACGGAGACGTGGGTGGAAGTCGCGTGGTGCGAACTGCAGGTAAGCCCAGCTGATTCTTCTTTGCTTTTTTTTTTCTGCCTTATAAGCCGGGAGCTAGAGGCACCGTGCCGGTGTCATCCAGAGCAGCTCAGCCCTGAGCAGCCTTTATGGTCACCATCGCTTAGGATCCAGTGTCTAACTATAGCGCAATATCCCCATTGGCTCTGGATCCGCCACCTTATGTACACTCCTCCCACGCTTAACCCCATCGGCCCGGCACCGCTGCCGCCGCGGTGCCGCCAGAATCTGCCTGGCTCAGCGAAGGTCACGCGTGGCTCCCGCATCGGGGGAAAGGGCGGAGCGGGGATGCTCAGCCCGGCCCTAAGCCCTTCTCGGGGCAGCAGCTCCCGGTTAAAATGACGCCGACAGTCAGTGATTTGAGTGCGTTTGCAGGAGGAAAATTTCTTTCTGTGTTATGGCCTCATAAAGGCTGAGGAGCTGCTCCCCCCCGACCTTCCCTCTCTCGTGTCACGAAATTGTCACTGTCCTGGTGAATCAAACCTCCCAATATGCCCCGGTGCTTGTGTCTTTTTAGTGCTTTGGTTAGGTCAAAGACTTATCTGTCCAAATACCTTTGAAATAGCGGATTTTTACATTCAAGTTCTAGATCTTCAGGATGAAGTAATATCATCCAGTAATCTCTAACGAGAACGAAGGTTTAGATGCTGTCTTCTGCTGTTACCCTGTTCTTGGCGGGTTTTGTAGCCTTTGGTAAAAATCACAGTAGTACATGCTTATTTTTTTTTTTTTTTTGCTTGTAGTAAAGCTTATAGTGCCTGTTACCTCACTTTTGTTGGCATCCGTTGGAAGGAGACCTATCTAAAAGAAAAACCTAATACAGACTTAATATTGTTTTATTTTCAGCTTGAGTTACTCTGTAACTTAGGTGAAAGGAGGTTTAATTAACTCTTCATAATAATTTGGGGTCTTTAAACTTCCACTGGGTGGCTGAGCTTTATGGCCTACAAGAGTATTTGAAACTGACATGGAAATAACGTGTTATTGTAAGTCTGAGCTCCTGGTTGTTTGTTGATATTTTAATGTTGGCCCAATCTGTTTGTAAGTTACTCCTGGCTGCCTGGGTTAGTGGAGGATGGATGTGCAGCCACATTTTTATTCTCTGATAATTTCATTACACAACATAATCATAATTCACTGCAGCACTGCTCCCTTAATAAGAATTATGGGGAATGCTTCTCAGTCTTCGTAGTCGTGCATTCCCTAGCTTTTATCAGAAAGGAATGCAGAATGGGAGACACAACAGCCGAGCAAGGTATGGTGGGCTGTGGTGAGGGGCTGAACCCCACTCTCCTCCAGCCCGGGGGTCCTGGAGGGATTGTGGAGAAAGGGGGGCCTGGGGGATTGTTAAGGGGATTTAAGGAAAGCTTGAGGGCAGGCCTAGGCTTTGTCTGATTTTGCTGGGAACTGAATCCGGAGTGTATAAGGCTTCTCCTTAAGCAGCCTGAAATCCATGAGAGATGGTGGCTGGGATGCTGCTGGAGGGCAGGTTGGCAGAGGCTGATGCTGCCCCTGTCAGTCCATGCCGCCCAAGCCAGCCCCATCACTGCAGAGCCATCGTACAGGCAAGAATTCAGC
Source organism: Acridotheres tristis (assembly GCA_037013685.1). Lineage (NCBI taxonomy): Eukaryota > Metazoa > Chordata > Aves > Passeriformes > Sturnidae > Acridotheres > Acridotheres tristis. The sequence goes on along the minus strand of CM072899.1, from coordinate 20,335,808 downwards.
ATGAGCCAAGTTTTCTCAGAGGGCTCTAGCAGGGGGATTGACAAGAGATGGATTTTCCACGTTTTCTGTAATAGAGCAACTTTAACGACCAAAGCCTGCCAAATGCGTTGGAGAATACTGCTTGGAAATGCTAGTCTGGATCATGTACACTTAAGGAAGTACACTGGATCATGTACACTTAAGGGAAAACTGCAGTGTGAAAGCTTTCTTCCCTGGTGAATGGCATTCTTGTTCTTAGTCACAGGGGTTGGAATTCTTGACTTCGTGTGAAGAAATCTGTGTAATGCTCAGATTCCCATTAGTTTTCACTATAGGTGCTTCAGCCCAAACCAGATCTTACTGGTAGATCTTTTCAGTTTAATACAGGATTTGCTTTAGGCCTCTAAACGTAGAAAGACTACTGATTAGCTGCTTTAGAGAAATTGGTGTGAATCTCTAGAAGGAGGCTGGGGCTGCTGTGTTTCCTTAAACTTTGTGTGCAGTTTTGAGTGATGCTGGAGGTAATGTGAGATGGTATGTGACTTTGGAAGCCAGTGCTTCTGTCTGGATTGGGAAAGCCTCATTGAATGACAAAAGCCTTTAACGACTACAGGATTAAAGCCTGTGCTTCTGGGCTGGATTTGCATGGAGGAGGCAATGGGAGAAGGTGTGAATGGCTTTGTTGTCTCCAGCTTTTTGACTTGTAGAATCCTCTCCCAGTTCAGCTGGGGAATTTTAGGGAAAACGTTCAGAAGATGCTGTCAAGTAAATCACTTTACTCATGGCTTCCTTTTTTTTGTGAGCTGTGGCATTTAGATCTCCCCGGATTTGTATTTCTCTGCACAAATTTGAAGTTTCCCTATAGGTAGAAGGAGACTGAGTGCAAGCCATCATATCACTATGCTGTTGGAGACAAAATGCCTTCCTCTGCAGCCTCATACTGTCAGAACCCAGCCCAGAGCCTCTTTGTAGAAAAATTGCTGCAACGTGTAATTTTTTCCTTCTGGAGATGCACTTGTGCTCGTTCTGGTTGGAGCGGGGAAGTTGAAGCAGACAGCGTTGAGGTTCCATGCAGGCATTAATCCTTTCCTGGCTCAGCGGTTTTTCAGCCCACTTGTGCTGATGCCTGTGTGTCTTTGTCCGTCTGTGCAAAGGCCTCGTGAGCCATTCTTGTTCAGTGGCTTTATTTCATTGAAAAGACGGCTTTAGGGTTCAGAACTGAAGTCATAGCTCTGATTAGGGTGGGATTCAAGCGCTAACCAAATGATCTGGGCTTTAGATCTGTCTGAAGAGGTGAAAGCTGTAGTTGAATTCTAGCTAGAAAATAAAGCCATTGTTCCTTCATGGAGCTGAAGTGTCAGAGCAGGATTAGTGTGCCCTTGCAGTTTTGGAAGGGTTTGCATGCCAAGGTTTTTGACAGCTATAATTAATATTAATTGATGGTGTGCAATTGCTGTGTGGTGAGATTTTGGCATAAGAGTATTGCAGTGTTGCCCTTTAAGGTAAAATGTTGGGTCATGAATAAGGAATACAGGCTTTGCCATTTCCCTGCTGGCAAGCCAGATATTCCTTTTGGTTAGATGAATGGTTTCAAAATGCCCGTCATGTTTCCCTTTGGGAATATATAGGGCCTCTGCAAAGAGTCAGACCTGCTACTATGACATGCAGAGGCCTCATTGTACTTTATGGTTCTCGTTTGGACTCTGAATACCACCGTGGTATCTAACTTGATTTTTTTTGTTGTTGTTGAGAAATGGGGAAAGGCTGGGCTGTCTTATCATGCTGTTGCAGGAAGGTGCGAGATGCCTGGTGATCATCACAGTCTTATGCCTCTGTATCAAAATTCCAGGGTTTTTTTTCCCTGAAAAGGGTAGTAGCTCCAGGATTACCACTGGTGTGGTAGTTTGGCGTTTGTTAGTGTCCTTGCTGGCTGGCAGCATTCATCTGATGTCAAAATAGTAGTGGGTTACTATCTGTGCTGGTAATTTATTGGGCGGATAGACTTTCTAGTGTAAATGAACAGAACGATTTAGAAAATCTGGGAGAAGAAAGGAGACAGACTGTGTCTGAAAGCTTGAGTCTCATATTGATGTCTGCTCACAGTAAATGAACTTCAAGACCAATTTTGTCTGTTTCCAGTTAATTCTTGTGAATGTGACTTGTGTTTAAATTGAAACAATTGGTTTAGCTGTGCTTTACGGCATCAGTATGAAATTGTGTGCCTGTATCACTGGTGTTTGTTAGCAGAGCTTTGCCCTGGCATAGGGAAGCAGGGCAGGGATATGGTTGTGAACTATTAATAGACTGCCTCTCAAATTCAGTAAATGAAATAGAGCTGGATCAGGCTTCACGTTCTGCTTGTGAATCACACAAGACTGCTTTCTTTTGCTTTTGAGCACATTTTGCCTCAAGGTTGATTGTGTGCTCTTTTAATTCTGGTGAAACTCTTCATGCTAAATGTATGGGTCCAGTCGCCATAAGAAATTACTTCAAATCAGAGCTGGGTGTATAGGATATTTCTGGTCCCTTTGGTCATCTCATATCCACAGCTGATGAGGGGTGGAAAAAGTTGGTGTTGCAAGCTGTCACCGTGGCGTTCCATGCAATTGATATAAAGTCTGACATGAGTGACATTTACGCTGGTGGTATTATTTTGTGGTTAGGGAGTAAGAGAGGTTTAAGAGTTCAGAGGCAATGGTAATGATGTGCTGAAAGATGCTGGATAGTAGAGTTAACGCGTTTTGATAGTCTGAACGATTAGAGATTCTTTGGAGATTTGAAAGTGTGTCTCCTGGAAGGTAGAAACCCTACTGTAAGGGTTGAGTGTGAAGGTGTTATTGAGGAGGGAGGTAGGGATAAATCTCTCCTGCCTCAGGAGCCTTCTGCAGTGGTTCATGTAGGTTTAGTGCTGAGAAGTTTGATTTTTAGATTTGCCACGATGTGGCTGTTGATGGCCAGCAGCAGGACACTTGCCTGTGTGTGCATTAAGCTGTGGGCTGGGTCTGCTGGCCAGAAAGCATAAATATGAGCCAAATGCTGATGCGTGATGCCTGGACAGGCTGTAGGCATAAGGCAAGGGCAGCCAAAGGAGCGTCCCACAAGATGTGTGACACTTGGCACTCCAGCTGGGAGAGACGTCTTCATTGTGCTGCAACAGGAGGGGCTTGCAGATAGCTGGAGAATATCCAGAAGGGTCATGTGGAAGCAGAACTGGTTTGCTTCATGTTGAACTTCATATATATGAAGTTATGTTTGGAAAGGTATCTTTTCCCTGAAGTGATACTTATGGACAGGATGGGTGCTATCTCAGTGTTGATTTTGGTGTACCTGAAAACCAGGTTGGCCAAGAAGGGCAGCAGAGGATTTTCCTTGTTGTGTTGATAAGTCAAGTGGAAACAACCTTCAGTCTAGTACCTTGCTATTCCTGTGCAGCTCTGAAAGGAGAGAACAGCACCCTGATCCTGCTGCCCTCCTGACTCCTGGGAAGCAAAGGTCAACTGTCCTGCAGGAGGGGTCACAGCTGCCTTCTCCAGCACTGCCTGCTGCAGCTGCTTCTGCATGGACTCTGCACCAGTACAAGAGTACTTGTACGTCCTTCTAAACCCAGTTTCTACATAAACCACGAAACAGAGCCCTTTTTATGTGTGACTCGTCTCTTCCTCTGGAGTGGACTGATCTTCAAACCGTAAGCAACTTGCAGTATCCCTGACTAAAATCTCATTATCCACCAAAGGAATTGGGTCCATGTCTCATTCTGGCATTATGCTTATCACAAACAGTGTGCTTGTTGCTATTCAGAATTAGCTGCATAGCTTCTGAGAGATTCTTTTGACCTACATATGCCCATGTCCTGTAAAAGATGCTAGGAGTTTAGGACATGGAGTGGATCACAAGTCCTGCTTGTTCTGCCCTGTCCCCTGTCATCACCTATGTTGTGGATACAAGTTGTCACATGACACTGAACACCTCTAAACTTTAGGAAGCATCTTATTTCCCAGCTGGTTGTCTGTAGCAACTGGTGAACCTAGACTGAGTTCCAAATCAGCGGGTAATAAATGTGCATGGAAAACTTACTGTAGTGACTCTTATGTGATGTGCAGGTAGTGGAGGGTGGTGATGTCTCTTCTCAATTCCTTAAAGAAATTTAAGGAAACTCATACCTGTACTCATCTTGAATTGTATTTTATGGGAGATGCTCCATCTTGGTCTTGAATGGTCTTACCTGTGCTTTCAGTTCATTGTAATCCCTAGAATGCTTTTGAAAATTGTACCTACTGGAAAATAATTTTACTGTATAGTGTTAATGCAGTAATATGGCTGTGTGATACACTGGTTAAATGTGCAGTGGGAGTAATGGGCAAAATGAAAGGCACGTTCTGGGAATGTCCATCTTGTTTAAACTGTCAAGGAAGGAGTAACTGAAGACCTACTACCATCTGTTCTTCAGTTGTTTGCTGCAGAGGGCTACAAACCACTTTTTCATGAACTCTGGAAAACTGAGAGGGGAAGGCAGGGCTAAGTAATATGAGGGAGTTCTAACTTTGGCCATTTTATGTGAGTTCAATTTGATCTTCATTCTTGACCTTCTTAAAGGAAAATTAAACGCTGTGAGAATGGTATTTGATCCTGTGATGAATCTTAGCACCACCTTGCTAAAGTTAATTAAGAGTTTTAATGTAATTTTTGGTTAGATACTGGTTAGATTGGTTAAATTACTATTTTTTTCTAAAAGAAAGTTACACAGTAGCTCTTTTTTTGTAATGCTTTTTTGTGTGGGGGGAGGCAGTACAATTGCTGGTTACTAAAGATATTATTTCATCTTTTTCAGATTCTGGAAGTCCTGATATAGTCTCTCTCTGTTTTGTTTCATCATAATTCAGAGAATTTGAATATAAACCTGTATGGGTGATGGCTGCCTTACTTTTTGTTTGGGGATTTTCTTGTTTATATATTTCTGTGGTTTTGGGGAACTGTCAGGTATTTTCCATTAACTTTTTAGCAAAGCATGAGCCTCTAAACTGTGGTTCATTACTGAGCACAGTAATGGGATGTTCTGTATTCCTGAATTAACAGGGCTTGTCCAAAGGCAGTGTGAGTGAGTCTCACTTGCATAAGCTGCCTAAAACCCAGTCAGACTAAACAGATGGAGGAAGGGTTTTTCTTTAGCTGAATAATAAAATTTGTTCTATATTCTGTAAAATAAGGCTTTATTAAAAGGAACAGATGACAATTGGTCACCTCATGTATTGAGAACTGAGTATTGATTTTACAGAAGCAGCATAAACCAAGGCACTACCTCTGTCTGCTTCCAAAATGGATGTTCCTTTCTTTCACTAGCGCGTGCTCGAAGGGTTAACATTGTGGTGTTTATTCCAGATTTTTATACAATAAGCAACTTTTTCACATTGCCTTTCCTGATGCTGGATTATTTCAGGTGCCCTATTGTGCTGGCAGCTGTGGTGCTTGACAGCAGAATCAATCCTACAGTTCGAACAGAACCTCAGGGAAAGTGGGAGGAATCACAAAATTTCTAGTGGATGTAGCTCATTGCTGCAGGCCGGTGCAGTTCTCTGCTGAAACACTGGAATCAGTTTTACAAGAGCCAGATATTATCAAAATGGGTTTGTTTTGTTCCAGGCTTTGCTGATTAATTAAGGAAAACAGGCATGGTTGTGTGCATCTGAACTTGCTTTCTCTTTCATATCAATGTGTTTGGAGAGTTGTTGTAGATAATAAAGCAAGTGTTACACTAATGAAATGGACTTGCTTTTATTTCAATTAAGATAACACATATATTGCTAAGAATGGCGGAATCTTTCTGTCTTGAAACCATGAAATTGCAGGAGCTGTGCCCGTCACTCTTTCCTTAGCTGCCAGGGTAATAGTTAAAAGGGGTTTGGTAAAGGCTCCAATGAGCCTTGCACATACAAGGGAGCTGGGAGTGAATCTCCCCTCCTGGTGTAAGCTCTTAAGTCTAAGTGTGGCCGTTGTGGGAAGGGAGATGGGCAGTACCTCTTCCAGGTGCCATCACTCAGCTCTCTCTCTGTGTGATGGGTGTGCAGTTTGAGGAGTGGCTGCAGAGTTAATTTCTGGGTCTCAGCTGTGGTCACTCATGGGGGGACACATTCCAAGGCTGAGACTATGTGGGTGTGTGCTGGAGGCTGGAGCTCTTGCAGACACCTCACCTTGAGGAAAGGTGCAGAGCCTTCAGTGTGCTAGTAGCTGACTGGCTGTCAGAGCCCCAAGTGCCTTCAGCAGAGTGCATTTGGACCCAGGTCAATTTTATGCTTTATTTTTACAGTCTCATGTTAAATTAAGCCAACTGGATAGATTCCCACGTGATACAAGATACTGCTGTAGAGGCATGCTGCTGCTTCCTCTAGGCTATGGGCAGTTCTGAATCCCTCTCTGAGCAAGAGGATTAAGCCTTCTTTTTAAAGTACAGAAAGAAGAAACTTGTAGGAAATAACTGTGCTTGGGAGAGGGAAATGAAATGTCCTTTTACCTTGCTGGAGTAAACGATAATTTTTATGTTTAGGAGTTGGCTGCTTGAATTTCTGTCCCCACTCGTGAGCACTCTGCCAAAGCTCATTCTTCTGCCATGCAATGGGTTGACAACATCCACACAGGGGCTGCTAACATGGGAGGCTGACATCCCTTACTGTGAGAAACAGTGCTTAAAAAGTGTGTGATTAAAGTGTACGTGTATCTGTTCACTTAGATGAATCCAACATGACAAGTTTGTAACCAATAAAGCTGTGTAACTACTAGAAATAGCAATTCTTCCTCTAAGCATTAAATACAGCTTCATCTACTGAAGTATGACTATACTTTCATTAGTATATAGAAACCATTTTTTTTTGTTTGAGGGAAGGAGATAACAAGCTCAGGCTTATGCACCTGTGGGCTTCAAAGAAAGTTTTGCATAGCTGTATTTTGAGGCTTTTCTATGTGAAATGAGACACTTAGTATAACGAAGCTTGGATATTCAAAAGCAATTGCCACAAGGAGTGGACTGGGCATTTGATTTTAGCCACACAAATACTATGTGTACTTTTTCTTCTTTTGCGATGTTGCTGAATAACAATCCCATTTATAATAAACTCTGCCAGGGGTTGTATCCCTGTTGGGAGGGAATCTCTCAGCATGGAGCTGCTGATGGAGAGTGCCTGGAATGAGAAGGTCTCTGCCTGAGGCAGTTGGCTTTGTCTAAGTAGGACACTACAAAAAATACACACTTTACTAACTTGGGCCCTGAAAATTAAATCCAGTATTGCTGCTGAACCCAGCATTGTCTGGGTGTGGTGGGTGTGACTGCTGCTGGTCTGGCTTTGTTACAGGTTAGGAAAGATTTATAGGGTGCTTCATCAGCCCCTTCCTGCCTGCCTTTGTCATTTTTGGAATCACAGAAGGGTTTGGGTTATAAAGGAATTTAAAGACCATCTCGTTTCAATCCCGGGCCATGGGCTCGGACAATTTCCACTACCCCAGGTTGTCCCAAGCTGTATCCAGCCTGGCCTTGAACATGTCCAAGGATGGGGCATCTACTGCTTCCCTGCTCCACCTGTATCAGTGCCTCATCACCCTCACTGCCTTGTTAGGAAGGCTTTCTTAGTAAAACTGATGCTACTTCACAAAAGCTTTCTAGTAGGCTTTTAAAAAGCAGCTTAAATGACTTTTTTCTTTCTCATTCCTTCTCTTTCCTGTCTTCTGCCCCTCCCCCCCAAAAGTTAAAAGGATACCATTCTGCTCTTAACACCTTCTGTTCTGCCACAGTGTATATACACTTACCCTTTTTCACATTCCTTATTTTTCTTCAGAGGGTCATCTTCACAATTGTATTAAATTATTTCCTGTGATTAATCTGATGAGATGCCGTTTCACTTGAGAGCCTCCCAGTTGTGCAGCGTGTTTCCTGGGGCACTGCTTTGTGCAGCCTCGGGACCATCAGCTGGGATAGCATCTGGTGTCTCTGAACGTTCTGATGAACCCGGGATGGAAATCAGAATTTGAAGAGAAACAAAGAAAAATAGGGTGGCACCTAGTGAGACGAGATGCAAAGGTAATTTATAACCTCTTGTGCAGTAATTGTGATTCTTAGCAGTGAGTAATAGTGGTGATCTTTCTGCCTGCTTTGTTGATGCTTTGGTACTGCAGTTCTGCTCCTACAAGTACAGTCTATATGCTGGAAGTGCTTTTTTTAAAAACAAGCTTCCATAAAGCCTTATATATTGTGCACTTTTGTATGCTTTATCCTGTTTGCAATGTCTCTGAGTTTTAGAGTTGCAATTGTAATTTAATATTTGTTAGAGAAAAAAAAATCATTAAAACATTTCCACAAAGCTAATTTTTGTGTGCAAAAAGAGAGAACAATGTAACGTTTTATGAACTGTGACCTTTGTGCCTTGAAAGACATATAGGGTATATTTCCTAATGGATTTCTGACAGCAGGGAAACTAATGAAATCCTCTGGCAGTGGAGTCCTTAGTGCCTAATAGGATGTGAACTCCCTGTGTGGCTGCTTCAACGGTTTGATTATTTCTGATAGTGCCATTCTATGGGCTTTGCAGCTACCCAGGTTGGGCTTTTCCTGCACCTTTGTAATCAGTGGGGCCAACTGGAGAGTTTCTCCTTCCCTTTTCTATCAAGTTTACCAAAAATTGAGAAGTGCTTTGTTTATTTGTGTCACTATACTGATTTACTCACTAAATGTAGTGTGAAACGCATTTTCCTCAAAAAACAAAGGTTGAAAATGTGTTTTTGACAGACACTAGAAATAACAAGAAAGGAGGAGTTTTCTTACTCTTACAATCACACAGTGATTTGTGTTAGAAGTGACCTCAAAGCCCATCCAATGCCACCTCTGCCATGGGCAGGGACACCTTCCACTGTCCCAGGCTGCTCCAAGCCCCAGTGTCCAACCTGGCCTTGGACACTGCCAGGGATCCAGGGGCAGCCATAACTGCTCTGGGCACTGTGCCAGGGCTTCCCCACCCTGCCAGGGAGGAATTTGTCCCATAAAAGAATTCTTGCTCTTAATAAATTTGTTACCTTGATGCAAGATTCCAAACTCCCAGTAGTTTTGTCTGTATTTTTCTTGGAGGATGCATCCTTCACTAATCTATAATCTGTGACACAGCAAAATGTGTGGACACACACATTTAGAGAGCTAGGAAATTGCAGTTTGGCAATTCCTCTCAGGCCTGGATTTCTCCTGTTTCTCAGGTCCATTCCCAGGCTGACAAGCTGACTGCAGCTTCAGTTAAGGGAGGCAGTCTCCCAGAGAGATAACTTGGTGAAAAACAGAAGGGAATTCATAATAAAGATTAACACCTGGTGTTTTTCCCACGGGACATCCGGACATGCTGTCCCAGGGGATGTTTGTCCCAATCGTCCAATGAACTACTGTCCTGTCCTAGCTGCACGTAACACACTTTAAATACGGGATGTACAATAAAGTTGGCCTTTTATCCCCAAAAGAGGTCCGTGTGTGTTGCTGTCCTTTCTCTCTCTTTGCAGCGCAGTAACCTCAAAAATGTTTGTGTGACTGAAAAAAATGGATGGACTAGTTTAACTGGAAGATCTTGCATATGCTGGCATATTAATTAGTCACAGAGATCTAAGACAGATGAATAATAAGTTATGAAACCCTGTTCACCTGTGTTTAAGGTGTTCAGTTAAAAAAAAAAGTAAAAAAAGAAACATACTGTTTCTAAGGTGCTTGTGTACCGAAGTTTTAAGTCCCCTGAGGCAGGGTTTATAGATGTTTCGATAAGCATTCTGCCTAGCCTATTCTTTAAGGATGGGATGTATTTTGAAATGTAGTAACGCTCCCAGAGCAGAAGCTTTTACTCTTAGGTTGCCCAAAATTCCCATGTAAATTTATCTGCTTTAAAAATAATTGCATGTACTGATTGTGCTGGGATGGTGGCAGGTCTTAAGAATCTGGCAGGATCAAAATGAACATACATTTTTTTTTTAATTGTTAGGAGACGTGGAAAGCAACACTGTAGCTGTGTAGAGTATGTAGCAGTGCATAAGCCTGTAATCCCCACAGGGGAAACATACAAAATCAGCATGTTTGCAAATACATGTATTTTTATAGCATACATAGCATAGTTGGTGGTTCCAGGACTTGACTTCTCCTTAACCTTAGATATGGAGGTGAAAGTACAGGCTCAAATGCTTCCTTTGCTCTTCAGACAATGTTCTGGTGATTCTGCCTTTCTTTATGAAGCTGATTTGAAGAACATTGGTGCTGTTCTTGGCTTCATCTTTTAGTGCTACACCTTGCTCAATCTGGGAACAACACTGCAAGTGGAGGGGTAATCCCTAAAGAGGTGACTGTGGAGTGATTTGACTTGATTTAGGTTGCTTTGGTCTCAGTGTTGAGCTGCTGTTTTCTTCCATATTCATGGCAAGTGTTTGCACTTGGTTTTCTTGGGTTCTGCTTAAGGCTTGTCCCTAAGATGTATCTGAGCATTCCTTTAAAAGACCACACATATGTGCAGTAGTTACCATAATAAAGTGTTTGGATAGGTGACATAAATACAAGAATATAAATGAGTTGGTGCTCTCCTAAATTTAAGAACTAGTAAATGATACTATGGCAATAAGTACTATTCTTTGTTAAAAGTTGTTTTGAAGCATGTGGGGTTTGAAAATTAATTGCAATACGTGGCATTCATAATGGAATAGGCAATGTGCTTCTGGTAGGTTGAATGATTAAATAAATATACTAAATCTTCTTTAGCTTGTGAGTTCTCAAATGATTTCTTTAAAAAGTGCCTGGAGTCATTTAGGTGGACTTTGAGCTGGTTAGGTAGTTCTACCTAAGGCTTTTACAAACATCTGGAAGTGTCTTTATTCTGCAACTGATAAATCAGTTCTCCCTTGAGTACTGTGTGTGAGACCATACTGATAATTCACTGTCATACTCTAAGTTGCTAGAAGGTTAAGAAATTTGGGGTTTAAAATGGAATTGCAGCTCCAATGAAGGCTGTGCTAAGACTTTTGTTTCATTGCAGTCAATACATTTTTCATGACAGTTCTAATTTTGAAAGCTCCCAAAAACAAAGCTTTAAAAATATTTTGAGTGAATCACTTCATGACTCACAAGATTTTTTTCCCATCTTGAAAATGTCTGGGCTTTTGTATGGGATGGTAATCCATGTCTAGATCTTTGTGTTTTATAATTATCACTTTTGTGATATTGAAACCATCGACTTTCATGAAAATCACCTGAATCTGATGGCAAGACTAATCCAGCCTCCTGCTGCAAAAAGTCCTTTGCTGAATCCCTTTGAGCATCCTTTGCTGAGAGATCTAGAATTTAAGTACAGCTGCTTAGAACTGTAGAGCTCGAACTTGTATATTTTTAATCTTGTAGGCTCAAATAATTTACAAGAGCTGGAGTATTCAGTGTGTTTATCTTGTAAGCTAAAATAGGGATAACAAATGGGTATCCCTATTGTGAAGGGATCCCAGTTTACTAATGTCGCAGGCAATATTTTAAAGTGCTCTAACTGAATTTTAGGCTTTCAGACTAAAAGACATGTTCTGGAAAAAGAATGCTATTTGTAGTAAATCATATTCTGTTTGTTTCAAGAGTACTAACACAAGCTGAGTGGTCTCTGAGAACTTTCTCATCTAGAGCTTGATGAAAACCAGGTTTTGTCCAGATGAAAGGCTTGGCATAGCTTACTGCTGCTACTGAATCCCCAGGGAGGCTGCCCACTGCTCTAGTTCTTTGCACTGCAGCAGAGAAATCACACAGATTATTTCTATAATCAGGTTAATTGAAAGAATGGAAAGTGTAAGGAGAAATTTTCTGGATTTATAGTTAAGGGAGAGTGGGAAGGACTGATGTCGCCTGTGCTGTGTCTTGGTAGCCTGCAGTTGGGAGTGCATGCTGGGGGCCAGCACCTACAATGCTCTTTTAATAACATATTTTTTATGTGTATATTATTAAAAGGGGAATTAATGTGGTTTTGTCCCATGGAAATGTCTTGAAAGAAAGGGATGTGATAAGAAAAATCTCTTTAGCCAGCCTTGTCTCAGTTTTCAGGGTTGTGACTCACTGGGTCACTTCTATGACTTTCAGAGTTCCCTGAAAAGTGACTCATTGAATTTCTCCCACTCTAGGAAAGGTAATGGGAATTAAACACAAAAAAGAAACTACTCTGGCGTTGTTCAGCTTTTTCCTTTTAAAGTTCAGTAGGTAAGGGCATTTATTTTTCACCCTGTATTTCCTGGTTCCTTTCAGAAACTGCAGATTGGGACTGGTCTTTTACCTTCATCACCTGCACAGTTGAAAGTTGGAAATACTGAATGCTATTCTGGGCCAAGCCCACAAGATTTTTAGAAGAAATTGGTTGCGTGTGTTTATTAGGTTGCAAAATCTTATTTTCATGTGAAATGTCTTAATATTGTGGTGCATGGTGTTGGTGTTTGGTGCTTGTAGGGCTTCAGGTGTGTCATAGCAAGAGCAAGGACTCCCCTTGGTTACTCAGAGGGTGCAAATCTGGGAGGTTTGTCAACGGAATCAGAGCTCAAACCTCTGTTGAGGTATTTGTTTCCTATCCTATTTTTTCTGTTTCATTTGAAACCATTTTTTACTCAGGGTGGTGTTCTGGAGGACCTAATGTGTAGTTAATAGATTTTTTTTAAAAAAAGAAAAACCAACTAAAATGCCCCATTGGGAATGAAGGGTCATCACACAGCTTTTAATTTGATACCTAACAAAGCAGCTGTGGCATTTAATCCATCCTTGGAACAGCAGCCAATATATAAAAACTACAAAAAAAAAATTAGTTATATTCTCCTCTCAGTTTAATAGGATGTCCTCTAAACTGACTTATATGGGCCTGTGGTGGCTTCCTTAAAATGTAGTTTTGTTTTTCTCTCTTAAGATTATAGTAAATAACAAGAAACTGTCTGGACTTTATGAGAACTCATTATATTTCATCTGTTTATTTCCAGATAAATGTTCTTTGCAATGGGTATCCCTATTGTAAGGGATTCCAATTAATGCCACAGAAAATACTTATTTAATCTGAACTGACCTAGTCCTATAATTTCTTTGAAGTCCTATTTTAAGTTACTTAAGCTCTGCTGAGTTACTTGAATTAAGAGGTGTTTTTTTGTTCTGGATTTAAGTGCACACCTGTTTTTTGTAAGAGATAATTTATATTCTCTCCGTCTGCTTTGCATAATTTTTTAGGTTGAAGTATTCCTGAATTTCTGAAGAGCCTGCAAATGAAATTGAGCGAGGAAATCTTTTCCTCACTTTGCATAACAATTTAAATAAACTATTACGTGTCAAATCACATTTTTATTATAATGAATGCAAGGTGCTTCCTAAGACTTGGTTGTACCGTATAATACTCTGCAGTTAATGAAATATCTTCTGTGTGAATTAAAAATTATTAAAAATATGAAAAAAATCAAGCAGATTCTTCTGTGACAGACAGTTCTCAGCTGTTGCAGAGAAATTGAAGCTGTCTTCGGAGGAATGTATTCAGATATCTTTTTATCATCAGAAATGAAACTTGGGCAGAGGTGGCTGCAGATGCGTCTCTCTGTGTGGTCTCTGCATCTCCCCATTCTGCCTGGTGTACACAGGGTGAGCTGGGGCATCTCCCTGGGACAAAGCTGTGTCTGTAGAGCAGCAGCTTGGGGAGAGGGGTCTGACCAAGCATGGGGCCAGAGCAAGGATTAGTTGGGTTACCTGCTGTGAAATCTGTTGGTTTAGCAACAAGTGTGTGGGTATTTTGGGGATGGGAGATAAACCATGATGGGATCTGTGGGCACTGCCTTCCTTCTCTGTCAACTGGCACAGGCAAACAGAATCATAGACACATAAAGGTTGGAAAAGATCTCTTAAGACCATCAAGTCAAACCGTCCCGAGCACCACCACTATGTTCACCACTAGACCATGGTGCCAAATCCACGCATTTTTTGACACTTCCAGGGATGGTGACACTACCACTGCCCTGGACAGCCTGTGCCAGGGCTGAACAACCATTTCTGTGAAGAATTTTTTCCTTCCTAGAACATCCGACCTAAACCTCCTTTATGCTGTCTTCTCTGTCCTGTCTCATTTGTTGCCTGGCTTGTTACCTGCATAACTTGTTGCATGAATAACTTGAGCTATTTGGAAATGGGGAATTGTAACAGAGCCTCTTGGTAAAGCATGGCTGCAGGTCAGCCTGCCATTAGGGCCTTTTCTTGCCATCCACAAGTTGTTCCTGTACAGGCTGTTGCTTGGTTGCCTGTGCTGTTGATGAAGAGGATGATTCATAGGAGAGTTCCTAATGTTCCTTCCTCTCAAAACTGCTGTAAGTGTTCAGGGGAAATGTGGTGGAAGCTGGTCATGGAGAGGTCTGTCCACATGCAGGGCATAATTACACAATGTAGGCATGAAGAACAGCAAGAGCTGTTGTCTGCAGCGAAACCGTGAGTGGTAGAGAGCAGTGAGCTTGGCGTTCCACACCAGCACACCGGACAAAGGGAATGAGGTTGTCTGAGACACTGATCAGTGTGCTGGATCCCAAATGTTTGTATAATATTCAGTACTCTTTGGACACAGCAGAGGGAGAATGCAGCTCAGGAAAGAGTTAATCAGGGTCTTAAGATGAGTGAACTGTGCACTGCCTCTGCCTTGTCAGGCATGCCAGGGCTCTGCCTGGCTGGTTTGCCATGGGCCGGTTATCCTTAGGGCTCTGCAGTAGCCTGGAACCCGACGCACACCCATCTTGGTGTCAGGTTGAATTTGACTACTGCTGGAAATCATGTTGCACTGATTGGCGATTTGGGGTTTTTTTCTGGGAGGTAAGTAATAAAGTAATGTTAGTGCAGCAGAAAATCGAGATGGCATTCCAAGTGTTTTTCCAGGGAAGATAAGGGAAATGAATGGACGATTGCAAGAAGGGTGACTCAGGGACTCAGGATGACTGTGGGGGGGGGAGGGGAAGAAGGAGGAGTTGGGACATATTGGGATGGATGGTATGGAATGGGACAAGCTCACAGTTTGGGAACTGCCAGTAATATGCAGTCAGAGCAGGGATGCCTTCTTATCTGCCTCTCTCCTGATTCCTTCACCTGAGTGGAGCTGGCTTGAGTCTTCAGTGTGAGATGGGGCTTGGAGGATTTCTTCCCTCTGGGAAGATTTTGCCTGAATTACTCTTTCTCCTTTTGCATTACATTTGCAGTGCGTAGTGGAGAAAGTCCTTGCCCTTTCTCTGCCTTTCGGGTGGGATGCAGGATCCGTGCTGCCTTTCAGCTGCTACTCTGAGCAGCATGTTTGGCGTCTGCCTGGCCAGCTGCCTTGCTGTGGTGGCCGGGGACAGCACGCACCACATGCATGGAGCAGAACCATTGGCACACACAAGTGGGCTGGCCCGGGTGGCTTGGATGTGAACACAGTCGCTGGGAGAGAAGGATGCAGAACCTCCTCTGAGGTGTTGCTTTAGGAGACATGTATCTAATTGGCATGTATGAGCCTCTTCAGGCTGTTCTGAAAAGCTGTTTATATTAAAATTAATATCCCAGATGCTGCAGTGCCTGTAGGTAGCCTTCCTGGATTTTCCTTCTAGCTGGTGTGCCTTGGCCCGTAGTTCTAAGGCAGAGCAAGTGCACCAAACCCAAAAGGTTTTCCAGAAAATGAGTTAGAGCTGTATTGTATATCTAGTCCCACTGGTAAACTAAACCTATGGCTCAAAGTCTGAGCACTCAGGTTAACCTCAGCTGCTGCTGCGTGTTACAATGCACTGTCAGATTAATTTTAATTAAGAACCTGTTGAACACCTGCTGGGGCTCTGCTCTTCCCAAAAGCAGGGATGTTTATCAGTAGGGAAGTTGTGAACCATGAACTCTGCTCTCAGATTATGTTCCCCAACCATACTGGACAAAACGTTGGGCACTTCCCATGGATAACTGGTCACAGGCTATTGGTGCAAACCACTGTATGCATCAAGAAAGATATGGGACTGGCCCTTCAGAATCCAGCACATGGTTATGACAGCACAGAGAGATCTCAGGTATGTGGCTGATAGTGAGAGATGGTTTGTCCATTTGAAAAATAGTGTCTGTAAAACAGCCCAAACACTTTCTTAAAAAAGGAGCTGAGTGAATGAGTCTTCATGGCCACCATGTACAGGCAAATAATTAATGGGCTCAAAATGAAACTAAGGACATGTAGGTTAGAGAACAAGGAGACTATAGGGAGCCAGCCTATAGTCGTCTCATTTTTAAATGGAGATGTTGGCAAGTTCTGTTTGCATTTATTTCATAAACAGTGGGTTGAACTGGTTTGAGATCGCTTGAGGCTTATGGTGCATAACTTCAGATAACAGCCAGTCAGCAAAAATCATCCTGTTATGGTGTAGAGGAATCAAGCACCCGAGAGCAGCAGGGACTTGTCGGGATGCAAGGACCGCCCTGACAGTTGTCTTCAAAAAGGAAGAACGTGTCATGAAGGCAACCAGAGTGAGTAAATGAAAGGAGAACCTTGCTTCTAAAGCAAGGATGGACTTCAATTCAGTAAGCCTGGCAAGCCAAGAGGTCTGTAATAACTCTGTAGAAAGGCAAAGGCAGGGAAAAAGCACTATAAGGAAGAGAGCTGTGAAGGCTAGAGGATGAAGTTAGCTCAGGAAGAACTGGCTTCGAGCAGACTGAACAAGGAGGAGGAGTAAAGGTTTAGCACAGCTTTGCTCTATCAGTGACATGGCAAGAATTCTAATTGTTTAAATATGAAGATTGTTAAGTTTATGAACAAGATTGATTATCTGGCATGTCCTGCATTTGACCTTGGTTGTTCTCATGTAGGGGGCTTTCACAAGAAACAGCTCTTTCTTCTAAGACCTTGAGCTACTGCTTGTCTCTTTTTTCAAATGTCAGGAACATATTGTAAAAATTTTTAGGTTTCATCCAACACCTTATACTAGTGCAAGGTGGAAACTTTAGAAAGAGAAAGATTAAATCCCCTGCACTTTAATTTGTAAATATCTTTTTTTAAGTGCTCGTATTGCTTCTGAATTGTGAGGTTTTGCCTTTTTTTTTAAAGATCTGTGGTACTCCGAAGTTGTGCCAAGTTTGCTCCTGCAGGAATCCTTAACTTTTGAATGTACCAATAAAACAAAGATTTCTGTTTTCCAGAGAGTGCTTCCTATTTAAAAAGAAACAAGATAAAAGACTCTTTTTTCTGCTGATGAGCCTTGCTGCCTCTAAGGTTGTGCCTTTACAATTTTGTTTAGAGGTTTGATCTTTGTTAGAGTTATTGGTGACGACTGGAGGCTCAGAATCAGAAAACTCACCCAAGTGTCTGATGGCAGTGGAGTCTTGAACTTAAGAGTAGAGATAAACTGATGTGGCCTGGCTGATAGTGGTTTGTCCAGCAGTGGAGGTTTGGACTGCTTTTATGGAAAATGTGCTCTGCACAGGTAGAGTGTGTGACTTGCTCAGTGTGCAGTGATGGTTACGGTGCCTTGTCAGCCAAGACATGAAAGCCTCAGAGCAAGGGGTGGGGGACAGCATCAGTGCCTGGCCCTGGCTCTTGGGGGTCTTGCCATTCCTCTGGGATTCACGTTCCAGCAGAAAGCGATGGGGTCTTATGTGAACAACTTTGTCATCTGTACTCTATCAGCCTTCATTGTTACAGCTGTGGAAGTGATGGTAGGGCGTTCCCAGTAGATGTTGATGTTTCCTGCTGTCTTTCTGATCTTCTTTTAAATAGCCTACTAGGAGTGATTCTTTTTCCTTTTTTCTTAATTACAGGGTTGAAAAAAGGTTTTTCAAACAGTGTTTCTACGACTTAATTTGCAAGGCTGACTGGACATCATACAGAATCCTGCAGAATGAAGGTGCCTTATCTTGATACCTTCTAGAAATGCTGTGTCTGGGAGCACTTGTCAAGGTCACTGTTCGTGAGAACACAATCTTCCCAAGGATGCTGTATCGAGTGCCTTGCTACCTTCTGTTCAGCGTAAGCTGAACGTGTCGAGCTAATGCCAATACTGTCACAGCATACATGGTGGAGTTTGGTCTTAGCAGAGGAAAAATGCAGCACTTAAATCTCAAAAGTGGTGAAGTGTTAATGTGTCATTTTTGGCTGAGGCTAAAGTACTGAGGTTAATGCTTGCTTTTCCACAAAACCTCATCTCTTGAGAGTAGGTCTGTTCCTGGCTCAGTGCATATTTAGTGAAGCAACCAAGTAAATAGACTAGAAGAAATCTTCGGTTATTAACTTAAGGTTGGTAGAGAAACAGAAGTAATAACAAAAGAGGAACTAATCTGATTTGTTGTAGTGCTAAGTCAGCTCTAAATTGGTTACTGTAGTATCATTATGTTGAAGGGGTTTTTTTTTGTGAAATAAAAACACTTTATTGGAAAGATTTATTAAATTATTGCGGTTTTTACTAGGCATTATTTTAACACACAATATGATTTTTCTAAGGACACAGAATGAATGTGTGTGTGTTTGCCCTCCTCCCTTCCTGACTTTGTTACAGTAATATAATTGCTTTTCTTTCTTCTTGATATAGCCCAAAATGAAATGGAAATGGTGTTGCTGTTGTGGCCAAGGTTTACAGTTGTGAACCATCTCATCAATCACACCTGCTTTCCTTCCAGATGTTTCCTTTGGCAAGAACATCTGTTGAGAATGGCATTATTCCCTAGGGCACCATTTTCCATGTGCTCCCATTTCAGGATAAAATTAAACCAGTGGACCTTGACAGTGTTTTCATAACCAAAAATGGGTCCTTGTGCTTCTGTTAGTAGAGCATGAGCAGTATTATTTAATAATGGCATGAATCACTTCCACTGGTGCTCTTCTGGAGAGTAGTGCTGGCTGGCTGTGCGTAGAATCATTCTTTGACACACGAAGCAGATGGTGTTTAGTCAGGGGAGTGTTGTATGTCCAATCCGGTGCTGCCTGGCGTGCTGACAGGGTAGTGGTTTGCGGAGTGAAGAGCTTGGAGGTATGGTTACCATCAGGAGGAAGAAAACAGGGCTCTTGTATATTTCCTGTGAGGCTCATGTAGAGCTGTCAAATGCCCAGATTTCCATGGGCATCTCCTCTTGATGAGTCTGTACATTTTGTGCAGGAAATTGATGGCTCCTTGTGTGGTTGGCAGGGATCTGAGGTGAGTGGGCAGGCTGTGCTCAGCCCAGCTCTCGGGTGTGGGTGTATTAATTTATTGTACATGCACAATCAGTCCAGCCTACTCTGGGTGATGACACTCGCAGGGTGGGCTCAGGCTGACATCTCTGCCTCTCTGGGGATGGACCTGTATGGAAGCTGTGTGTGGAGAGGGACAGCCCAGGTGGATTCAGGCTGGTGGTCATTTCTTGCTGCATCTCCGTCCTCCCGCAGAAGCGTGACCTGGCAAAATTAGAATGTGTGAAACCCCGTGTGATCCTGGTGTGGATTGAAGAGAGCACCAAGGCAGTGCACAGTATCTGTAATAAAGCTTTTGTTTGGAAAGAAGTGTGAAGGCCCAGAAGTCCCTGGCAGCTTTCCGGGAGTGGAGCCCATTGATAGTATGCGCACATGAGGATAAACACTTGCCAAATTTCACAGTGATTAAAAAAAGCCAAACCCCCCCCGCCTTTTGTTTAAACTGTGCTTTCTGAACTTTTTCATTACCTCTCCCCAACTACACATCAGCATGAGCTGTGAAGAAAAGCACAAACTGCTATTGCTAACTTCAGCTGGATTTTCAGGGGGACTGAAACTGCTGTATGTGCCTCGTGCTTGGGTACAGCCCATGGCAAGTGAGCATGTAGCCTTGGGTTTTAATGTACTAGTAAGTTTTAAAGACAGCCCTGCCCTCTTATGTAAGCTTTTAGGGCATTTTCATGCCTTATACTATTTATCATGGTGTCTTACCTGCATTTCCTCTGCAATCGTCAAAAAGATAATGTTTCCTGCAAAGTCCTGTCCTACAACCTTTCTTCTTCCCAGGGTGAGACAGGTACTGGTTAATACGCTGCTTGCTTTTTTTCAGCCCATGCTGCAAACATCTGTGCTTATGTTTTTCTGTACTAGTACTATTTCCCCAAGACTGCACAGTAACTTGTTGACTGATGAAGCCCATTCATGTACTTACCTGTCGCTTGTCCCAGTCACTATCGGAAACACAGTTGCAGGATTTAAATTCCATACAGTGATTGTCCATTACTGCTGGTGATTAAAAAAGTCTTACTTCAGTTGCAAGTTCTCTTTCACTAGTAGTTAAGCTGTTGTTTCACAGTAGGAAAAAGCTTTTATTCTATGCAGTCACAGGGTCCTCAGAGAGACCAGTCTTTGCAATCATAAATAGGCATATTGATTGGTCTTTATTAAATAGAAAGGCCCCAAGGAGAGATGAAATACCTGAACTTTGTAAAGTTAGAAAAAAAATTGCAAAGCCTTTCAAAGTCACATGGAAACTAGACATAGTTCCCAGGTCATTTCTCCAAACTTCTGGTCATGTTTTTTTTATGATGTTATGTTTTAATTTTTTAAAAAGTTTTACCGAGCAAAGAGACCCATCTTCAGAGAAAGAAAATAGTTACTTTAAGAAACTTCTTAGCGAAAATGTATACCAGTAATGTTATTTGTGGATTGAACCATTTTAAGGTGCATTGAGCCCAATGGTTCTTCAATCCTACATTTTGCTGGCAATGCAATTTTCTTTAAAAGAAACAAAACAAAACAAAAAACAAATCAAATCAATCAAATAAAGTGCTGATCACCCCAATTAATGTGATATGTGTGTGCACTAATATTTTTTTCTTCAGATGTTTAGTTTGAATAGATTGTATTCCTTTTATTTACTGAAATTGATAGAGGGCAAATCCTTCTGTTGCATGTTTCTCTGGGGATGGGTTCTTCAGTTCCACAGTACTTTGTTGGTGTGCCTGAAGTCAAACAGCAGCTTGGTGGAAAGGATTTTTTGTTTGCTTTGTGTAGGTGCATGTCAAGGTAGCCGAGCGCAGCATCATCTCTATAGATCCCCCTCTTAAGGGAGCTGGTAAAATCAGCTTTTGCATTTTTTTTCTGTCAGCTGAGGAGAGAGAGAGAACAGAGAGTGGAAGGATTCCATATGCTTTTCTAACTTGTATTGGGTTGTATGAATGTAGGAAACAATATGTGATTAACCGTACAAGTAACCTTTTTTGGCAAATAGTCTGTCAACACTATCTTCTCGCACTACTCCATGAAATCTGAGTATGAAGCTCAGACTACCAGGCAATTCTTTCCCATAACCTAGTTTTCCCATTTGAAAGCCTTTTGGGTATTCTTTAACTGTCTGGATCCTGGGCTGTATCACCAGCCGGTGGAGGGAGGGGATTATCCCTCTCTAGTGGGACCTGGAGCGCTGCCCAGCTCTGGGGCCTCTCCACGAGACTGGTGTGGAGCTGCTGGAGAGTCCAAAGGAGGCCACGGAGCTGCTCCAGGGGCTGGAGCCCCTCTGCTCTGCAGCCGAGCTGGGGGTGCTCGCCTGGAGAGGAGAAGGCTCCAGGGAGAGCTCAGAGCCCCTGCCAAGGCCTAAAGGGGCTCCAGGAGAGCTGGAGAGGAACTGGGGACACGGGATGGAGGGACAGGACACAGGGGATGGCTTCCACTGCCAGAAGGCAGGGATAGATGGGATATTGGGAAGGAATTGTTCCTTGGCAGGGTGGGCAGGCCCTGGCACAGGTGCTCAGAGAAGCTGTGACTGTCCCTGGATCCCTGGCAGTGTCCAAGGCCAGGTTGGACAGGGCTTGGAACACCCTTGGGCAGTGGAAGGTGTGCCTGCCCATAGCTGGGGGAACAAGATGATCTTTAAGGTCCCTTCCAACCTGAATCATTTTGTGATTCTGTTCTTGAAATCTTTCAGAAAAATAAAGGTAGGATTTCCTGATTATTGTTGCTTTCCATAGAATCTCTCCCAATGTTGTTTGGTAAATACAGTCCACGTAATAGTTCTTGTATCACACTGTAAAATCCATACTGCTGTAGGCCACAGATTTTAAATTACTAAACAGCTGTGATCAAGGAGTTTGAACACACCAACTCTTAAGGAATGTGTCTGTGCCCACCAGATGGGAGTCTGCAAGTGTGAGACGGGTTATTTTGGTTGGGGTTTTTTTGCTTATCCAGTTTTCAAATTCTTGTCATGATGGGCTGCAGGGACTCCTGTCACTGAGCATCTCTCACATTTGTTTAGATTTGGGGCTGCTGACTTTGTTTTCATAAGTGGTGTCTAGCCAAGATTTGAACTTTGCATTTGATAATGGCCACTTGAATCAGTATTTTGGGCCTGTAGCCAAGTTCGTGTGTCATGTAACATTACTGGGGCTGTAGCAGAATGGTTTTGCAGACTTCAAGTCGCAAAGTACCTCTGTGGTTGTCTGATCGAGCGTCCTCTATGTGCCTTGGTTTATAAGAGTTTCTTCACTGAATCTGGTAATCCCTGACACTCTCAGAGAAACTGTGCCGCCTAAACTCCTCAGGCGTGGACAGTATGGTCCAGTGCTGTACTGGTTCTCACAGCCCATCTGTAAATCAGGGACTGTGCTAAGGGCACAGTGCTCTCTGCACTGGGAGCTTCTCTTCTCAGCGGGAGAGTACCTCAGGCTCTCTTGGGATCAGTCCATGGCCAGGATGGCTGTCCAGCCCCTGTGCTGCATCCCTGGCCCTGTTGGGATCAGTCCATGGCCAGGCTGGATGTCCAGCCCCTGTGCTGCATCCCTGGCCCTGTTGGGATCAGTCCATGGCCAGGCTGGCTGTCCAGCCCCAGCATGGTTGGGCTGCTCACACGCAGTTTACGCGAGAAGCTCAGTGCCTCTTTGTGACCTGTCACCTTTATGCTGCAACACTCTCCTAATTCTTTCTAACGTGTAGCATTTGTTACTAGCGATGAGCTTTTTTTCCACAGCCCTTTGTAAAAATGCAATCACTTTGTTGGTATAAAACCTGAGCCCAGCAGAATCTCATGAAAAATCCTCAAGGATGTATATCTTTATTGCTTACCCGATTTTTAATTAATGTAAACAGATATTTTCTGTGTGAAGCAAATGCGTTGCAGAAATCTGAGTTTATTATGTCAGTGTTATTATATTTATCAACCCAAACATATAATCTCCTTGGAAAATGGCCCATATCTGTTTCTCACATACCCATGTTGATGTTACCCTTTCATGCCTTGCTGTAAGGGATGGGGAGTCCGGTTTTTTAGTTGACAAGCTCCTGTTATTCTTTTGAGCAGGGCTATAGAATGTCAAGCTTTGCAGGAGGGAAAAGCAAGAAAGAGGAGCTATTTTGTTACAAATGGGATGCTTTCAGCTTAATTCCTAACCATTATGGGAGACTGTGATGAATGTATCCTGCCTGGGAGTGCAGCGGAGTGTTTTCTAACAGGTTGTCAAGTGGTGTTAGGAATGCACCAGAAGTGACAGCTCCTTTCAGCACTTAGGTTCACAAGGAAGACATTTCGAAACTCCAGACACATAGCTTTGTTAAATATTTAGGAGCTGGGATACCCCAATCTGAAGAGTGGCTTTGTGACAGTGAAAGGTCCCTCTCCTCGCTTCCCCAGAGCTTTGCAAGCATTGCTGCAAGGAATGCATGTCCAGTCTCTTGAGTTGTTGTAGCAGTTGAGCTGCTCGCTTTTTCCTTTGTCTCCGCACCATATTCTTCCCACTCCTCTTTTCTTTTGAATTTTACCTCCAGCAGGAGCAGTGAGCAGTTGAACCTTTCTTGGGTGCTGCATGATGTGGAGTAGGGCTGGAACAGAAGAAGAATGTTCCTGGATCAGCTTCAGGACCTCTGAGGCTCGTGACTTTTCAGGTGCAGGAGTTTATAGAATCATGGAATCGCAGGATGGTTTGGGTTAGAAGGGACCTTAAAGTTCATCCTGTTCCACCCCTGCCATAGACAGGGACACCTTCCATTAGACCAGGTGACTCCAAGACTTGTCCAACCTGGCCTTGGACATTTCCTGGGAAGTTAGGTATTTGTAATTATGTGGCCCTCTGCAAGGATGGTTTTTTTTATTTCAAAACAGAAAGAGCAAATAATTTTAAAGGAATATTTTCCAGTATTTCCCCTCAAAGATCCCTAGCTAAAACTAGAAGCAGGTTGGGATGAGAAGAGCTCTCAATACTGCTGGTTAGGGTGCTGCTCTTCCATAGATCTCCAGGGTGCACTGAGGAACTCCTTATCCTTTTTCTGTGTGCATTAGAAATGCAAAATGTGGGCACAGAAGCATTAAATTACTTGGTGTGGGAGGCTCAGCAGGCCGCAGTGTGAGGAAAGAACTGAGAAAGTTTCTCTCCAGGATCCATTGAGCCACTGTAAGACTTTAAATTAGGATCTGTGCAAAGACCATCACTTTTCTGTTTTCTAGCTATTTTATGTTCCTATCCCTCAGTATAATTAATTTCAGCATGTCTGTATAAAGGCACATATGAACTTGGTCAGTCTTCCATGTTTTATGGAAACAGGGAAGTGAAAAGTTCTGAGATGAACTCACACTGAAGGCTGTATGGGTAAATTTTCCATGTTTGCCTGGCACCAGGACAGCTCTTCACTGGGAACAAGATAAAATAATGTCCAGCTCAATCAGGCTGTAGTCACTGGGGTGATAAAGATATGGATGGTACAAGATGTTCTGCACAGAGAGCTCGAGATGGCTGCTGCAGCTCTGGCCAGCAAGACTGATGATGGTGATGATGAAAGACCTCATTGTGGTTTGCAGCTTCCTCCTGTAGGACAGGAGAAGGGGCAGGCACTAATCTCTCCCGTGTGGTGGCCAATGATAGGACCTAAGTGACCAGCATGGAGCTGTGCCTGGGCAGGTTTAGGTTGGGTAACAGGGAAAGGTTCTTTCCCCAGAGGGTGCTGGGCAGTGCCCAGGTTCCTCAGGGAATGGTGACATTCCCGAGGCTGCCAGAGCTCCAGGAGCTTTTGTACACTGCTCCCAGGGATGCACAGGGTGGGATTGTTGGGTTGTGTGTGTGGGGCCAGGGCCTGGGCCTGGACTCAGTGATCTTGGTGGGCTCTTCCCAGCTCAGGGGATTCTATGGTTCTGTGACCAAGGGGATCAGGGATCTCCTGGGCGCAGCACAGAATCAAGTGAGAAAGGGCTTTTTAATGCTGCTTTTATGTGACACAAGGTGATTTTGTTAGAAGAGCGGTCACATTAGAGGTATATTTACAGCTGTATAGGAAAGATGATTTGAGGAGCTCTGAAAATCTCGCCTACAGATTACTCCATCTGTCTGGTTTGGTGGGGAATCTTGAGGTGTTTTGAGGATTTGTGGTTTTCTTACTAATTTGAACTTCTTTGAGGTAGTTTCCTAAAATAAATTTACTTAGTGTATAATTGAAGACTGGCAACCCACTCTTCAGGAACATCATCACAGAGCCTGAAGGGCTGTTCCACGGGTATGTTCTAGGATTGGTAAGGCTGCCTAACCTGGGGTTCACTGAGAAATGCAACATAGTCCAAGGGCTTTATTTGGGAGACAGAAAATACACATTCTACTCTCCATCCTGCCACAGAGGGTAAGGGGAAACAGGGGAGTGAGAGAAAGCAGCTTGGAGAGTCTCACTGGCGGAAATCGAACTGGGGAGTACCATCTTAAACCACGATCTCAGGCCAACTGAACATCCTATTGCCTGGACTGTGATTAATTCAGTAAGGGTATTTCACTTTAAGAGTGTTCTACACATTGAAGTATGCAATTGCTAGGTTATAACAAGATGGGAAATGATAGCAATGACGGGATGAAAATGCTGTTTTCTTTTTAGAAAGGCAGGATTGAATGCTGCTCCAAGATTAAGTTTGCCAGAGCAAACCTAAATCAGACTTTGCTTGTTCTGCTAATTCTTTATGCTGTGTTAATTTTGGTTGGCAAAGCTTGTTGGTCAATGGAGCAGTAACGTCTGCATGCTGTTGGGTAACATGGGGTAAATAACAACAGTGTTGGTGCCTCCTGTCAGGCTACAGAGGGTGGTAGGACATCTCTGTCAGGGTCTCTGGTGGGCAAGAGGTGGCATCTCCCTTCTTTAGGTAAAATGCCATGTCTGTATTGCAAACACACAGCAAAGAGAATAGAATCTTTGAATGGTTTGAGTTGGAAGTGACCTCAGAGATCATCTTCCAACCCCTATGACCTTCCACTGGACCAGAAAATATAAGGAGATTTCATACCTATACAATAAGTTAATTTACAAATTGCCCTAGAATAAAGAGGTGAGATGGAAGAAGAACAAAGAGCACTCTGCTGCTGGGCTGTGCTGAGACAGGTTTTTAATGATCACAGCACACCAGGAGGCACAGCCCTTCGGGGCAGTGGATTCTCTGGCTCCTCTCCCCCCTTACCACCTCTCTGAAGGTGAATTTTAGGCAGCAGCACTGAAATGTCTCTCTCCACTCCTGCTGTGGGCCAGCCCAGGATTGAGCCTCCAAGGGATGGCTGGAGCATCCCTCCTGTGCTGACAAGTCCAGCACTGGAAGAGAGTAATTTACCTTCCCAGTTACTGAGTTCGTGGGTTACAGGAATTTGGTGAAGCAAAATGCGTTTTAAAAACACAACCAGCTGTTGCTTAAGCTTCAGTGAATGCTGGGCTCAGAAGGGATTCCAGAAAATACTGAAACACCAGGTTCTCATGACATACCTGAAGTGGTTTTTTTGTGTTTAGGGCTTTTTCCTTTCAGAGAGGATCTGGTGTCGTGAAGCTTTTTTCACACACTGATTTCAGAGTTTCCTTTGAAAAAGGTGTTTTGTGAGGCAAGTCAGAACTGTTTTGGTATGTCATCTGCAATCACAAGCTTAAGTGGAGCACTAGCAATTAAGGAAGCTAAGGAGGTGCTACCTGAAATTAATTTAATTGCTTGTGACAAGAATTTGTTTAAGCATCTGTTGTCATGGTGTGGTTATGTTGGGAGGTTTTCACCTGTGAAACACACTCTGCCCGTGGTGTTGGGAGGTTTTTGCCTCTAAAACGCATGCTCTGTCCATGGTGTTGTGTTTCTTGGGTGTGTTTGTGGCTCATTTGGGATTGGAGATTTGGGGTATTGACTCCCCTTCCTCCTGCCTTTTCAGGACAAGCTGCTGAAGTTCTGAGGTTCAGTAGAAGATGTGAATCCCAGTGTTCTTCTGCTGTAAGGATTCGAGATATGCCTTAATCAGTTTAGAAAGTTGCAAGCTATGACTGAATCCAGCAAAAAAGCATGCTCAGCCTCTTCTACCGTGCCAAATTTAGCCATAAAGGTTTAAATTCAACTCCTAATTTTCCATAGATTTCTAGCAATGACTCAGGAAAATAAGTAAATCTTCCTCAGCCTGTTCCATAGCTCCTGTTCACTGAATTATGAGTATCCATGGGGACAAGGACTGCTTTTATGCCTTTGGAAAATTAGCTCCCCCTGGGAAAACCTCCCTGCATTTCAGCATTGCCACTGACAAATAGCAGGCTGTAACTTCACCGAGGGTGACTGACTGAAGAAGAATGTTGGCTGGATTCTGATAGGGAATGAAGCTGTAAAATTTCTTTTCTTGATTCGCAAGTTGTCTGATGGCATCTGCTGTTTGTTCACAGAGAAGGGATTTTATCCTTTAGGATTGCTTTAAGCAGTAAGTGCATGCATGGGATGTGGGCATGAAAGATCCTGGATGCTATTAAACATTTATCGTGTAGGCAGGATGATACAGGATGATAGGGCTGGTACATGAGAGCAGAACTGTGCTCCTGTTCATAAATCCATGGGAAACTGACAGGCAGTTCCACAGGAGATAGCTGGCAATGGGTCCTGTGGCTGATTTCGCGCTCAAGCCATCTTTCTAGTTGTGGTGCATGAGCAAAAGTACCTACTTGGAATGCAGATGTGAAAAGTGAATGATCTGAACAGATGTTCATTCTGTGGATGTAGATATTTGATTTCTGTCCCTGGGTCAGAAGTTTCTGTTTTTTCTTTCTTCATCACCAATGTGGGTCAGACTTCTGCATGGTGGAGGTGAGCCCTGCCCTCTTTTCTGACCTAATGCTCCTACTTGCCTTACAGTCAGGCCTTCATCTGTTCAAATTGAGACAAAATTAAATAACCATCAGTAAATGCTGCTGTGTTAGTTTAAGAGTTTAAAAACAAAACACAAAACTCTCAAGGAAACAGTATTTATAGGCTAGCTGGACACAGAAGTCCTTAGGCCAGGAAGTAGGTAAGGTATCCAAGTGTCTGCAGTAGTTTAAAATTTTTTAACATTAGTGAACATTCAAGACTTTAAAAGGAGAAAATAAAAAAAAAAATCTGTGAAACTGCAAAGCAGCACAAATTTCCAGTTTGCAACAGCTGTGCTCCAGACCCTGATCCTACACAGTTCTAGGCATTGATTGTGAAAAATATATGTAGTCTTCTTTGCAAGAACCCTTTTCTTTATGGTGGGGGGATGGAGTTGATTCCCGAATCTGTTCGCTCCTTGCAAGGAATTAGGCAAGAAACTTGACCTCGTTTGTTAATCTTGGAAATCTTCTGAAGGCTCAGGTGAAAGCTAGTCTCCTGCTTGTATAATTTTCAGATCCTTAGTCAGAGCCCATATGTTACAACCTGGAGGAAATTATGCTTGGGGATGACTAACTGAGCATGTTCCTGCTGTTAATTTGGGTGCCATTCCAGAAATTTGATTTGTAAGTTTTCCCTTTCCTTTTGTTAACGTATTTACTTACTAATTCCTATCTTTGCTGTTGTTCCCCATAAAGAACTTAATGAAGGGATAAATTTTAGATTAAAAGAGAGGCATTTTATTGCCCTGGCCATGATGAGTAGGGAGAAGCAGAGAACATACATGTGTTGCATTAGCAGAAATTTGGTTATAGATAGGATATACACTTACTTGTATCTTCCTGCTGGAAACATCATGTTAATCCAGTTTAAATGTATGGGATTTAACAGGACTGAGGCTGTGTAAAGTGCTCATCGAAAATTTGTAGAATCATGGAATGGTTTGGGTTGGAAGGGACCTTAAGTCCCATCTTGTCCACCCTCTGCCATGGGCAGGGACACCTTTCACTGTCCCAGGCTGCTCTAAGTCCCAATGTCCAGCCTGACCTTGGACGCTGCCAGGGATCCAGGGGCAGCCACAGCTGCTCTGGGCACCCTGTGCCAGGACCTCACCACCCTCACAGGGAGGAATTTCTTCCTCATACCCAGATGATCTTTAAGGCCCCTTCCAACCCAAACTATTCCATGAGTCTATGACTACCTTTCTTTGTCATGACCTTTCCATACCTGTTCTCTATCTTAAAATGTAAGGAGGTTGTTTCAGGCTTACACTCTTACCTTCAGGATGAGGACATTTTGTCCTGTGTGGATTATACGATGGGGAATGAGTGTCTGTGACCCCAGTGAAGGTTTCTTGGGTTTGGATTAAACTCTGAGTGAGTCATGCAGTTAAACAGGTGTTTCTGCTGTTTCAGAGTAGAAGACACTTTGACCCTTAAGCCCTTTCAGAATCAGCTTATGTTTTTGCCAGCGACTCGTGTCAGGTTCAGCCTAGAGGAATTTAGAGTATTGAGCCCTGATGGCACCAGAGACCCCTCCCATCGTGGAGATTGCAGCTTCGCCTTGCCTCTCCAGCTGGAAAACAGTGATCAGATATCAATCTGATGAAAAAAAAATCCAGATTTTTTTTTTTTGTACTGTGATTATGAATAAAACACACATTTGCCTTCCAGAATCACTTTGTTGCAGTTGCTAAAATGATTCTGCTCATAATATGTAAAATATACAGAATGATTGTCTGATGAAGTTACCAATAAAGTAGTGGTGGAAAAGTTCTCACAGTGCTCAGAAACCTAGAAATGAGAATCAAGGACTATGGTATTACTTTTTTTTTTAAATTAGAAAGTAATGGCAAATCTGCTGGATCTGTGTTGGCACCTTTCCTTTCCTCTGCCAACTCCCACTCTGCTCTTCCTGTCCTGCACAGGGACTTGCTCCTTCTCCTTCCTAACAGCAGTGTGTCTGATTTATTCTACAGGTTTTAAATTAGAAGGAAACTTAGCAGTAGGGAAGAAGTGATGGATTTGAGAGCAGTTCTGTGGCTCTTCCTGCCTGACTCGTTAGACAGCCTGTTTTTTTGTTGGGTTTTTTTTGTTTGTTTTTGACCTTCTTTTGCTTTAGGAAAAAGGCAACTGGTGCAGAGCAGCTGAGGTGCTGCCTGGCTTGGCTGTGGCCGTTCTGTGTGCTGCTGTCCCTGTGGGACATGGGGGACTCTGGCTGCCCTGGAGACCCACCACACACCCTGCATTGCCCAGCCCCAGGGCTGCTGCTGCTGCTTGGGCAGTGTTTGCTCTGATGCTGTTCCACTGATCTCAGAGGGAACAGAGAAAACACTCAACAGCCCCAGTACCAATGGAAATGCTTCCCCCATGCACACACAGCACAGGGTTTTGTCATCCACCAAGAGCCAAATCACTGTTCCAAGCCTGTGTTTCCTCTGATGAAGCCTCCATGTGTAGCTGATTTGTTTGTAGTCATGGGAATTCTCATTCCCGTCTTGAACTGTCTGGGATTGTGGGTGAGGGCAGGCTGTGGAAATGGCAGTGGCTGATCCTTTTGCATCTTGGCTACAAGTCAGCTGTGCTCCCATTTAGTTCACTCGGTGTATGTAGGAGTGCAGCTCCTATAGACGTGCCTAAATGACTTGAGAAAAGGAAGAAGTCTGAGGTTAAAATGTGAACTAATTAATCTTGGTGATTGGTGAGCCTTTGGCTTTCTGAGTAAGAGCACGCTCTAAAGATCCCAAAAGCTCCATTTCTGGGGCAAGGGTGAGCAATGCTTTGGCCAAGGGGGGCAAACCAGGCAGGCATGATGGTGGGGTCTGGGGTGGAACTCCCCTACTGCTCTGTTTCATCATCCTAAGAGGTTAAAGCAAGTGTCCAGGCTGCATGTTGGAGGTCTCCATATGCTGGGGAGGTCCAGGCAGCCCCAGAGCTTTGCCTGAGCCATGGGAGGGGCATGCATGTGCTGGGCAGGGTCTAGCAAGAGCCCAGAGCATGTGGGAAATGCCCTGAAATTCTCTAGGGAAACCAGAGTAGTAGAAAATTATATTTTCACATTTCTAATCTAAAGAATTTCCATGCATATGCAGCCTATGGAAGAAGCTGAAGGGCAGCTGGAAGCACTTTCTTTACCAAAAAGAAGCCTGTAAAATGAAGCAGAACAGCAAACACATAGAAAAATAGATGTGTTTGGGCTCTTTTGGAAGGTGACATGGTTTTAATTTTGCCTGAGGTAAACAGGATGGGCATGTAGAGCCCAGTGTGGTGAGCAGGGACCTCAGCTGCTCTGTGCCAGAGCATCCCAGGAGTAGCTGAGGGTAGTGGGAGCTGTCCTGGATGTGAGAATGTACATAACTGGAAATGACATCCTGTGGGCATTAATCCCTAGGATAAGGAGCCTCACAACACCCAAACATGAAGAAATAGCTGAGGGTTGATCCATTATGCCATGGGTGTGTTCATGGTGCCTGAAATATTAGTGCTGTCATGAGCATGGTGTAGCACAGGCATCTCTTTGTCTTCTTGATACTGGATTTAGGCCGAGTGCCCTAGTTCATAGACACTGCTACTCTCTTACATAAAAGATTTTATAATTGCTCTTGACACAAGCATAAATCTAGAATTCTGAATACTCTGGCAATGCAGAGCCTTTATTTTTATCTGTCACTAATAATAATGTCTCGTTTTGACTTCTAGGACCGAAAACTCACAAAAGTAGAGAGGCAGAGATTTAAAGAGGAAGCAGAAATGTTGAAAGGTCTACAGCACCCAAATATCGTGAGGTTTTATGACTTTTGGGAATCCTGTGCAAAAGGCAAAAGATGCATCGTGCTGGTAACTGAGCTGATGACCTCTGGAACGCTGAAGACGTAAGTACTGCACTCCTGGCAAGGGACTAAGAATAGCAGCAGACATTTATAGCAAAATCCTACTTTTGTACGCTGAAAAAAGCCATCTCCAGATAAAAGTGAAAAATGGAGCTGTTCTCTGGTGTCTGTCATTTGTCCCTGCATTTGAACTGCAGTTGTTTGACAGGCAGAATTTTGGCCTCCGTCTCTTTCTGCCTGCTTCCCTGTTTCGGTTATGCAACTCGAAGCTGTTCTCTGGCGTGTTTCATCTTCCGCCTGTAATGTTTGGATTTGTCAGGGTGTGTTTTGTGCTTGTATTTGCATGTTTTGTTAGGGAATTCAAATGGAATAGCACTTGACTGTTTGAATCTCTTAGAAGCTGAAGGTGCTCTAGGTTATCTCCTAAACAACATTAATAGCTTCTGGTACTGACAGTCTTGTTAAGGTTGATATAAAGCAGTTGGCATGAGTTCTGGAACAGATTTTCAGCCCCAATGGAAACAGTACTCAACCAGTGTGCTACTCTGCTAGTGCATTAGCAGGCCCTACATCTTCCCCCAATATCCCCTCCCAACCAGTGCTTCAGGTAAATGGAAAAAAAATGCAAGTGTGTGGTACGAAGGTCCAAGTCTTATGGTTAAAATTAAACTTCAGTATTCTTCTGATTCAAAATATATCAACATACTCTAAAGCTGTTCTCTGCATGAACTGAATTGCTGAACTATTCAACTTCAAAATATTTGGTTGTATTTGCACCAAAAATGCTTATTATCATCCTCCCTAAAACTGAATGCTCTAATTCCCCTTTTCAAAAGATCTATTTCATTCAATTTTGGGATATTTCTGTGCTGCTCTTGTGGCATCTAATAAGAGGCTTTTATCCATAATGGAGTTTCAGCTGTTAAAACTCCTCAAATCTCTGATAAAATGTTTTCACTTCTGTTATACCCACTTGCATGTATGTTGTGCTCTAGGTATCTGAAGAGATTTAAAGTGATGAAACCTAAAGTCCTGCGCAGTTGGTGTCGGCAAATCCTGAAGGGTCTTCTTTTCTTGCACACAAGAACTCCACCAATAATTCACAGAGACTTGAAATGTGATAATATTTTTATTACTGGACCAACTGGATCTGTGAAAATAGGAGACTTGGGTCTGGCAACACTCAAGAGAGCTTCATTTGCCAAAAGTGTCATAGGTAATGCTCCTTTTCTCCTTGGCTTCCCTCGTTCAGTATCGTGGCTGTCTATTTAACATCTTCCTTTCCCATTTTGCATTAGTGGTTTTTAAGTTACAGATTGGTAGTGGAGACTAAAGTGGGTTTGGGACTGTTGCCTTTATACCATTATAAAAACGGGAATCAGTAGGTAATGGTATCATAACTTCCTCTTCTCTTTCTTCCAGTATCATCCTTAAAGCATAGGGAGCCCAGTGCCAGTGAAGTCAAAACAGTAGAAATTTCAGATATGTGCTTGGCTGCTGTGGGTCTGCTTAACCTCGTTGATTTTAGTGAATTCATGTTTGTTTATATTTGTTAAGTTTCTCTGGTTTTTAACTTCTAGTAACTGGTGATGTTTTTCTCTGTTGAGGGTCAGTATTTCTTCAAATAATCTTTTTGCAGGGTAACAATTGTTCATGGGACATAATGGAATAATATCAATAATAACGATACTGGGAATAATATAAGTAATACCAATATTGGGAATAATTCCAGAAGCACCAATACTGGGAATAGTATCAGTAGTACCAATACAAGGAGTAACATCAGTAACAGCAGTATTGGTAAGAATATTAGTAATATTCATACAGGGTTTTGTAAAATCAGCTGTGAACAGAACACCATCAAAATACCCTTATGTCTGAAAGGAATTTGATACTGGAAGGGCTGCAGGATGCTGGCAAAGTGTCTGCATTCATTTTGGCAGTAAAACCGAGCTTATAATTTTCATGAGTAGTGCTGCTCCAAGGAGTGTATTAAGGAGGCTTGGAAACACTGGTGATGAGTAATGCTCCCCCTCTGCAGAGGGAGCAGCCGTAAAGACATGTCAGTAG
Organism: Acridotheres tristis; assembly: GCA_037013685.1. Classification (NCBI taxonomy): domain Eukaryota; kingdom Metazoa; phylum Chordata; class Aves; order Passeriformes; family Sturnidae; genus Acridotheres; species Acridotheres tristis. The sequence goes on along the minus strand of CM072899.1, from coordinate 20,301,895 downwards.
CTGCATTTTGCATCGGCTGAAAGGGATAAAGTCAGTACCTTGAAGTGTTTGGGAGCCTAGCCAGGGCAAACCTGCTCCTGCCAAGAGCAGCTGAGTGGGTGCTGAACGGCTTCATGTTTAGCTGGGCTGTTATGTTGAAGGATGCTTGTAGGTATTCCTTTCCACCCCAAGGAATGGAGGAAAATGTAATTTTTGTCCTGTTTTGGAATGGTGCCAAGTATTCCATTTGCTTCTTAGACCATTGCTATCACTTTTTCAGGTTTAAATGCTCTGTAATTCATAAGATTCACTCCTGCTGAGTCGTGTTCCTCTTAAAGCAAGGCAGTAGCTCCAAAATAATTCCCTGTGGCAGCTGTTAACCCTTTCTGAGCAGCAGCCTCTGCCTTGGTGGCAGCTGGAACAAACACCCAGAGAGAGGCACTGCACTGAGCCTCCATGACACGGATCTGGCTGATTTGCTAAGGCTGGAGGAAGAAGAGTCTTTGAGGTGGAAGGAACTTAAACGAGGGAAGAGATTGGTTTTGAATTTTGCAAAATTAATTTTACAGAAATGCTTGTTCACAAGTTAGGTCGAGTCTACTTCAGAGATGTGTGCAAATGCAGACCCTAATTTTGAGGGCTGTCCTTTATATTACCATTTCAAAAGAGTTTAGAACAAATCAGAGAATCCTAGAATGGTTTGGATTGGAAGGGACCTTAAAGATCATCTTGTCTGCCATGGCAGGGACACCTTCCACTATCCCAGGTTGCTCCAGTCTCCATCCAACCTGGCCTCGGACACTTCCAGGGATGGAATTTCCTCAATTTCTTTAGGGACTTGGGTGATGGCTTGTAACTGTAGGAGGGGAGATTTAGATTGGATATTAGAAAGAAACATGTTACTATGAGAGTGGGCAGGCCCTGGCACAGGGTGCCCAAAGCAGCTGTGGCTGCCACTGGATCCCTGGGAGTATACAAGGCCAGGCTGGCCAGGGCTTGGAGCAGCCTGGGACAGTGGAAGGTGTCCTTGCCTGTGGCAGAGGGTGGATGAGATGATCTTTAAGGTACCTTCTAATCCAAACCATCCTGGGATATGCCAGACCTATTTTTTCTGATTATATGTTACTTTAATGACAGTTGTGCTTTTGCTGCTGATTAGTAATGACATAACAAAGCACTGATGGGATCTGCCAGTGCTGGGGGCAATTTGGGTGCTGAGGCTGGACAGGCCTGGGTCTTTCTCATGTCCAAAACCTGCCACTCTTTTTGGCATCCCAGCAGCTTACTGCTACTGTCCCTTGACACACCGTTGCATTGATCTCTCTCCCTTCATTTTTTCTATGTAGAAAGGAAATAAACTAGACATTGCTCCTGAGCATGAATTACAGTATGAGATACAGTTCCTGGAATGAATTACCCAAGTGTTAGTAGTTTTCTGTTTTGTTTTATAAATCCCCCCCTTTTCAGAGTAGTTTGCTGAGCAAATGTTGCAGGTGTTGAAAGTTGCTGCTTATCCCCAGGCTGCAGCTCCCAGCGCCTCACTTCATATTTACCCAGTTGCGTCAGGTTCCTGACACCCTAATCCCTATTGAATAGGACGTTGTTCTGAGTAGCCTCATTGATTTGTCCCACTAAACCAGTGACAGAATTAGGTTTGATGTTTTGTGCATGACTCTGTAGGTGTTTTGTGATACTGCTGGCTTTCAAAGTGCTGTCTGCCTGCTGATGGTTACTCTGTATCTCTGGAAGAAACAAAAAAATGCAGATTTTCACTGATAAAAACAAGAGTGAAGGTTTTTGTTTCTTCTCCCCTTTCACCCCCCCCCCCCCCCCAAGCCCTGTGTGCATCCTTCTCTCCAGCCAGACAGAAACCATTCCATCACTTCAGTATGGGCAGGAAATGAACCATAGCTCATTTTCTTGTTCATTTTTGAAATTTTTCATTCTTTTTCTTCTCCCTCCCCCCCGCCCTACTTTCTCTCTGCCCTGCTTCCTTATTTTGGATTATTGTCAGCAAGCCACGGGCATGGAAGTGCATTACATTGACCTCAGATTTCCTCCCTGGAGGGTTCCTTGAGCTCTTTTGAAATGATCTTGCATGCACCTACCTATACACAATTGTACTGGGCACACTTCTTACAGGTGAAAAAGCTTGTAGTTAAAGGCATTTAGACTCCTGTAAAAAATCACCATTATTTTTATGTCTCTGTGTAGGCACACCAGAATTCATGGCCCCCGAAATGTATGAGGAACACTACGATGAATCTGTGGATGTCTACGCATTTGGAATGTGCATGCTGGAAATGGCTACCTCAGAATACCCTTACTCAGAATGCCAGAATGCTGCTCAAATCTACCGAAAAGTAACCTGTGTGAGTACACATCCTTAATTGGTATTGGATCTTGTCACTGCAAAAGCAGTGTCAAGATGTCTTGTCTTGTCAAAAGCATATTTCGATGAGGTGTTGGTACTGCTGAGTACCAACAGGTGTCTGAGTTCTGGGTTACACAAACCTGTTTCAGGCTTATGTGTAAGCTTACAGTTCTACACTGGAGTGTGTTTGACTGGATGCAGCTGCATCAAATATTTTCAATAATTTTTGTCACTGATTTTACCTCCATTGGCCACAAATACAGCCCAGTGGGCTGATGCTTGGTAGTTTAACTCCTTTTAGAGTGTTGCTTTCAACCCAGAGCCACTCAGAAATCATTTTAAAGCCTACAGAAGGCCTCAGAAACTACTCAGTGCAGTTATTCTTCATCCTGTGACTGCAGAGGCTCCCTTGGCATTGCAGGGAGGCCAGCATGTGCAGCCATGCATCTGCTGGCTGCTGACCATGCTCTCCACTGTGGGCTTGCTCCAAACCATGCTGCAACTTTTCAGAGACACGGAGTGAGCTTGATGGCTCGGGGGAGTTCCTTGCCTTTATCCTAGTTATTCAAGGCTGAGTTGGGTAGGGCTTGGAGCTACCTGGTCTAGTGGAAGGTGTTCCTACCCATTACAGGGGAGGTTGGAATGAAAAGGTCTTTAAGGTGCTTTCCAATCCAAACCATTCTGTGATCCTAGAGCCACATAGTTACTCCATGTTGTTACTCTGTGGTTCTTTATCACAGTGTTTAATACCTTTGGCACAAGGGACGTTGGCTCTCTTTTGGTGTGGTCCTTCAGATATGGCCTAAATGCTAGCAGAGTGGGCAGCTTAGGGGATACCTCCTTGGACTCTTCACAGAGTGGCTTCAAGAGGCTCTTCGGATTTTAGGCCCTGTAGCCTCATGTCCTGCATGTGAGACCAATCAGGTACCCAGTACCACCGTGGGAACTGGTGTTACTGGGAGCATGTGTGTGCACCTGGAGCCATAGAGAACATTGAGTTCTTCACTGCTCCGTGTATCCAGAGGAGCTCTGTGCACACCTCGTAGCCATCTGGAATATTGGCAATTAAGACTTTGCAAGGCTCCTAAGCCTTATTTATCAAAGAAATATCCAAGATGGCAAAGAATAATGATTAATCAGAAGATTGTGCCTAATTAGATGTTATGTGTCAGTTTTTAGACTTAAAGCCTGATGGAAGCCTGAGTCAACTCATTTTCTGTGGCAGTAACTTGTACATAGCTCAAGATTAGATGGTAAATTATTATAGTTTTGTAAAACTGGCTTTATGCTGGCAGCTTCAGAGAGGTGAAAGATGATGTTTATCACATAGAACAAGTAATGGTGGAGAAGCTGTTGAAAGGTCATTGTAAGGGGTATTTTTGAAGCAGAACTGTCTGGCAGGGAAAGCTGAAGACAAAAGCATCAGGTGCCAGCACGGAGGGTGTGTGGTTTTCAGCTGAATTTGTGGTAGTAGCAATGGGAGCAAAGGCACTGGGATTCCTTAGATGGCAAAATTGGCATTACTGTTTTTCCAAGGAAAGGGTTAACCAGTTCCCTGTGGAATGGAGAAAGCCCTGTCAAATGCCATGAGCTGCACAACTGTCAGGCAGGAAGGAGGAGCAGGGGGTGGACCTCTGGGGTGAGGGTGCAGGAGGATCCTCCTCCTGGGAGAGATCCTCTGTCCCAAGAGGAGCCTTCTGGTGGGCTCAACAGGTTCTCCAGCGGAGCTACATCTGCAGGGGAACTGCCGGCAGAAGGGACCCTGCTCCTGCTCCGAGCAGCGTGAGTGGCCACGGGATCTGAGGGATGCAGTGGCTCAGGAGGAGGTGGAGGAGTTTGGGGCGTGTAGTCCTGAGCCAGCACCATGCAGTGGGGTCTGTCCTAGGCTGGGGCAGTGACTACAGACAGACAGAGTAACTCTAAAATCAGTTGGATGCAGAGTTAGGGTTGCTGATGTGGCAGCTTGTGCAAGCCTTGGGTCTTGTAGACTGAAATGTAGTCCAAAATGGAGGCTGAACCCAAGAGGCTGAATTAGACTGTTTTCTTACAGTATTAGCTTAGGTTTGGGGCTCAGAGCAGAAGGTGGCTCTGACCTTCTTGGATGGAGAGGATGCAGAGCCCCTGAACGCTGCAGCTCCTCAGTGAGACATTTACTTCTTTATGAAACTGGGGCTTTTTTGCACCAGAAATATAAATGCTATTTCTAGTGTTTTAAACTGAGGGTCAGTGCATTGTGTTTGCTGTTTGCTGTGTCTAGCTGCCTGATGCCTTTATTTAAAAATTATAAAATAAAATAACTTTCCTGCCTTGTGCTCAGCATTGCAGTGGCCACCACAAGAGGTGTTGGAATTGCTGCCTAGAGTTTGCATCAAAGAGTGACAACCAACAAAATCTTTAGACTGCTATCTTCTGTTGGGTCCCACAGAGCTGACATTCCCTCTGCTGTCCAGCACAGGCAGGGCATTATTTGGGTTTTGCCACTATAATATCTTTTTCAGTAGTTTCTGCTCTACTATGCCCTTGCCTGCTACTAGGACATGAGATAGACCTCAGGTCCTGGCTATCCAAGCCACACACATTCGTCTTCCTTATTGGTGTAGAAAATGTAAACATTACCTTTCTGAGACATTATTATTTCAGCGTATGTCACGTTCTACATTTCTGTAGTGTAAGATTATTATACCTAATTTATTTCAGCGACCTTTTACTCTGTCTGACTGTATTCTTATGGCTTAATTGCTGCTTTAATATTTGCATTCCTGTTTCTCCACGTGTGCCTGTATGCAGTTGTCCAGGATAAGGTGGTGGTCATGTTTGGGACTGTGCAGAGGGCCTCATTTCTCTCCCAGACAAGTTGCTTGTTCCAACTTGTCATCCCTCTCTGCTCTTTCAGCCCGAATGATCTAGTGTCAACATTAAAAAACGGATATGTACTGTAAATAGAAAACATATCTTTCTCAAGCAATGGGACCAAGCCACATTTACCACAGTTCACTTTGAAGTGATTTCCTGGTCAGCATATTTGCAGTGCCCTTCGTTCTGATGCTGTAATCTCATTTTTCATGCATAACTTGATGGTTTTTCTTACTCAGATATTTTTTGTGTTTAATCATTCTGCCAAGTGATTTGATGTAGACAATAGTGATGAAACATTGGAATCTGTGACCTTCCCAGGCTGCTTCAGCCCAGTGTTTTCTTAGGGATGCACAGCAGAATGCACAGCAGAGCAGCTGCATCTCCAGACAGTTCCTGGCCATCTCCTTGGGTTTAGTGGTACAAACTCATGCTTCAGAACAAGCCACCCTGTAACAGTGTTCTGGTTTGTATATAAAGCTTTCATATTGTTTGTTCTCATCAACTATTGAAGATTTTTCAGCATTCACAGGCTGTATGCTGTAGTGCATGCAGCCAGAATAAATGCTGTAGCTGTGGCACAATGACAGCAGGCAAATAATGCTGTGAATGTCATTGCGTGAACTTCTTTTGGCTTTTGGAGATGTTCTTAGATCGGCAGGTAATCCTCTTAGTTTCGTATTAAGATAGAGCACCATTCCACAGTGAAAGAGAGATGAGTTTATAATTGATGTCATGGAATAAAATCCTGGTAAAATTGAAAGCTTTACCTTCATTTCAGTGTCTTCAGAGAGTGTGTGCTAGGGTGCAGTTTCAGTTGGAAACATGGCTTCAGCTTTTTTGGTAGTAGGTTTTTTTCCTTGTTTTTGCATGACATGAGACTAGAGTTACCTTCAGGTGGAAGGTACAGTGGTAGCCCAGAACAGGCTGTCTCTGGGGTGGAAGGGCACTTCTCAGGGCCAGGAAAGACTCTGGAAAACTGACTGACGTGGGTCAGATGTGCCAGTGACTCGTGTGGCATTCACTGTGTCCCTTCAAAGCATCATGTGTTCCTCTTCCAAAGTATGCTCTGCAGATGGAAAATGGCAAGCGGCTGTTTTTAGACCCTGCAGAACAAGCAGCACGTCTCTTCCTTCAACATGAGGGATACAACTTTAATGTCTATATCTGTCTCACTGTAGACTCCGCTGCCTTGTACTGGAGGGCAATGGATCACCAATCTAATTGCTTCAGAAAGAAGGGAATGGGAATAAGTGGTGGTGAGGGAATCAAAATAAATCACCCTCTTTGAGACAGAGAAATTCTCAGAAGGGAAATAATATCTCATTTTGCTCTTGGTTTATATATGTATATATATATTTTAACATTTAAGGAACTTGTATTATCCTTATGCCCCTTATGCCACCCAGCAAGCCCTGCCTTTCACATGTGGTAGCACTGAATTTATATTAATTTATAAGAGGCTGTACAGCTTTCAAACTGTCACGGATAATTTCTTAGCTAATACACTTTGAATTTTGGTGCCATGTTTCCTTGGGAATGCTCAGGGAAGACAGATGCCTTTTGTTTAGGTGAATGAGATGAATCCTTTGATGGCAAATAGAATCCCCCTTCATGGTCAGGGGCACTGTGCTGCATGGGAGGGCTTGCAGCATCCCAGTGAGATGGCCTTGGAGAGCTTAATGAAGAGTAAGGAACAAAAGCATCCTATAGCACAGGGGCAGGGAGAAACACTTTGGCAAAGCAGCTCTGTTCAGTACTTAACTCCGTATGTTATGTCCTTGTTTGTTTTAGTCATCTATTCATAGCTTAGCTGTTCAGTACATTTAACACAATGGATGTTTGGAGAGGAGTTGGTATTCCATCCAAAGATGGGGAAAATAAAGTGTTGATAGAAGAATTGGTTTTTTTATTTGTGGAAGCAATTTGTAAGGTCGATATTGGGAGCCAGTCATCGGAGATCTGATGCTCTGGGCACCCTGTGCCAGGGCCTCCCCACCATCACAGGGAAGAATTTCTTTCTTATGTTTAATCTAAACCTTCCTCTCTTCAGGTTAAAGCCTTTATGTCTTATTACCCTTTCTTCGTGGAGAGGGTCACACTAATAGGGAAATCAGTTTTCTCATAGCAAGTAACAGTGAATTGAAGTGCATAGATTTATCCTTCTTTCTGATGAAGAGCACACTAGACTCCTTTCAGAGGAGTCCTGCTGAAAATACATTTTGGTGGTGCTTTGTTTTCTCTCATTGCTAATTCAGGTATCACAGCTCTCCTAAGAGCTTGCCTTGGCACGTTGGAGCCAGCCTGGACAATCCAGTGCCTTTTGACACATTTTTCTAATACACAAAATTTGAACCCTCATCTCACCAGTAAGATTTAGGTTTGCTTAAGCAAATAATTCTTTTTAGTGGGTGACAGCCAGCCAGCCAGCCACATGTACAGATTATTTTGGTTTGTTCTCACAAAAATGGGTTTCTTTGGATCTCTGCAGCTTTCTGCTGAAGCAAAACCAGGGAGCTGAGTCTTTGTGTCACTATTCTGTATATTTATTACTATGTTTTCAAAATTTATGATTTACATAATTCACTCTAGAATTTTAAGACAAACAGGGGGTTGTTGACCTAAAATTATTAATTGAGTTTGAAGTAGAATCTGAGGCTTGAATAGCAACAGAATGTTCATAAAAGAATAAAAGTATAATCTGATTCTGGAATATTCAGAAATTCAGAGAGGCTCCAGCCCTCACTGAAATTCATTCATAAAATTTATTGAAGACTTAATTCAGTGTATTACTTGCAGATGCTCTTTGAAAATACTTGTTTTCTTCTTTTAATCCACTGGGTGAGCCAGAAGTCCACTCTGCAGGGCTCCTTATCTGCATGAGCCATTATTTACTGTAATTTCAGAGTGAAACTTTAAAAGGATTAGAATGGAGCTAAATGTCCAATTCCCGTTGATTTATGTACTTAATCACATTCTGGATTTTTAGATAAAGGAAACTATGTTTCCTTTTTGTTCTGCTTATTGACTTCCTTGGAAGTACTTAGGTCCTTAAGTGGTAGGGTCTAATTGCATCATCTCTTCTCAAATTAATTTTGTCATATTTTCGTCCATATACATCTTTGTTTAGTAAGTAGAGGTAATAATGTGTTTTTAAAAGGGAATTAATTAATTCTGTGATTTAAGCTGAACATCACAAATAAACAGAAGGACTTCTTGTGTTGCCACTTGTCATCTGCAGCTGAATATATACATGGATGTGGGGACACTGATTCTGCTTCCCAGGGCTTTCGTCTGCAGTGGGTACTTGGGTTTTCTTCTTGAAAGGCCATGCTTATAGGTTGCTCTTCCAAATCTGTTCCCAGCAAAAATGCTAACATTTGACTGAGATTTAACTAGATTTATAGGTTGCACCTGCTCTATCACGTATTTCCAAGGGGAATTTCTAACAATATCCTGGGAAATTCAGGAGCAGTGCAGAGCTGCTGAGTGCATTCTCCTGCTTCCCTGCTTGGTTTTGGGGTTGATCTTTAATTTTTTTATGTAAAGGAGAATGTGTTGGAGAGTGTTTGGGTCATGGAAGAGCAAGAGGTTTGTGGGAAACAGGAATATGGAATATTCCAAGGTATTTTTGACTCATTTTCAGTAGTAGCTATCTGAAGAAAACCGTGATTATTTGTCTTTATTCATTTAGTGCTTTGAGAGTTAAGTAAAAAAAACCATAAAAGGAATAATTTCAAAAAATTATTATTTTTGAAATTTAAAATTAGCTGTTTCTTCAATATTCACTTCAGAGTCCAGAGGATATAAAGGTAAGTTGGTAAAGAAAAAGGGATACTTTCCCTGTGTATGGCTGTGCTCGTGCAAACTAGAGTACTACTTTTGAAGTGCAACAGTATTTAGGAATATAGTACCCCTAAATCCTCAACTCAGTTTTGCGTTAAGACTAGCGACTTAAAAGTATTAGCTACTTCTGGGGTTGAATTACCTTTAAAATGCAGAGAAAATATGCTTAATTAAGACGTATAATGTAATTCTTTTTCACGTTAAATTGTTTTTATCTATGCTTTTAGGGTATAAAGCCAGCAAGCTTTGAGAAAGTTACTGATCCTGAAATTAAGGAGATAATTGGGGAGTGCATCTGCAAAAACAAAGAAGAAAGGTTTGTTTCAAGGGATCAAGTTTTGTATTAAATAATGTGTATGTAAGGATTTCAGAACTGTCTGTGGCCTTCTGCTCTGGTTTGTGAGTCTCCCCTGTGCAGGAGAAAATTCAGCTTGGAAATACAAATATAAATGATTCCTACTTTCCTGACATTCAGTGTCAGGATAAGCAGTGCTGTTGTGTCTCTCAGCACCTCAGCATCACTTGTGGAGCTGAGCTGGGGTATTCTTGCAATTTCCCAAAAAATTGGGAAGGTTCTGTGGGGGCAGTGAGGATGATAAAGGTTTGTGTGGTGGTACAACGTCACGAGCTGTTGTAGCAGATTTCATTGGCGTCTGAACATGGAGACATGTTGCGCCTTGTTTCCAGCTTTGGTTTTAAAAACGAATGTTTTACTGGTCTCTGCCAGTTATCTCGTGCTCAGTATTTCCTGACTTTCACAAATACAGTTTTGAGGGACTGCAGCTGACTGTCTGGAGAGAATCTCTTCTTTGGTACTCTCTAAGGTCAGATACTTAAGAAAAGTTGAACAAAGCTATAATCTGCATTTCTCTAAATGCTTGTGGTGGATGAATATTGCTAAAGCTTTGAGAAATGAGAAATGTCAATTTTTCAATTTCACTTCCTTTTTAACATCCCATATATTTTCAAAAAGAACACAAATTCACTGTGGATGAACACCAAACATAGTATAAATGTTTCCACCTTTAACAGCAGTTTCTTGTTACAAACATTTTTTAAATTGTTGACTTCCAGTGTTTGAATCTTCTTTATATCCTTTGCAGATATGAAATTAAAGATTTATTAAGCCATGCCTTTTTTGCTGAAGATACTGGGGTAAGAGTGGAACTTGCAGAAGAAGACCATGGTAGGAAATCCTCTATTGCCTTAAGACTCTGGGTAGAAGATCCTAAGAAACTGAAAGGAAAACCCAAAGATAATGGAGCCATTGAGTTTACTTTTGATCTGGAGAAGGAAACTCCTGATGATGTTGCACAAGAAATGGTAAAATACACTTCTGACAAACATATGTGTCTATAGAAAGTAGTACATAAATCTCAAGAGACAACAGGAAAGAGTTGGGTAAAGTAACTTCACTCGAACCACTCGGTGTCCAGTTTAGGCACTTTGCATTGATTTTGGAATGACTACTGCAAGAAACGGATGAACAGGGAACAACTAACTGAAACGTTGTTTGAAAACAGATGCCTGAATTCACAATTTACATAGCTTAGGGACCGTAAAGGTCTGGTTTACTTTTATATTTTGCAAGCTCTTCTGCCAGTTACTATAGGCCATTGAATATCTTTGAATTTATTTGGAATCTATTTCGTTCCAGACAGCAGCTAGAAATGCATTAGAAGAGGTCAGAAGTTCAATCACAAAATATTCTGCATTGAATTCTCCAAAACACTTTTTCCCATCTTTTTTGTTGGTGTTCCTTTGAAGAAATGTAGATGAGAAAGGTCTGTTGTCAGCCTCTCTACCCCGAGCTTTGAGAGGAAACTGGATTAGGAATTAAGAGTTAATTGAGAAACTGAGCTAGGAGTAAGCTTTGGATTTTTTAACAGATAAGTTTCACTTGCTCAATTTCTATATTTTTATTACTGTGGGCTTTTGTTAGAGAATCTGTGTTCCAATTTCACCACATTGTCCTTGAACTCCTGTTTTGATGGTGTTTGCTGCAGTTGTTTGAGGTTCTAATGTCACAGAGGCTTGGAGTCAGTAAGCACTGAGCCAAGGGTCTGAGCATTCCTGTGCTTGCAGAAACGTTCCTATTAGACTCTAAATCCCGAGGGACTCCATTTAATGATGTCATTACCACTTATTCTCTGCTCAGGAGGCACTCATTTTGGTAATGCTGCCTTGCTCTGCTGGAACTTGTCACCATCCACTCCACGTTTAGAGGGAGAAATTCAGGCTCCTTTGTCTTCTTGTTGTTAGTTTGCAGTAGGTCCAATGTTTTTGCAGCAATATATCATTAGATCTATATAGATCAATATATATTATATATTATAATTATATATTAATAGTAAGTATTATATTATATTATATATATTAATATTATATTACTATTATATAAAAAGATATATATAATATATATATCAATAGATATATATAAACTCATTTAGTTTAAAAATTGTTCTAATATCATTACTTACTCTGTTATATTTTGCATTTAAATATTGATGGAAATATTTGGATATTCAGTTGCTTGGTCCATAGCTGTAATGTTTTATTTTGAAGAGGAAATAATTCTTGTGAAAAGCATATTTAAAAGGATCACGTCCAAACTACAGTGACACTATACCCTTTCCCAAATAATTCCCAAGTAATTTTAAAATCTGTATTCTACATTGATGCTTACCTAAGTGGCTGCCCATGAAATGCTTTCAAACCTGAGTCTGTTGCAGGGGCAGAAAAGGGGGATGTTTATTCCTTAATGTCTTTTTCTAGTCCTTATGAATTGTGGAACACCAAAGCCATGTGCTTTCACCAGTTGGTTGCTTCATGTGCTGTGGAAGAGAAGAATGCAGAAGACCTTCTGAGTAGAGGGAATTATTTATCATTACTGATGGGTTTTTGGTAGTCAGGCAATTCCACCTGCCCAAAGGATGTGGGTAAAGGGAACTGGAAATGTTCTAGTGGATTTGGAAAGTGAGATTAGCTCTGCCAACCAGTGGGTACTGCAAAGGGGCCTGGCTTCATTAAAATGAAGCTATTCATTAATTTTAGCAGTGAAAATCTGAGCTGTGAAACTGTCTTATGTTTGGGCAGGAGAAAGGCAGGAAACCCTCTAGATTTCCCCCATGGATGTAAGTGCTTTCAAATCTGTTAAATGTGCATGTTAAGAATGTAGGGAGAGCCGACAAAGCTCTGGTAGGTCATTATTAAATGAAAATTCATGCCCTGTACTGCAGGAGATTATGCAAACAAATAGCACAAAGATGAATTTCCGTTTTATCTGTTGAGCAGTTGAGTTCTGAGAAGCCTCATCCCTTTTTCCATCAAATGGGAACAGTCTGCTTTTTCTTTGTAAAAGTCAATCAATACTGGTTGACTTCACTGTTGAAGAGAAGTTAATTTGAGACATAATTCTGTTAACATCTTGCCTTCATGATTTGCTGTGCTATCAAGCAGAGCAGTCTGGAAGGGTTAAGGCAATAAATTCAGATTTAAGGGCAGTGTGATTCACTCCAGGTGCATTGTTTAGAGATCCTTCTTCCTGTTTTGTCTATTTTTTTAGTGTTAAAATGAAAAAAGAGGGAAACCCATCTGCCATTAAACTTGCTCTCCTCAATGGATGTTTAATGGTGGATAATCAGAGCCAGTATATATTCAGGTCTTAGATATTACATCCTGGGTTTTTTTTAGTGCATTAGGAATAGAAGTTTTACTGAGAAAAAACCCCACCCCATCAAGCTCTTGGGTTGCTGTTCTTGTCAGACATAAATTTATGTATGCTCATGTTGTTTCAAACTGATATTTTCTCTGCTGGGAAGAGGTTCTGGTATGGCTGCGTGCTTGTGTGCCTGCCCAGCCACATGCTTGGGACCTTGCTAAGTGTGTGCTCCTGTGCAGATTGACTCGGGGTTTTTCCACGAGAACGATCTCAAGATCGTGGCCAAGTCCATCCGTGACCGTGTGGCGCTGATTCTCTGGCGGAGGGAGCGCATCTGGCCCAGGATGCAGGTGGAGGAGCGCCGCGACTCGGAGGGTGTGGACAAGCTCAAGGCCCCGCAGGCACAGCAGGTCCAGGTTACCTACCTGTCCCACACGGGCCACCACATCCTGTCGGAGCCCGAGGAGCCAGAGGCGGACCAGCACCCCTTCCAGCAGAACCTGCCCACCAGCGTCACCTCCGTCGCCTGTAAGTCTCATGCTGGCTTCATGGGCACAGGGGTGAATGTCTGAGGGGAAGCCCACAGTAACCTGATGTGGGTGTTTTGAGCTCCTGTGCAAAACACAAACATCTGGGACAGATGCATGACAATTTTGAAAGCGAAAAAGTTGCAAGAAAACAGTATTATATAAGTATTTCTATATAATTATATATTTTGCTACTAAACAGTTATCACAGAGTTTCTGTTTTAGTGTTCTGGGCTTGTACGTAAGCATGTTTAAGTAAAAGATGCATTACCTTTAGCAAGACACAGCTGCTGCTTCAATTCAGATATTTTATAAAGGGCTACACTGAGGTCTGATTTGAATACTGAGATATCCATGTGTGCCTGTAAAGGAAAAATCCTTTACATGACATGAGAAATAGCCACATTTGCATAACACTCACAATGTTGTCACATTCACAAAGCTTTTTGTCTGAAACTAAAATGAGCTCATATAATTTTTTTGGATCATATACTTATTTCATGCTAATTCCGTTGGGGAATACTGCAATTATGACTCTTTGTTTCTAGTGCTGCAATGAAGTGACTTGTGCTTTCCGTGGCTCTGCTGGACATGAGTTGGCAAAATGTTATGCTAAATATAACCCTTCACAATTTATTTCCTACTCCTCTTCAACTTTTAACCAGTACTTGATATTACTTGGCGATTTGCTGTCAGATTATTTGAACATTTTCTTAGGATAGGACCTCTATAATTTAGGGTGGCACCCGTTCATGTAATTTGAGGTCAAATGTAAAAGTGGAAATGAATAACTTAATGTGTGTAATGTACGTTCTATAAAAACCTGGGATGGACTCACAGCTTTTACTTTAGCACTCTACCATTAGACTCTTTTTTTTTTTTCCTTTGAGGTCCTGAATAATTGTTTGTAATAAATTGGAATGTTAATGCAGCAGAAATTCCATCATGAGAGTAGGGCTGTGTTGCCTTTTCAGAAATGAATTGAATAAATAGAGAGGAGAGTTTAATTTTGGAAAAAAAACAGTTGGGAGAACAGCTTGGGAATGCTGAAGAGAAATGTCTTCTCTGGTGCTGTTAAAAAATAATTTATTATTTAAAAGCCAAGTAAGTAAAACTTTATTTAGAATATGGAAAAAAGAGACAGTGGAAAGTGTTGGGAAAAAAAATCATATTTAAGCTTAGCTGTAACTTAAAATGGTTTTTTAAACTGTGTTTTCTTTCATTTTCAAATTTTTTTTTTAATCTATTTGTCCTTGGGGTACTCCAGCTTCAGTCTGAGTTGTCTCACTTCCCTTCTTAAGTGATGAAAGCAGTAACTTTGGTTCAAACAGAGCTGGGCGCTTGTATTTTACACACTTTAAAAGTTGTGAAATAATATTTTTAAATCAGTAATACCAATATTTCCAGTTGACAAAGGACCCAGTGTTTGCCCAGTGCCCGTATCTGTGCAGTTCCATAGGTTAACTGGGCAAATGCTCCACAAGAAACTCCACAGATCTCTGAGTGTGCCAAACCAACTGGAACCTGCACAGGGGTTTGTGTCTGACCTTAATTGCACTACACTCAAGCAAAGCGTGGCTTGCTGGGCTGAAATCATACAGCATAAAGAATTCTGTAACTTTCAGTACTGCTGATAAAAGCAGTGTTAAACTCAGTGCATCCCTGGAAGATGGTACTCTAAAAGACCCCGTGATCTGCTCTGAACATGACAGTTGGGGTTTCCTCTCCTTTCATCCTACAAAATCTATAAACATCTGCAATTCTTAATGTCAACCTTATGCCCTTTAAAGAAAATACTAATGTGCCTTAAATATCAGTGTGAGCAAAAATCCATGGGGGGGATGGATTTTGGCTTAAGCGAAGCAGTGCGTGCTTTTTGTAGAAAATAACATTGATGTTGTATAATTTATTTATGTAACAAAAGGGCTAGAGTAGTAAAAATGCTAATTACATAAACCATGGTGACCTTGCTCTAAAATCATCACTTGACCATGGGGAGCTTTTAATAAAAATGACTGTTCCTCCAGCTGACAGCACGTTTGACAGCGGCCAAGGCTCCACAGTTTATTCAGACTCACAGAGCAGCCAGCAAAGTGTCATCTACTCGTCCCTGCCCGACGCTGTCCCTCCTGCCATCCAGAGGGTGTACAGCCCCCCACTGAGTGAGGGCCAGCCTGTGCCCCACAGCCTCCCCCAGCTCGGCCACTACCAGCAGCCCTCAGCAGTAAGTCCAAAGCTTTTTCAAATAGTTCTGTATCCTGGGTCATGTTTCATGTTATTGTTTATGCTCTTGTTCCCAGAGGATACAGGTTCCAGGGGTCTCTGTATGTGTTCCTCACTTACCTCTGTGCATGGTGACCCACTCAGTCCCTTATCCGTCTGTTGGCACTGAACTCCATTAGTGGCTTTGCAGCAAGGCACAAGAACATGGACCTGTTGGAGTGTGTCCAGAGGAGGCCCCGGAGCTGCTCTGAGGGCTGGAGCCCCTCTGCTCTGGAGCCAGGCTGGGAGAGCTGGGGTTGCTCAATTGGAGAGGAAAGGGATCCGGGGAGAGCTCAGAGCCCCTGCCAAGGCCTAAAGGGGCTCCAGGAGAGCTGGAGAGGGACTGGGGACAAGGGATGGAGGGACAGGACACACGGAATGGCTTCCACTGCCAGAGGGCAGGGATAGATGGGATATTGGGAAGGAATTGTTCCCTGGCAGGGTGGGCAGGGCCTGGCACAGGTGCTCAGAGAAGCTGTGACTGTCCCTGGATCCCTGGCAGTGTCTCCCTAACGCCACTGTCTCTTCACAGCCCGTCCTGCCCACGGTGCCGGCTGCACCCGCCGTGGTGTCCCAGCACTACCAGGAGCCGGCGCTGCCGTTCCCTGTGGTCCCCAGCACCGTGGCCCCACTACCACTGGGGCAGCCGCCACCGCCCGTGCTGGCCAGCCAGCAGGTGAGAGCTGGGCTCTGCCATGGAGCTGTGTCCAGCCCAGCCCTTGCCCGTATCTGCTCTGCCTCACACAGGTGTCTCTGAGCAGCTGGGGCAGCCCCTGGAGCCCTGGGCGTGCCCACGGCCAGGTTGGACATTAGGGATTAGAGAACCTTGGGACAATGGAAGGTGTCCCAAGTTTCTCTGCAAAACTTCCCAGAGCACCTATGTTCCTCAGAGACAGCAGTGTCCAGTGAATGTCAATGCTAAGAAGGGTATGGCAGGACAGCAGGAAAAGGGAAACTCATCTGCCTACAGAATAAATTGTTTTGATCTTGTATCAATATGCACTGGTGGATCAGACCTGTGGAATCTATGTTGTATTTCCTAACTTTTATTTATTTTTATTTTTTTTATTTACACTGCTGAGGCAAACTTACCTAATCTGCCTGGATATTTTCCCCTCCCTGTGCCTTATCCCATTCACAAGCATTTTCTACGACACAAGCTGGATTTGAGAGGGAGGTTTTAGGAAGCCACGCCATTCCCTGAGTGCAGTTTTCCTGCTCTAATGGGATGTCTCCTGGAGTGGGAGGTGGCTAGCCACAAGTGCCAGTGCCCTCTGTCCGCATGGTGAGCTGTGGGCAGCTGTCTGAGCTACAGAATAACCCAACTAGGGCGCTAGAGTAGAGCTGGCTCTGGAAGCTGGCAGCTTTATGAACTCCAGCTCAGTGCCCTGGGCACGTGGGTCTGCCACCCCACAGCTGGGGCTTGGTCCAGCAGGAGTTCCTCCATGGAGTGAGTGGCGACCCCTCCCATCCCTCAGACTATGTTCAGGTGCCTTCACCTCAGATCGTTTGCTCTGTCCCATCACCTGTGCCAGGCCAGCCCCTGCGCTGCTGTTCCCGTGGGTTTCGGATTGTAACTGGGAAGATACCACGTCTTTCTCAAAACACGAGATGGCAGAGTTTCTGTGTGCTGCAGGGCCTGGTGAAGCTGCCAGCCCTGTGGTCCCAAGTAAGTGACCTTAAGCCAGCCTATGCTTCAGAGTTATCCTTTTGAACCAGAAGGGTTTTTAAAGTACTTCCAGAACTAATTAGAGGAACTGAAGAAGAAGATATCAATAGCACATAAAATGTGGGGGTTTGTTACCGATGATTTCCAGCATTAATGCAACTTTTTCTCTCTATTCTGCTGTCCAAAGCCTGGCAGGCCATGGGAGCATTACTTTCCCTAGAAAAATAAAGCTACTTTTTTGGCTTCCACATTGTCACTACAGTGCATCAGAAATATCTGGAACCTAGCTTTTACTGCAATTATTGTGGTTGATTGTGTCTCAAGTAATAAGTGTTATACTTTTCATGCCTGCTCCATTGTGTAGTGACTTCTGCTTGCCAGGATGAGCTGGGTTTTAACTGCATCTTGAAAGTTAGTGGGTGGGGATTTCACAGGGCCAACCGGAACAATCTCTGGGATTTAAAGAGTCTGAGTCATTACAAATAGCCTCTCCAAGACAGTTAACATATGTCATTTTAGCTAATATGTCTTGCATTTAAATGTGTTTTTAGCATGGGCTCCTCTGCAGTGTTTGAATTAAGAGTGCCCATCTCTCCTGGGAGCTGTCCCTTCTGGAGCACATCCTGAGGGGCTGGAGCGTGACCAGGGCAGGGAATGGAGCTGGGAAGGGGGCTCAGCCTGGAAAAAAGGAGGCTCGAGGGGACCTCCAGGCTCTGTACAATTCCCTGACAGGAGGGGGCAGCCAGGGGGAGGGTTGGGCTCTGCTCGTGGAGAACAGGGACAGGAGGAGAGAAAATGACCTCAAGCTGTGCCAGGGAAGCTTTAGGTTGGATATTAGGGAAATTTTCTTCACTGAAAGAGTGGTTAAGCATTGGAATAGGTTACCCAGGGGAGTAAGGGTGTCACTATCCCTTGAAGTGTTCAAAAAACATCTTGATGATACAACATGGGGACATGTTGTATGGGTGGACCTTTCAGTGCTGGGTTGGTGGTTGGACTCAGTTACCTTAGAGGTGTTTTCCAACCTTAATGAGCTTGTGATTCTGTACTCCAAATGCCAGGTCTGTGCTGACAGCAAGCTGGGGAGAAGCGGGGAGTGTGGCCAGCCGTCTGGTTCCTTTGCAGTACAGAAGCAGTAACCTTTTCTTTCTTGTCCCCGCAGCAGCAGCCCATCTCACAGGCAGCATCCCTGCAGCAGGTGCTCAGCGGCCAGCCTGTGTGCCCTCTGCCACCAGCCCCCCACCTGCTGCCACCATTCCCGGGGCAGGGCTCGCAGGTGCCTGCTAGCAGCACCTCCCTGAAGCCCCTGCAGATCCCCACCGTGCCACAGCTCCCGCCCGTGGCCCCGTCCCAGGTAACACAGGGCTGTGAGCACAGTCATTTGAGGAGAAATTTCCAGCTAATAATTAACATGATTTGCAGGTTTTGTGTGGCTATTTTGACTGCATGTCAGTTTAATTAGGTGATAAGCATATTATTGCTCTTTCCTAATTCATGTGTGTTTCTTTGTTGTTTGTTTGGTGAATCAGAAGTCTCCTTTGTGCCCAACCCTGTGCCATCCAGTTAATGGCAGTTCCAAAATGGCAGTAATTTTTTTGTGATTGTTTTGATTTGGTCTTTTGCACTGTCCCCTCTGGCACAATCTCTTCCCCATCCCAGGCTTGAGAGCATGAGCGGTTGCCTGGTTTTATTGCTATTTTCTGACCTGATTTCACCACTTTCCCCAACACCTGCTAGCCCTGTCTATGTCGTTCTGCTCTGGGTCTGTTCTCTGCAGCAGGGCACAGACGGTTCCCTTGGCCTAGGAAAGTGGATGGTGCTGTGGCTGTCTTTGGTAGTGATAGGCACCATGAGGTGAAGCAGCTTGTGCCAGAGGGCAGGAGTAAGCTGTTGCTGTGATGCTAATGTCTGCTCCATCACCGGGAGATTTTGATTGTAAAAACCCTTTTTCTGGGCTCTTCCGTGCTGCCTGAGTTGCAGCTTGTTTGAAAACAAGGGTTTAAATTGCCTCACTTAATTTTGCATAAAAGAGTTTTGCATTAGATCTGGCCCAATTCCTTTTAATTTCTGTTAAAATTGAAAGCACCTTTTAATTAGGAGGTTGCTTGAAGGCTTCAAGCTGGTGTTAAAGTAGTTTTAAGCTTCTAAGGTATAAAAGCATCCCACTCAAATGAGGTTTTTTTGCTTTTACTAATAATTTAAGCATAAATCAGTTTTTATTACTGTTTGTGAACCTCAGGGAATGAATGGAAGTGATTAACAAACAGACATAATTATTCTCATGGCACAGGTGGTTTTTAGGGACTTGTGTGGCAAATGGAACTGCTTTATACCATCAGTGAAAACTGTGATATTATATATTTTTCAGATTCCTCAGTTTCCTGTCATTCCTGCAATTACTCCTCTGGCAGGGCTTGACAGCCTTCCTCCGAACCTGTCTGACATCCCTGCTGCAAACGTGCCCCCCATTCCTGCTCCCTCCCAGTACTTTGCTCCAGCCGTGATCCTGCCCAGCCTGCCCATGAACCCCGCGCTGCCCATGGCACCCAACTCCCCCGCCCTGCCCATGCAGGCCGTCAACCTGCCTCACACCACCGTGGCTTCTCTGGTTCTGCCCTGCCAGCCCATCGTGCCAAACATGCCGGCAGCCACCATCCCCCTGCTGGCGGTGGCTCCGCCGGGGGTGCCGCCGCTGCCGCCGCAGCCCGTGTTCCAGCCCGCCTTCCAGCCGCTGCTGCCCGGTGACGCGCAGGGCTCCCAGCCCGTGGCCCAGCCGCCGCCGGCAGCCCTGCAGCCCAGCGTCCTCCACCCTCCCGAGCCAGCTCACCAGGTAAGTGCGCCACACGGTGCTCCGGGCTGCAGGCCTGCCTGGGGCTCTCTTCCTCACCAGCATTCGTCCTTGTTCTAGAGATGTTCTGTTGATTTCTTGCCCTCAGTTCTGGAGGTGGTGGCTGAAGCTGTGAGCCCTGGGGTAGCAGGTAATGTCCTCACCCAGGGATGGGGGTTATCAAGGATATAGGGCATAATTCAACTGGCTTTGGACAGTGAATGGGCAGAGCACTTGCTGAATTTCCTTTTCCTTCTTCATCTCAGATCTGGGGAAGTGTGAGCTGTGGTTTTCCTGGGTCAAGAGGGTGTGCCAGGCCTATGTGAGATGCTGGGGCTGCTGGGTACAGACAGCAAATATGGGGGAGCTGACAGGAGCAGTGGAGTTATTTCAGTGTAGAACATCTTTAAAACAGCAAAGGGAAATGGCTGTCTGGTAAGGATTCTGGAAAACTGCATGGAAGAGCACTGTCAAACCTGCAGGGCGGAGGTGGATTCTAGCTGCAGACCCTTTCCGCCCTGAAAGAAACAAAGCATAAATGAGTTCAAGTATTAGCGGTATTTACATGGAAACTGTCTCAGGGCTGACAGAGTCTGTAAATACTTGTCTCGCCACATCTGAGATATGTCAACGTGAAACACAAAAAGCAGGAGAGGGCACTCAACCTGTTAAATACAGCATTTGGAAAATCTGTATTCTGCCACATCCCTTCACCATAACACACTAATTTAAATTCGTAACATCCCATCCCAACCTGTCTTGGCATCTTCAGAGCAGTACATAGTTTTTAAATTTCTCTCTTTAGCCATATATTTGGTATAGAATTACTGTCGTTGAGAATGTCAGCAGCACGGAGCCTGGGAGTGTTACTCTGTGTTCCCTGAGGCTTTAGAGGGAATGGAATCAAGCACATTAGACACAGTGAGCATGGCAAATACCAGAACTGGAGAGCTGATGTTGCCAAACCATCCTGGCCCAGTTATTAGCTATGAAATATGTATGGAAGAGTTGCATATGTAAGAATTTAGGATAAAAAAATAGCTATTATAATGTGCAGAGGAATATTTTAAAAACATCGTTCTGATTTGAAGATTTCTAGTATTCTGAGTTTTGTTTTTCCTGGGTACATCAGTATTGGGCCATTCACTTAAGAGTTGAACTTGATGATCCTTGTGGGTCCCTTGCAAGTCAGAATATTCTGTGATTTGACGATGAGATATTTTGTGAATTATTCTAGTTATATAAGATTTTAAATTGAACCACCCTTCTGTGGCATTACACCACACTTGTCACTCTAACCATCCCCCCTTGGGCAGCCATGTAACTCTGAAGTGTTGTGAAGCACATCCTGTCTTTATTTTTGTCCACATTAAAACCTGGAATAATATTTTCGGCTCATACCCAGAATCTGCAGAGAGCATGCAGCAGTGAAGTCATGTGGTCTAGTTCCCATCTGAGTCTTTTTTTAAAATGTATTTTCCAATAGCCTTAAGTCTCTATGTAATGATAGTTCAAAAAAAGTAAAAATTGGGCACGCTTTTACCTAGTACTAAAAGTCTTCTTTTCTTCCATATGCTCCTTCCTCTTCCCACAAGCTTAGTCCCCCTAGAAAAATACATGATGTACCTAAAAGGAGAATGTTCTCTTTTTAAATGTACAACCCAAAAGGACTGTTATGCAGAGTAACAACACAGTCTCTAAGGTAGCTGTCATCCTGTTGCCTGGGTCTGGTTCCCAGCAAGTGCTTACGCACTTGAGTTATTTTAATACACTGGAGAAATCCAGTGAGATAAGTGAAACTCCCTCTGTCTGCATGGAGGTGTTGGCAGGATTGGGACCTTGGGGCTTGGCACATCAAGGATTAAGTTGGACTTCAGTGTGTAAACTGCACCAAACTGAAGTAGGACACTGGTGCATATTCAGCAAAAGAGATAATTGTGTAATTTGTGGCACAATTAATTAATTAGTTTGTGACCTGGTGGTCCTGGTTCTACATATATGGCAGATTTCTTAAAATACCCTAAGTTAGGTTATGGGTAGTGTGTTTTTCTCTGCATGGACAGTGTGGGGTTGTTGAAAGCAGAGTAAAGAATTCAGGAGAATTAATTAATCACCTAAGATCTTAAAGCAAGTCCAGAGGAGGCCCTGGAGCTGCTCCAGGGGCTGGAGCCCCTCTGCTCTGGAGCCAGGCTGGGAGAGCTGGGGGTGCTCACCTGGAGAAGAGAAGGGTCCGGGGAGAGCTCAGAGCCCCTTCCAGGGCCTAAAGGTGTTCCAGGAGAGCTGGAGAGGGACTGGGGACAAGGGATGGAGGGACAGGACACAGAGGATGGCTTCCCACTGCCAGAGGGCAGGGTTAAATGGGATATGGGGAACAGACTGTTCCCTGGCAGGGTGGGGAGGCCTTGGCACAGGGTGTCCAGAGAAGCTGTGACTGTCCCTGGATCCCTGGCAGTGTCCAAGGCCAGCTTGGATGGGGCTTGGAGCAACCTGGGATAGTGAAAGGTGTCCCTGCCCATTGCAGAGGGTGGAATGAGACGAGCTTTGAGGTTCCATCCATTACAATCCATTCTGGAATTCTGTGATTTTTCATTTCTTAGCAAAATCTGGCATTGTCCCTACTAATAAACTAGTACTTGAGTAATGCACATTGTTATAATTGTACAGAGAGAATCCTTAGCTTTTATTTGGTTCTTTCAGAGAAAGTTTAATCTCTGTAGCCATTACTGAGAGCACCCAAACCCTATCACACTGCAAAGTTTGAGTCCTTTTTGTCATGAGCACCGGTGACTTTGCTCCCGTGTCACATAGGTGCTGAGCCCTTGGCGCAGAGGTGTGTGCTAACAGCTCTCTTGTGTTGCAGCCCATGCCTGGACACACTCAGTTTGCTCTGGAAGCTGGAGCCCAGGTGCCTGTGCTGCCGGGGCAGCCCTCCATGGTCATGTCACCGCCGTTGCAGCTGCAGCCGGAGCTGGTGCCGCCCTGCGTCCCTCCCGACGGCGTTCCCCAGGCCCATGGCAGCCTTGCCACGGCCGCCCCACCTGTCCCAATAGAGCCCGGCCTGCCTCTCCAGCCCTCTGCTGTGCTGCAGCTCCAGCCTGATCTTTCCCAGCCACTGGGCCAGCAGCTCCCAGCTCCCTGCTCAGCTGTTGCAGCAGGCGCAGAGACATCTCAAGAGGTAGAGCCCTTCCTCTGAAGTAACTCATCAGCCTCAGCCTTAATCTTCTTAGTTACCCCTTGTGAAACGGGGCTTGTTGCACAAGGGAGGTTATCCCCTCTGTGTGTCAGCTGCTGCTCCTCAATTCCAGCAGCTCTGGGTCAGCAAATAATTGGCTATTCCAAACGAAACCTCATGCTGTAGCTCAGGAAATGTCTCACTGAATTCATGAGGCAGCAGGGCTAAACGTCTTCTTGTCTGTAGCTGACCACAAGCATAGAGATAGAAATCAAGAAATTCTCACTGTGGGTTAGAAGATGTTCTGTAGAGTTTCATCCATGTTTTGTCCAGTCTTGTTTTAAATGTCTCAAGCAGTTGTTCAACCAACCATCATTTGCCTTAAGAAACTGCTCCACAATCTGAGTCTTTGTACTGTGAAAGCCCTTCATGCTCGTCAGCTTGAGCCCTATTCCCATTTCATTTAGCATGGTATCCTCCTGTATTGCCTGGTGTCTGCTGCAGCCCTGGGATTTTTGTTTCTTCAGATACTCAGACATTTCCAATTCTCTTTGGTCATAGAAGCAGGATGTTTTTTATTCATTTCCTTATAGAACTGTCAGCTCCTCCTGTCTTTCTTTCCACTCCCATAATTGTTTAATCTTCAGTCTTGACAGAACATCACAGAACATTTCCTTGTCTTCAGCTCCCTGTTAACAAAGCAAAATAAAAGCTTTAGTATTTCTACCTGATTTCAGGAAATAAGTCTGATTTGTTCTCCACTTCTGGATGGAAATGTCCCTCTGTGATTCTGCATTCAGAGTCACTCCTCTTCAGTTTCTGTTCTGAGTTACCTTTCCTCCCAAAGTATGTATTTCACCTTTTCAAAATTAATCTCTTGGTTTTGTCCCATGTTTCCATGGCTTGTCACGTATGTTGGCTCCAGTACAGCCTGAAATTCCACCAGAGGCACAACTCGATGCTGCCTCCAGAAGATGCTCCGGAAGGGCTGTGCAAAAATGGATCCACTAAAAATGGATTCTAGTTTGCTGCTTTTCCTGTCCATCAATGGCAGTTTAATTCTTACTGCACCAGCATTCCTGCTGTGATGTAGGACATTTCCTGGTGGATGTCTGTATCGTGTTGGTTAGGTGTAGAAGGAATGGTGGAGCCTTTCTGCAATGCTTCACCTGCAGACTCCCCAGAAAAGCTGCGCTGAGTCAGGCATATCCATCACTCACAGTATTCCTTCTCCAGCTGTCTTTTTTTCTGAATGCACAGCTCATGGCAGGGTCAGTGCTGGGTCCCTTCAGTGTAGGGTCCATTCTGTTAGAGATTCTGGAAGTATGAACAAACCTCATTCTTGTGCACTGTGATATGGAGGATACAAGTTCTCCTGAGAAACTCATGGCCAGTGAGGCACACATCTGTCTTTCACATCCCTTGGAACATTTAACCACTGGTTTGCTAATTTCATTCTCATGTCCATGAGAATGTCTTATGTCTAAGTTAACCCCCTTTTCTCATTCACTTTAAGAAATGAAGCAAGTACCAATCCACATCGTCTCCATGCTGGTTTTATGACATACATCGCTAAAGTTTCCTTGGGTGTAAAAGAAGTTTCATACCTGTCTATATAATCAAAACACTGCATTGTGTTGCTACTCTGCCATGACATTTTTATCTCCTCTGTTGTGTCCAGGCACGTGGTAGCACTTGCATCCAAACCAACCTGAACCAGTCAGGCAAAAGAGATTTTGTAAGGCACTTGGTTAAGTGCTTTACCAGAATGTCAATACATTATGTCTGCGTTCTCGCTGTTCATTGATGTTGCAGTTTTATTGAAACTGCATTTAAGCTTGGCATGGCTTATGTGTGGTGTTACAGCCAAGGAGTGGGGCCGGCTGGTTAAGTGACACAGAACCAGTGGGGCTGGCCAGTTCCCCACTGAACTTTTAACCCCAGCCCACCAGTGCTTGAGTGCTCAGTGTAGCAGTAGCAGTCAAGAGGCTTGTTTCTAGCTGTGCGTCTATAGAAGGATTTTATAGACGTGTGTTTATAAATATATATATTAAATTATATATATTTATCGATGTATCTGGTGTGAGTGTATATTACACAGTTAGATACATGCACGGGTGTGTGTGTCTTTGTGCCTACATGGTAAGTTTGTTACAGCAGGCTTGCAGCATTGTCACAAATTCTGTGAGATTGGGTCTACCTGATGTGAAAATGATGCTGTGATGTCTGTCTCAGAGCTGCAGCCAGTGGAGAGGGAAACTTTTAGGGGAAATTTGTGTAGAGGACATGATGTGAGGGTGGTGTTGTTAAATGATGAATTTTCATCTTTTGTTTGTAAGTTCCTCAGAAATTTTCCCACTAAGCCAAACACAATTAAAATATTTGAGCATATTTCAGGAAACTATATAAAGCAATGAAGCAAATTAGCAGATACATTAAAAAATAAGACTGAGTGCTGGTGTGGAATTGTCCCTCAGTCAGGTTTTGCCATGGTGGTGAGAGCTGTTTTATTCCTTTCACTGTATCATCTGCTGTGGGCAGAGGAAGGAAACTTGGCAGGTTAGTGGATCTGTCTGAGAAAGTGGTTGGTGCCTTGGACAGAAGTGATGTTGGAAGGGTAAAATAGGACATTTATTTTATCTCCAGGTACTAAGAACTGGTTAAACAGAATGGTTTCAGGATTACTGGTGCCAACCACAAACCCTTTCCTTAAGGTGTTTTCATCTGCTAATATAATGTGTTTGCTTAAATTACTTTTTCTTGCATTTTAGGAGCAGGCAATACAGGACAAACTCCAAGCTCTGTCCCAGAGTTGCGAAAGGTATTGTCATCACCTCTTTGGTATAAGAAATGCTTGCTTTTTAGAGGCTGTTTTTTCTGACCTGACCAGAAGGAGATGGAGCATGGCTAGGGAGAGGCTGACAGTGTTCTGTGTGCAGTGTGCCCATTCTGGCACCTGCAGCTCTTTTAATTACTTAGTTTGGGTGTAGCATCCTAGCCTTGGTGTATGTACAGCTGTATGGAATCTGTCTCTTCCTCCCTCTGCAGCAAACTCAGCCTGTTTGCCTTTCTGCTGGGAGGGCACAAAGTAGGAGCTGAGAAAATTTCACCTTAGAAAAGTAGGAACTTGTGCAGTTAGGAGAGGGACTGTCAGGACCCCTAAAGTGAAGGGGTTAGGGGACGTAGGGATATATTTACTGCCAGAAACATTAATAGATCATTTCTTGGTAGGTGTTGTAGCCAGAGTATGTGCCCAGTGTGGAGTAGTTCCCTTCGCTCACTGAGTATCTTCCAGTTTACTCAGTTTGGGCCAGAAAAAGTGTAAATGTGCCCTTTTGGCAGCCTGTTACATAGTTTACACGTGATGCATGACTCCATTGTGTGTGACTCTGGCTTTATTTTGGGGTTGTTCTTCCTTTGCCTTGTGAAGCTACATGAGTCCAGATGTTGCTTCTGGTAAAGAGTTGAGTGACAGCTTGGATGGAGCAACAGGAAGTGGAAAGCAAGAAGGAAAGTCTTCGAAGAAGCATAAGAAATCCACACGTGCTCGTTCACGCCAGGAGAAGTCCAGTAGACCCAAACTGACCATATTAAATGCAAGTACAACCTGCTGGAGGGTAACTCTAGAGTTCCTTTGGCTTTGCCAGGAATAAGGGCTGTTAATCTCTGCATGCAGGTGTGTAACACAGGGGATAAGATGGTGGAGTGCCAGCTGGAAACCCATAACCACAAAATGGTGACGTTCAAGTTTGACTTGGATGGTGATGCACCGGAGGAAATTGCTACTTACATGGTGAGATGTGGCTGTCCACGGGCTGTAAGTGCTCCCAGTTGCTTTAGGCAGCTCCTCATGTGTGCTTGTTGCCTGAGCTGTCTGGAAGCTGTGGAATGAGACATTAATAAAAAAAATTCTGTTTTCCCCTTTATTTTGATGTGGCCTTCTAGGTGGAGAATGAATTCATCTTGCAAAGTGAAAAAGAGACTTTTATTGAGCAAATGAAGGATATCATTGATAAAGCAGAAGATATGCTTAGTGAGGATACAGAAGGAGAGCGAAGTTCTGACCAGGGAACAAGTCCCCAACAGGATTCTGATAGACTGGAAATGAGTGAGGTAAGAAATGCTAAATAAAGATTGCTAGTTTGATTCATTTTTCTTAACAGCCAGATATTTAAATTACTTTTGCATCTTGTGTTTGAAAAAAAAACAAACTAAAAAGGTTTCTTAACTAGAAAAATAATGCTTTTTGCTGTGTAAAGCCTTACAATATGAGTGGGATGATGCTCCTCTTGCACTGATCCAGCTCTTTCTTCTGTTCTTTCTTTAACAGGAGAAGCGTCAGTCTCAAATGAAGACACCTGTGTATCAGCAAAATGGTAAGAGTGCCTTTGAACTTCTAGTGGAACGTGTCCCTGCTCATTGCAGGGAGTTGGAACTAGATGGCCTTTAAGGTCTCTTCCTACCCAAACCATCCAGTGAAATTAAGACCACGTCATGATCTGGAGACAGTGGAAATTCACGTTTACTTGTTATTTTCTTTTCATCTCTAGTTTTGCATACTGGAAAAAGGTGGTTTATTATATGTCCAGTGGTGGAAAACCCTACTACAGATGCCCCTGAGTTTTCTCCCCCGGTGCCTCCCAGTGCCCAGCAGACAGAAGGGCCAGGTATCTCCTTTACTTTATAGAAAATATCTTCTCCAGAGCTGCTGTGTTGTCTCTCTTCTGTCCTCACCCCACTCAGCTGATGGTTTCACTTGATTTAGTCAGAGGAAAAAAGTGATGAATTTTGTTAAGCTGTGCATTTACAGTGTGTTCCTGGGGTGTTGAACCAAATTGGGAATCTTTATCTGAATTTCAGTCAACTGTCAGTATTTTAGCTATACCTTATGCTATGGAGTAGCTGAAATTCTCATCACTATAGTGTCTTTTCAATGAAATATTTTTTGCATAATCTGAAAATTCTCGTTTGATGTGCATAACAGCTATTTGCTGGTGGGAATCACTGTTGGGTTGTCCCTGCAGCTCTCCGTGAGTATTGGCAGTGATTTCCTTTTCTTTAAAGGTTCACCTTTTGTTTATGTTCTCTGTAGACCCAGAGCAGTCGGATGACAAGCCGGTGAGCTCTGCAGTGACTGAGGCGCTCGGGGTTGGGGTTAGCCAGCAGTTTCCCCTGCACACAGGGGTCAGTGACAGCCCCCTTGGAGCCACCTCGTCCTTGGCGCCAGCTCCTGCCGCAGCAGCTCCTGCCAGCATAGCAAGCCAGCCAGAGTTCCTAGCCCCAGCGTTGTTGGTGTCCGCCCCAAGCGTCACGGAGCCCGCGGCGGCTGGCGGGGGCCAGCCGGAGTACCCCCAGCCCGGCCCCTTGGCCCCCCAAGCTGTGGGGCTTGAGGAACCCCCCGACACCCTGGCCCCGCAACTGCAGCCGCAGCCAGACAAGCTGGCACGCGTGCCTGACGTGGAGATGGTGTGCTGCAGCCTTGGGCTGGAGCGGCAGCCGGTGCCGCAGGGGCCGTGCCTGCCAGAGGGCGGCCAGCCCGGAGCAGGGCCCTTTGGCAACCAGCCCTTCTCCGCGGCTGCCGGCCCCGACGCCCTGGCCTTGGTGGGGTCCCAGCTTCAGAGCCCCACGCAGGTGCCGCTGGCCACGTCCCAGCAGGTGACGATGGCACAGGGTGGCACGGGGATGGCTGGGGCAGGGGTCAGTCTGCTCCAGCAGCAGAACCCCCCTGGCACCGCTGAGTCCGACAGCGAGGGACCTCCCAGGGTGGACTTTGTGGACAACACAATTAAAAGCCTTGATGAGAAGCTGCGCAATTTGCTGTACCAGGAATATGTTCCAACTTCTTCGGCATCAGCAGGGACCCCGGACACCTCTGTGCCACCCGAACAGGGCGACGGTGAATTTACCTTACCACCTTTTCCTGAAGAGCAAACTCCTGCCACGGTGTTGGATGGGAGAGAACCAGGCTACAGCGTCCCGGACACTGGACAGGAGGTGAAAGCTGCTGCCAAGCCACTGCTGCCCCTCGTGCCCCCAGAGGCCTTGCCCTGCCCACTGCTGGTCAATCCCCCAGCAGCTTTGGCCTTCATCCCCTCTAAGCCAGCCTGTAGGGCTAGCCCCAGGGCAGAGCTCAGGACCCACTCTCCTGCGCTAGGACACGTGTAGATCTTTTGCTTCCCTAAACATTTCATATCTCTGCTCCAGAGTGTGTTACCTTTGCCTGCTGACTGCTTTCCAGTGTGAAAGCTCGCTTAAACTTTTCTTGTCAGGTGCATCCCAATTAAGTTTTCAGAAATGTTAGTGAAAGCTAGACTTTCTCTTTGGATTTAGAAGTGTTGTAATACTTTAATTCATCTCCTCTTGTGTGCCATCCAAAGCAGGCAGAAATATGTCCATTTCTTTGTAGTTTAAAAATGTAAAATACATGCGTGGTATTGTCATTCTGATTCTAATGAAGGCGATTTTGCTTCACTTTTAAGTTTAAATGAATGGCAGTGGTTGCGATTACTGCTTTCCAAGTCAGCCTGAACAAAGCAAACACTTCACATGCCTTTGCCTTGTCCACATGCTGCCAAAGGCAGCCATTCCATTGTCATGAGTTTCTTCTGTTTCCTGTAATAGTTTCTTTTGTCTTCTCCTGAGCTTGGTAAAGCAAAGACTGCCACGGAAGCCTCTAAGGAAAGAGGTAGCGGGTGGTCTGGGGCAGTGGTTACTCTGTCTCAGTTGAGCCCCCATGTTAGGGTTTTTCAGATAAAATTCCAAGTTTATGAAATCATCAGATTTGCAATACATTGTGCTAGATCAGTGTCTGTTCCAGCTCCTGGCACAGGTTACCCAGAGAAGTTGTTGCTGCTCTATCGCTGGCAGTGTCCAAGGCCAGGTTGGATGGGGCTTGGAGCAACCTGGGATTAATGGAAAGTGTCTTTGCACATGGCAGGGGGTGGAATGGGATGAGCTTTGAACCCCAAACCATTTTATGGTTCTATATCTTACTCAAAAGTAGCATTTCTGGCGATAACTCCATCCCCACTAGCAAGGCTGAGCCTGTTCTGTGTATCATCAGCTGGAGGGACACTATCAAACTGCTCGAGAGGTGCTGTATGGTACAGGAAAGAGCTGTACTCGAGTGACTCTTTAGAGCATGTTGTTTTCTAATGATAAATGATTTTCAACAGCAAACAAAATTCTCTCTCTGTGAAAGGTGTTATGTCTCCAGTAATTAGAATTTGTCCTATTAAATCCATGCCAATAAGGAAAGAGACATAGAACGTCTGAAGACAGACATACCAATAAGGAATGTACAGTCTGGCTGGAAAAGCAAATCCTCCAAAAAAGAACAGAGCTCCAAGCGTGTGTGTATATATAATATACTGGGTTTCAGTAGCTTGGGCTGCAGTTCCAACTGCCATGCCAGCACTGCTTTAGTTCTTCCAAGGAAGGAGAAAAAAGATGTAGGAGTTGGAGGCAAGACTTGAAGGCCGCCTCCACAGGCGCAGTGAAATAGTTCAGTATTCCCTGGTAGTGCCAGGGCAGCAAGGGAACGTGAGGGAAGGAGAACACATTCTGCTTTGTGAGTGAGACTGAAACTGTGTTTCCTTTTTCCTTTTACTGAAAGTTGGACAAGCTGGAAGTCACTGGTATGAGTGCTCATCCCTCAGAGGCAAGAGGTGGGTCAGCAGGTGGAACAGGTAATGCTCCTCTGGCCGTCCCTGCTCAGTGTCAGTGGCAGGAGTGGGGTAGCAGCCCATCCATGCTCAGCAGCCCTGTGTGTTTCTGAGACACCAAGAACACCTGGATAATTCAGGCCCAATGTAGCATGGAGGTTTCATTCTTCTGTTTTTCTCCTTAAAAATTTTTATCTGACAAATGAAATTCCACACACCTATTATTATTTGAATTCCCCAAATCACTAGATCTGCCTACCTGCAGATACTTTATATTGCCATTGCTATTGCCTCCTGCATTTTCAATCCTGTATTACAAAGATTGGGGTTTTTAATTATTCCTCAGTGGTACACTTTAGTTTATCACAATAAAAACATTAGCTTTTATTATATTAAAGCATTCCAGACATAAATATTTTTTCCCAACTTTAAAACAGGTCCAACCACAAGCATCACTTCAGCTCCTGCTGCTCCAGCAAAAGGCCTCCTTCAGGTAACCAGAACTAGGAGCGGTTTTCTGCTTGATTGTTCCAGTTCCTTCCGTTAAGCTCTCTTATTTTCTCCAGGTTGCACCTCCATCATCAGGCACAGTTCCACAGATGGAGGCTTTCCAGAGCAGTGAGGAGGCAGAGAGGACGGCTTTGCCTGTGCATGCGGAGAGTGTGATGCAGCGAGCAAAAGCAGATGGGGCAATAAATAACTTCCACAGGGATGGCTCTCCCTTCTCTGGTTCCTATGGAAAACAGGCTGGGGCTCAGGAGAGCGTCATGCCAGCCAAAACCATTGGCAGGTTTTCAGTTGTCAGCATGCAGGATGAATTAACTTTAGCGGCACCACACTGCCTGAGGTTCTCAGCGCCCCCAGACGTGTACCTGGATGAGCTGCCCTCCAGCCCCGACATGAAGGCTGCTGTCCGCAGGGTCCAGACGGCCTCTTCCGTGGACGTCCTGTGCGACCAGGCCTCGAGCGACTCGGCTGATGAGCCTTTCTCACGGCAGCCGGTGGCTGCAGCTGCACAGCTCTCCCCCCCAAGCAGCAGCACAGCCACGGATTTAATTAAAAAAGCAGCTGCTTTTCTGCAGAGGTCTGGCAAAGGTGGCTCCCCCGGCCCAGAGTCACCCAACGGGCAAGGTGCAAAGATTCCTACCATCAACATCACGTCCTTCCACTCACAGTCGTCCTACATGAGCAGTGACAATGACTCAGAGTTTGAAGATGCTGATATGAAGAAAGAATTGCAGAACCTGAGAGAAAAGTATGTTGGGTTGCAAGTGATGAGAGGGAAGCTTGTGTTACCATACTTTGGCAGCAGCTCATCTTAGGATGAGCAGAGCTGTAAGGAATAAACTGGTTCTAGGCAAATTAGGCATTGCCAGGACTTTCCCCGCCATGCATCCTGCTGTGCATTGCCTTATCTGCCAATTCCAGTTAGAAGAATAACTCATAGAATCCCAGAATGTTTTGGGTTGGAAAGGACCTTAAAGATCATCTCATTCCACCCTCCGCCATGGGCAGGGGCACCTTCTGTTACATAAGGTTGCTCCAAGCCCCGTCCAGCCTGGCCTTGGAGACTTCCAGGGGTGGGGAGTCACCACAGATAGATTGTTGTAGCTTTGCGTGCTTGGGGATGAGCAACTGATTGTTTTGTTTTACAATTAATTATGCTGTCAGGATGTGGTACCTTATCAAATACATTGCTAGCAGAGTTCTTTTATTTTTTTAGGCATATGAAAGAGATTGCTGAGCTGCAGACGCAGCAGAAGAATGAGATAGAGGCACTGTATATTCGGCTGGGGAAACCCCTTCCTCCCAACCTGGGCTTCCTTCACTCTGCCCCGCCAAGTGGCCGGCGCCGCAGAACCAGCAAAAACAAATTGAAAGCTGGAAAACTCTTAAACCCTCTGGTCCAGCAGCTCAGGAGTGGAACATCAAGCACAAGTAGGTACACTGAGTGCTTCCCTTCACCCGTTGCTTGTGTCAGTAGTGGCTCTGCTCTGTGATGGCTGGGACTGCTGGAAAGGATGGAACTTTGGTTGTTTTTGACCTGGCATGCTTTTGGACAGGCTTGTCCCAGCTGCCGGTGGTGAGCCATACCTGCCTGCTCTGCATTGGCTACAGTGCTTGGCAAAGGAATAATATTTCACTTTAATTTGGAAAACAGCCTGGTTACATCTCCTCTGTTCTCCAAATGCAATTTAATGATGTTTGTATTCACTTCTTAGGTGCTGATATGTGCTATTGATTAGGTGCTGTATCTTGTTGTTGTTTACTTTTTCCTCCAAGATGTCATATATAAAAGATGGGATTGCATTTGCTCCCACAAGGATGGGAGGTAAAAGCAGTTACAAAACCATGGTGGATGCTTTGACCATCTGAAGTAGTGTGAGATTTTCGCACAGCACTAGAGTCTTGAGTTTTTATCTCTTGGAAAAGTGCAAAAATAAAATTTACCTGGGAAATACAGATAAACCCCCATACCTATTTCTTCAGCAAATGTAGAATAGAATATGCATATCTTTTTCTTCAGCTTAGTTTATGCTGTTATTTGGGGGAGCAGCAGCATTTCCAGCATTCACCCTTTATTTCAAACCTGGTGACTCTTGTTTTCAATATTACTGCATCATAGGGCCCCTTTGAATTTTGTTGCATCAATCTTTATAGACAGGGTGTTGAGGAGGATTTTGCTTTTAGCTAAGGATTTCAGGTGAGTTGGGAAAAACAAGTACATTCAGAGGCAATAAGTTCTGTGTGGCCCATCTTGAGACTGAAACAGTGTTTGATACTGTCTGTACTTCTACATCTGTCTAGATATTTATATATTGATACATATCTGTAGATGTCTAGATGTCTCTATCTGTACTTTTGTCTACACAAATATCTCATGTAAAGAGGCTTAAAAACCAAAATACCTTTGCATTCATATGTGACATGAATTTATCAGCAGAAGCATCTAACAGTGGCAATGACAATTATACTCAAATAGCTATATATAAAATGTTCCTTGTGTCTTTGCTGCAACTTTTTATTCTTCTCCATTTGCTTAATTTCACCTTTGGTGTGGGAGATCCCCCCAGCAGCTGTCTCTTTATTCTAGCAATGCTCCTTCTGGGGGTCCTGAAAATACAGAGGAAAAACTATGAAAATGAAACCTGGAGAAACAGGATCAGTGATCGGTGATGTTTATTTTTTTCTAGTGCAGACTGTCCCCAAAGTCTTTGCTCCATCTGCTACATCAGAATGGTGAACAGCTGTTCCTCTTGGGGTCAAGATATGGATTATTTTTAGGCAGAGTTTTCAGAGATTATTCAGAGTTTTCCTAGATGTTGCCATTGCATGTGTTGTGTTTGTTTGCTCTTTCAGGTAACCTTTCAAACTCTAAAGACTCGCCCCACAAAGAGAGCAGTAACTCGCAGCCCGGCTCCCCTGAAGTGGCCGCGGTGCCTCCTGGCTCAGCCCCCGCCGTGGGCAAGGCTGTGCAGACCCAGCAGCCCTGCTCTGTCAAAGCCTCTCTGTCCTCTGACATCTGCTCCGGCCTGGGCCCCGACACAGCCGACGCCAACGCAAGCTCTGGCCAAGGTGATTATTCCTGCTGCCTGTTTTGTGTCTCTTCCAGCACATGCTGAAATTAGTTCCCTTCCCTTGGGCTTGAACTTTTTAGGAGTGATAGAGGAACGTCAGCCTTTGACAATCCAAATTGCTGGCTTATCTTTAAAAAGAGCATTTCAGTATTGTCAGAAAGAGCAAAATTTAAGTATCATACCAAGTGTTACCAACACTTAAGGCATGCCCAAGACATCCCCGATTCTTAGGAAATAAATACCTTTCAGTTTTGCCAGCAGTGGCTTTATCCTAATTCCTTCTCTGGAGTCTGCCTTACCGATTCCTGAGAAAAAATGAACAGAAAATAAAAAGATACAGAAGGCTAGGAGAGTGTTTGCTTTGTTTCGTTTTTTTAAAACCCCTTGATTCTGGTAGACCCCAAGTTCCTCTTTATAAACTACCAAACCGTCTTGGGCATGAGAGAAAATAAAAATGAAATTAAAAGAAAACCAAACTCAGGGAACCAAGTTATGTTTCCTTTCTATGAGGGGTTCACTTAGTGCATAATTTTCGAGACCCAGCCACAGGACTCTAGACTGGCTGTGCTCCCAAGACCCCAGCCCTGAGACCTCTGTGTATTGCCCCCTGTCATAGGCTTTGACTGATCTTGTTGCCATGCATATGGGAAGTTCCAATGATGATTAAAATACCTTCCTCTCATTGCACATCCTGCCAAACTAATCGACAAAATATCTATCTGTCCTCTTCTACTGTTATTGCATCCTTTGTGTATGGTCAGTGAACCTGCTCCTCTTTGCCAAAGTTAAGGGGGAGATTTGGAGGTTTAACTAACAAAGCTGATTTGACTGATGGTTTAGGACATCTGATCACAGCTACTTGTACTTTATAAGTGTCTTTGTTTTCTTCCCTTTATATTCATTTACAGGCTGGACGGTTTTCCACCAAACGTCTGAGAGAGTGACCTATAAATCTAGTAGCAAACCTCGTACCAGATTCCTCAGTGGACCTGTGTCTTTGTCCATCTGTTTGTATTTGTTCTTTTGTATTTTATCACAGTCCATCTTTCTTTTACCCCTTTTTCCAATTCCATGGTTTATATCTCTAATGTGTTTGGCAGGATGCCCCTTTTTCTGAATCATCTTTTCTTTCTTTTTCTTTTAAGTAATCATCATGAACACACCTTATTTATATTAATTTTTCATGTGAAAGCTTTTTTTGCACTGCTTTTGGCTCATGCCTGGGCACCAAAAGCATGTGTGGAAGATCTCATCATTTATTATATATAGCCTGATGGTAAATTTTACCCTGGACTTACCAAAGCTTTTGTACTTTATATGATTTCTGTTGAAGTAATTTTATTTGCAATGTGGCAAATATACATGTCTGCTGTCCCAGTTCCAGCGACAACAAAACGAAATCCATCCTTCTGTAGACGAATGGTCTCTTTCACACATGTTTGGACTCTGAAGACATGCATGTAGCAAGCTGATACAATTCTAGAAGGTCACTGGAGGGTATAACTTCCATACAAGGGCTGTATTAACTCAATATACACTACTGTTTATATTCACTCTATTTTCTTTAATTTTTTCCCCGCTCTTTGCATGTGGAAATGCTGAGACAACAGTGCTCCAGCTAGTTCTTTCCAAATCTCTGTCCCAGGTGGGCTTTTCCCCATGCAGTCACTTTAATTAGTTTAAGTGAGCAATTCTTTGATGAACTCATAAGCATCAGGAAGATCTGGTTACTCTAAGGGAGAGTCTCATCAACTTTTTGTGTAAGCTGATCTGGCTGAAGCACTTGACTCAGTTTATTTTCTTATGACCTTATGTGACCTCAGAGATGAAGTCAATTAGCAGTTCATCAAAGCGTAAATAAGTAAAAAGCAATATCAGATATTCTGATGATACTTGGAAATGGATTGCTAGGATCCAGGAGTTTTGTCTCAAATAACTGTGCACCTTCTATTTGTACCCTATTTGTCTGACTTCTAAAGTAATTGGCAATTCCACCAAAGGATATCAAGCTACTTAATAAAAAAATTAAGACTTTTTTTTACCGAATTGTAGATGCTGCTTTTTAGGCAAACGGATTTTGCTTGTACAATAAAGATATGTTGTGCTGAACAGGTACTATAGGCCACTTAAATGTAACCTTAGAAGGGTTGATAACGTTCTTGAGAAAGCGTTTGGTTAAATAACTGTGGGTTTACAGTAGGATCAGATCTCCCCTTGGAGTTCTGCGCTGCTCATTGATATCCAAGTGGGTCAGGTCAAAGGCACAAGACCACTCCAATACATTCCTCCTAATTTTATGAACAAACAATATTTTTAAAAACAATCTCAGTTTTTTAATTTGACCTCCCTGAAAGTCCAAACACTCAGGTGACTGATGTTTACAGAATTTATTATTATGTAAGCTTTTAACGATTGGTGAAGTCATGAGACTATTTTGCATTTAGGGATTTTTTCTGAGAACCTGAGGGGAATTCTCAGCACCCAAATGTTCCTGGTCACTGTTATAGTGGCCACAGTAATTTCTTCCTCTGCACGTGTAATTCCCAGAAGTTGTTCCATTAATATTCCAGGGAATTACTATTCAGTAGGATGCAAAAAGTCTGGGAGATGGCAATTAAAAAACAGTGTATTAAAAATGTTTGGGTGCACGGATATTGTGAATGAAACCAAGGGAATATATAAATCCTTTGAATCGTGAAGTTTCCTGATGCTTAAATAACTCAGCATGACTAACTGCTTTTCTGTTCTCAGCCCATGTACTCTCTCATGCTCTGGGCTAGTGCTGGGGGAGGTTTGGTTCTCCCCCGTCCCTGAGTTACTCCAGGAGACGGGCACGGTTCATGCATTTAATGCGGCACTGCAATCCTAGGTCAGCCCTGAGAGTCCCAGGCCGGAGAGCACAGCTTGGCTGGCAGGGGAGCCTCTCACCTGGAGTGCCTCTCACCTGTCCCTATGGTTGAGCTATGGGCAGGTCTGGTTCTGGTGGGGCAAGAGGCTATTCCAGCTTATTTTCCTGTGAGCCCAGCAGGTGGGATGTGTGTGAGTGAAGGGCTGGGACTTTGTACATTCCTGCCCTTCCCCAGGGTGGTGGCTGGGGCTGGGACAGCGGTGGGCAGGATGGACAGCAGGATGTTCTGTGAAGCTGGGATCCAGAGCAGCCATGACTGGAGCATCAGGAAAAACAGTGTTTGAGGAAGGCCAGGTTGGGTGGAGCTTGGAGCAGCCTGGTCTACTGGAAGGTGTCCCTGTCCATGGCAGGGGGTTGGAGCAAGATGGGCTTTTAAGGTCTCTTCCAACATAAACCATCCTTTGATTCTGTTATTTGAAGGTGATGATGTTGGCAATATTAGCTGGCTTGTGTTCCTTCCCCTCTGGAAGGGACGTCAGTGGACCCAGCAGGCAGGCAAAGCCAAGCATTTGGATTAGGTGCTAAGTGTGTTTGCATCCATACCCCATCCCTGGAATGTCCAAGGCCAGGTTGGACAGGGCTTGGAGCAACCTGGGACAGTGGAAGGCCTCCCTGCCCATGGCAGGGGTGGCAATGGATGGGCTTTAAGGTCCCTTCCAACCCAAACCACTGCAGGTAAGGTTCCATCCTCCGTACATTTGTAGAGGGCTGTGACATGGCTGTCCAGTGCCAGCAGCTTGGTGGCACCTCCAGACAGTCAGAGTCCTGGGTCTATTCCATAAGTCAAGGTTTCCCTGGTATATTTTTTTTGTTTGAGGGCTGTTGGGAAATGTGCTGCATTTTCAGAAGTGCTCTGAATCTGCATGTCTGGTTAAGGAAAAACAGGCCTTTGGTGAGGCGGGATATGCCAGCAGGAGACCTGCTGCACTGGCAGAAAAGTTGACAACAACTTTAAAAATAAATGTTCAGGTGGATTAAAGATAGTATCACAAGGATCTTGCTTTGGTGACAAGATCTACTGGACTCGAATACTTTCACAGTGTTCTCCAGGACTTTCTGATCTGTTGCCCATGTCAAATATTGACTTCACCTTTGTATGTTTCATGATATAAAATATTTTTTATGGGCTTTGGCATAATTTTATCCTGAGTTCCTTTCCTGGGTTAAACTGCAGGGGTGCCCTAGGGAAGAGTTTCCACTGATCGTGAGTGGAATTTTCAAAGCTCTTTTTGGACTGGGCTTGGAATCTTGTGTAATGCAATTTTTGCCAGGTCTGTAGCAATTCATATACTGTACGTGCATATGCAGTTATGGAAATGGTCTAGGAGTTTGTTGCCATTTCCATTTTTTGTAGCTTTCTAGCTTTTTGGCAGCTGTTAGTGCAAATATGGGACAGTGGATTTTTTCTGTTCTGTATGATATAATAGCTATTTAATTCCTCAGATAAGAGATCCGGAATTAGAGGTAAAATGCTCTGCTGAACTTTTGCAGTCTTACATGAAATCTTACTTATAATTCCTCTCCTTAAACTTTACAGTTCTTACACACATTAATTTTGGCAGTAATACAATTAATCTGGTGAATTAGATCTACAGAGTGAATTTTTTATTGAATTTGAGTTCATAACCAGCTGTTCCTGATGACTGTTAGTCCCTGCTTGAGGCAGTCTCACCACTTAGGGAAGGTTTCCCATCTCCCAAGCCCCTCACTGGGATGATGCTGCTGGAAGGAGCAGCTCTCTTCTCGGTGCCTGACTCTCCTGTGATGTTTTCCTCAGAGCTGGCGCCCCTCACGCGGGTATTTCGTGAGTGTGTTGAGTATCTCCGCTCTCTCTCACTTCCCCGGGCTGGGTTTGGCAACTGAGCTGCTGGGAAACCTGTGCCTGGCTGTGCAGGAAGCAGAGAGGTTGGTGATTAAGGTGTTTTTACATGCGTTTGAGCACGTACTGCAGTCAGCTCCCTGCTTTTATTTCTCGCAGGCAGGTGCTTTCCATTTGCATTCATATTATTCTAAGAAGTGCCTGTTGCTACAGGAAATAGTCTTTAGGATTGCTGCTGTGGCCACTGCCATCGTGGGGACTTGTTTCCATTGTGGAAATTAGTAGCTAACTTTGGGATAGGCAAGGTAAGGTGTATCTGAGGGAAAAGAGGGCAAAAGATATAAGAATACAAGACAGATGGTTGAGTTGTGAATGTGATTGTGTTTGCTATCAGGGCTTTGAGATGAGAACTGAATTTGATCATGCTTTTGTTTTGCTGTAGTCATGTCCTTATTTTCCCAGGGTAGAAACCTATGTGAACTATATGAAATAATAAATTCTTTCAAAGCAGTCCTCTGTTCCTCATGCCACCCATATCTAAGCGCAAACATCTCTTCTCCTTACTTCCTCCCTCTCTCATTTCTTTACTTTCTCTTCCTCAGTCTCTGACTGAAATGGCTTCCTTCTCCTCTGAAGACCCATTCAGGGCCTGTGCCAGCCTGGATAAAGCTGCGTTTCTGGCACAGTAACAAAATGTTACACCACTGTTTACTCTAGAGAAAAAGCACATCCATCCTCGATCTTACTTTTTTGCCCCAGTCTGATTTTGCTCAT
The DNA here is from genome assembly GCA_037013685.1 of Acridotheres tristis. Classification (NCBI taxonomy): domain Eukaryota; kingdom Metazoa; phylum Chordata; class Aves; order Passeriformes; family Sturnidae; genus Acridotheres; species Acridotheres tristis. The sequence continues at coordinate 20,261,982 of CM072899.1, read as the reverse complement.
GGTTTCAAGTGCTTCTTCCCAATGAACCCACCATAGCCCATGTCAGACAGTCATCTATCCCCATTCCATAACAATATTCTTCTTATCAAGTCCAAAATACCTTTCAGGAAATTTGGCATCCAAATAGCAATGGTGCCGATGTCTGGCAAGATCTGACAGTCGAGTTGGGGTCTCGGCACACTTCTGGCACTCTATCAACAGACTGTAAAATCATGATGAAGGATGGAATGAGACAATAATGGAAAAAACATATAGTTTAGTTAAATTAAAACTCGGCTATCCTGGTGGATTATTTTTCTGCACTTGGACAAGGCATAAGGGAAACTCATTCATAGTTCCATTCAGTTGAAGTTCAGAGTCTCACATTTAGACACAAATCCTACAAATAAATTATTTGGAAACAATTGGCCTCAGACCTGCAGAACAATGTATCTTTTTGGACTTGTAAAACAAGATTTTTAGGGTTGTTTTATGGTTTGTCTTTGCAGCCAGACTAGCTTGACTTGTTCCTGAAAGCATTTTTGGCCTCCAATCACAAACTAAATTGACATCATTTCCTGCATTAATAGGAAACAAATCAAAACCTTCTATTAGGAAGCCAAGGCAATTTGGAGAAAAAAAAATTAAAAACCAGCCAACCAAAAAAAACCAAACAAATGCATCTTTAAGTCACAAGCCCTTGCTTTTGGCATGCTGTGGTACTTTACAAAGCTTTTGAATGGCTGCACATTAAGAAAGGTTTGAGCTGTCCAGTTATTTAGGCTTCCTTTACTCACCTGAACTGCTGACTTTGTCTGTCCTTTCTTGCATAATAACTACTTTTTTGATTGCTTAAAAGTACAGAAGCTTGTCCGTCCAATTTGTTGTGTTTAGTCTTACCTAATTCTGTGTGTCTTGTATTGTTTTACCTTGTAGGGTCCACCTTGAAACGACTATGTCTAGGCAAAGATCACAGTAGTAGTAACTATCCCATTTTTGTTTCTCAGTATTTCCTTCATGGCATGGGATGTTCTTTGCTTTTTTATTTTTTTTTTTTTTTACTAAAATCTAGTTGTTTAATAACTAGAGCTGATGCACTTATATGAAACTAGACTGTTACAAATTGTGATACTTTGAGAGTAATGCATGTGCTGTGATGTCTTGGGAATCTCGCATGCTGCAAGAGAGTTGTGGTATTCTGTGTGTGAGACCGTGCATGCATGCGGCCAGGAAACTGGGTCCAGTGTCTGTCTCTGAAATACACACCTTTATATGACTGCAGTTCTCTGCTGGAGGAATTGATAACTTAAAATCATCCCACCCCCCCTTGAGCTGCATGAAATATTAAACACCAATTGAAGAGCTTTCCTCTCGAAGTCCTTACTTTTCTCACTTTTACTCCAAGAAAAGGAATTGAGCAGTATTCATTTAGAAGTGACATTGCAGGTTGAATGCATGATCATTTAAAGGTTATGAACATATTTTATATAACTGTTGGACTAATTAGTGTACTCGGTTTCATTGGCTGGTAACTGATTTAACAGAGAAAATACACAATGCTCATGTTCGCTTATATAATAATTTTACTACAGTTCTATGAACTTTTTGCTTGGAGAGATGGTCTTTATTTCCAGTCTTTAGCTATCTCAAATATGTTAGCTGAGAAGTTACTTTACATTTTCTGATTAGGTTAGATTGAGACTCCTTCAGTTGCAGTCCCCTCCTGAGCTTTCTGTGTCAGATTTGCAGTCACTAAGCAGCAAAAGGACAGAAATTATTTTTTGTACTAGCTCTTCTAGAAGGAAGTGAAATACAAAATTAAATCTCTATCAATACTCTTCCTGGCTGCTTTTATCTGTACCAAAAGCTCTCTGTTTTTGTCTCAAATGGTTGCCCTGCCCACTACATCCTCTCTCCTCTCTCTTCTATACTTTCTTGGTCCTGCTGGGGTTTTTTCCCTAAGATATGCAAAAAGCCACGTGAGTGGTCCTGGCATCATCAAGAGAGGTGGTGGGCTCCCAGAGGTGCAGGAACCAGCCCTGCCTGTAACCTTTTTGACCATGACTTTTTTCCAGGAGGACAGTAAACTTATGCAAGTAAAATAAATGGTAAATTCATTTTGTATTGCTTGCAGTGTTAGCAATATATCCCACCTCCCTCTTCCTCATGTAGGTCTCTGAGGAGATGTTGTATGGGATGTCAGCTTTATAGGGCTGCATTCCTGGCTTCATGCTCTGTCCCTAATTTCACCCACAATTTAGTGGCGAAGGTAACATGATGTGATAGAAAATGCAAACCCATTGGATTTGGACCATTTCTTTAAGCAAATGTGTTCTGCAGCCAGGAGGGAGAGGGTTAGAGATCAAAAAAGACACCATTGGAGTGGCAGTAGGTAAGAAGGGATTTGGGCTGCAGGGGTGAGACAGAGACCCCATCTCAGCTCTCTGTGTGATTTTCCAGGATCCTCGACCAACAGCCTGGTGACGTGTCCTGAGCCCCTCCCACAGTCGACGCTGCAGGTTCAGGCCAACAACAGTAACAACAAGAAAGGGACGTTCACAGACGACCTGCACAAGCTGGTGGACCAGTGGACGAGCAAAACTGTTGGAGCTGCACAGACAAAACCTTCTTTAAACCAACTGAAGCAGAACCAAAAAAGGCAAGACATGGAGCCAAAGGCTAACCCCATGCAAACACAGAATGAGACATGTGGAGTAAGTGGCCCTCCTTGAAGGACATACCTTTTGCTATGTGTCTGACAGCCTTTGCAGGACTCAGATGTGGAGGAGGACATAGACTAAAATTTCTCCAGATAAATGCTTTCTATAAATGTCCAGCTCTTTTCATTCAGTACTAAATCAATTTTTTTTTTTTTAATTGTGCTTTGGAATAACCTTAAGGGATACATGGGCAGTAATATATATAAAAATATATATTTTTAAATTCCAAACTGCTTCTTAACAGCAATATATGCAATACTCCTATCATTATCATCTGTTGCTCAACTTCAGTTTCAACTATTACTAAAGTTTTCTTTTTGATGTTTAATATTAACCTTCCTCAGAACAGGGGCTGGTGGCTCCGTGATTGGGAGCCATTGTTTGAGTGGAATTCGAGTGAGTCCTGTGCTGGGAGAGGGGACAGCTAGGGGTGTGCTGACCCTTGCTCGTTGGACAATACCATCCTCAGAAATGCTGTCACAGTATCCTACAACAGGCAGGGAATTGGAGCGCCCACATTGGTCCCTTCCTGTTTTCAGCAGCAAGACAAGGCTGTTGCAGGTGCATCGTGTCTGCATTCAGTGCTGCTGAGGGCTGATACAGAGGCAGCACAGCAAGAAATGAGCACATATCCAGAATTCCAGTTCACCATTCTGGTCCACCCTGGTCTGGGTTTCCAAACCTCTTCCTTTTCACAGTTGGAGATTCTTTGACTATAGGGTTCATTTTCTTGGAAGACTGCAAATTGAGCCAAAATAGAGGAAAATAACAGTGAGGAGCTGTTTTGTGATTCCCTAAAAGCAAGAGAACTAGATCTGGATAGCAAACTGCTGCCTTTTTGGGATATAGAAGGAAAAAAATCCTGTAGCAGTAGTAGCTCTGTAGCTGTTGGTGAGGTGAAATGTACCAAATGTACCAAAACAGATGAACCTCACCGGTGCATCTGCTTTGGTACCTGCTGATTCCTGAATGAATAAATAATCCTTTTACTCAGTAATGCTTTCACTAGCTCGGGAGTAAGCAATGTCTACTTAAGACCCTAACAGTTTTCATAAAATAAGTCAAAGTTGGTGCTAGTTAAACCCAAACTGAAGATTTCCATAAAGTGGTGGAAAGAGCACAGATTTTTTTAATCCTTCTTACTTTCTTTTGATGTGCTTTTTGCAGTATTTTGGTGTCTTTCCCCTGAGACCGCTGCAGAAGTTTGAAGTATTTGATGTGGATGTTTTGTACCACCTGTATCTGTGGAGAAACAAGTGGTTGTTTTATTTATTTAAATCACCTGTTAGTATCAATTTCGTGTTGATTTTATCTCCTGCAGTTTTGGTGTATCTGTCTCAAAGCCTGTGGAGAAGGCAGTGTGTCACTGTGAGAGCAGCCAGAATGTCCGTGTCTCAGTACACTGGATCTTAGAGGGTTTGTGTCTTTCTCAACCATGGCAGTTGTTCCAGGGAATCAGCAGAGCTGACTGAAGTTTTTTGGAGGTGATTTGCCAAGAGCATGGAGATGTTGGGATTCCCTGCTCTTCATTTCACATCATTCCTTGCTGCGTGGAGGAGTGCCATCAGCTGGGGCCCTGGGGTGGGTGAGACCTAGGGCGGTTTGGGGCATGAAAACCTCGTAAGGACCGTGCTGGCTGCAGCAGAGGTGGAAGAGCAGACAGCAAACACTGCTCGTGTAGTTTTTGTTGAGTGTTTTGGCCATGAAGATGACACAGGATGCTGCAGGTGGCAGATATGACATAGAAGAGTTTGACAAGGGTTGCTTTGGGAGATCAGCATCATTCTGCTGTTTATACCCTCTGAAATTGACCCTAAAGGGGAAATTGAAGTTGAGGGAGAAGAGGGCTGTGTGGTGTTGGGAGAAAAATGGCCAAAGGAGGAGGAAGGGAACAGCATGAGAGGACTCCTATTGTGGACATCTGGACAAGTAATCTGTGTGTCTATGTTGGAGGGATGAGCTCCATGGGGAGATGTTACACCTGTGCTGAATCACAGCTGAGTCAACTGGAAAGACAAAAAGAACTTGGGAAATCACAGAAAGGATGGAAAAAATAGCTCTCCAAGAGAGAGAATCTGAAGCTCAGGATGCACTTCTTCAGTTCATGTGGTAACACCGTCTTTTGTCATCTGTTTTGATCAAAAATGCCTTTGCAAGAAAAGAATAAGGAGCACTAAGCAGTTTTCTAGCCTACCAGAGAAGGTTATAATAGGTTTTATGTTGGAAATAAAGGCTGGATCAGTAGGAAACAAGGTGATTCTTATGCCTTTTGTGTATTTTTTTTAACTGGAACAAACTAGTATGGAGCTGTTAGGGTGGGCTGTCTCACATGGGCATAGTTTGGGGGAAATACTGTTACTTTTTTGGGAAAAGTGGTCCCTTGTGATGGTCAGGAATGAGGGTCTGGGGGTGGCAGGATTTGTATCTTCACTTCTGCCTTGTCTCTGGGCGTTATTGTAAAGAGAAATGCCTCCCTAAAGGCTTTCATACAGGAGTAGGAGTGAAGGGAGTTGTCCCATGATGAAAAATACATGAAGCAATTGTAAAAATATATAAAGTATTAACTATGCATCTAAATAGAAAAGTAATTTTTTTCTTTAAAATTTCTTACTGTTCACCCACTGTTAAGAATATGCAGGGCAGTTGTGTGGTCAGCTTGGAATCTTCTCTTTCCCCCCAGAACAGCGGACTCACCTGAGTTATCTCTTTTTTACTCAAGACTCCATCTACCAACAGCAGCAAATAGTTTGCTGTGAATAAAATAAATTATTTTTTAACTAAGTGAAGGCTACTCTTTAAGGCTGGAAATAGAAGAGAAACTGGTAGTGTGTTTAATAGAGCGAGTGTTTTTCTTCTCTGCCATCAGAAGTGTAGACAGCAATAATGTAACTAGGATGCAAAGGAAAACTTTTTATTCTGCTTTGTTTCTATGGAAGTTACCAGTCCATTTGCCTGCAAATCCTGGTTGATCATATTAGAAATCTGGGGGGGGACCTTTCAAGGGGAAAGGAACCTTCATCCAGTTGTGTCACAGGAGCATTGAAATGCTCCTTTTCAAACTATTTTTTGAAGCATGGAAATGCAGGTAGAATCTCAGCAGCAGCAGTTTGAAATGCAGTAGGAAATATTAGAAAGAACTGAGGTCAAACCACCTGAGTGATTTTTCTCTGTGATCATTGTGAAGATATGATAAAATAATCATTTTTACAGGTAATTTTGGTTAGCATTAGTCAAGGAGTAAGATTAGGAATGTGAGTTGCCTTCTGTGCAAAGAATACTGAATACTTTGTACTTAGAGACATTATTTGGAGGTGCCTGAGAATGAAGGGCTTGCCAGAAATGTTTTCTATTCTCCAGGCTGTGTGTAGCTCCATAGGTTTTACAGAAAAAAAAATATTCCCCCCAAAAAGCTGAAAAATGTTTCCAGCGCATAGACCTGTGTGTTCTCAGAAACAACCTCACTGTGTCACTGGGTGATGTGGGCTGGGGACTTGGACACCCTCAGCAACATCTGAACCTCTGCTGGCATTTCCTGACTCATGGGTTTGGGTGTGCTACTGGGAGCAGTTGGGCTGGGCATGGCCACGGTGCCAAAACCAAGCCACAGCCCCTTCACTGTGCCTTCCGTCTCTTTTGGATTGGGAAAATAATAAAAAATGAATCCGTATTTGAAACTATTCAACACTGCCTTGGTCTGAATGGCAGAATGGTTTTCCAGGGAATTGGAAAAGCGCACACGCATCTCTTCAGGAGTACCTAAAAGCTTTGGGGTTTCGGCAAAGTGGGCAGAAGTGATAAAAGAGCATTCTTACCTGCTCATGTTGGCTGCCAGCCCTGACTCTGCCCTGTTACTCAGTTTTGTTTCAGCGGTAGCTCATCTATACAGAAGGAAAACACTGATGCTAATGGTGTAGCCAGCAAAAGAAAACTTAATTTAAATCCTGCCTTTTCAAATAGTTATGGTCAGCTTTCACATCAGAATTACCTGTTTTCCTCTGTTTTGATATAAACCCAGAAGTATTTATGATGTTGGTAAGTCACACCCAGTGCTTGGCTATGTAGTTCAACAGTACTGGAGCTGAGTATCACTGGGGTGGCACTTTGAAATTTGCCTGGTAGAGCACAGGAAAAATTAAAACCAGTCCAAAGAACAGATCTGGGGTATTTGAACTACCCTAGTCTTTGTCTTGTGAGGTTTTTTCATTTTTACCAGTGTTTTCCAGTTCTCTGTGTATGTATTATTCTTTTTTTCTAAATGAGATTGTGTGATTATTTGGGGAAAGGGGAATAAACAGCCACAAAGAAAAAACTTTCAGGAGAATGTAAGTGTGGGGGAAGCAGGAGCTGGTAGCTGGTACCTGCAGGGACTTGTACAGGTGCTCCAAGCAGAGGTTTGTCAGTGCAGGGAGAATTGGGTGGGAGCAGGTAAGGAGGTGGCACTGCAGAAGTGTGAGGGTGACAGGTGAACGTACCTCTTCTCTCTTGGCTCAGTTCATTGCTTCAGAAGAGGAGCCTAGTGGAAATGTAGAGGGGAAGAGCTTCCCTTCCTACCCATATAATACATGGCACCCTGCCCTTCTGAGACCCCACCCTCAGGACTCCCTGCAGGTCTGGGGTCCTTAGCACAGGAAGGACTTGTAACGAGTCCAGAAGAGGCTGTGGGGATGCTATGAGGGCTAAAGCTGGCCAGCACAGGAGGGACAGGAGCCCAGGCAGGCTCATGGCTGCACTGGTGACTGTCACCCCTGCCAGCTCAGTGAACCCCTGACCGTGGACACAGCACTATGCAGCCGAGAGCCTTCCCTGGCTGTCATCCCACATCACCCTGGCTGGCTCGAGATGCTGAGCTAGGACTGTGCTGTGATCCCAGCCGTGTGACACACACACACACCTTATCCCTCACTGCCTGAATGTCCATCTGCTGCCCTTTGAATGGGATCAGCAAAGGGACTTGCAGTCTCATGGCTTTTCTGGAGCTGGGAAATCCACTGCTTTGGGGCTGCTTTTCTGGTGCGTGTTAATTCTAATGTTTCAGTTGGCACCTCCATGCGGGAATTGATGGGATGTGTGGGCTTCCATCAGTGTTGAGTCATCAGAACTGGTTAAAAAGGTGATGGTTATAAAAGGCCATACCCAGGAGGCCCCTGCCCAGGGGAAGATGCAAGAGCCAGGTGCCATGGCTCTTAAAATTTAGCTCACTTGAAGCATAGGAGGAAGGTAGAGGAAGCAAACTTAAACCATTAACGTGTGTTTATCATGATATTATCAGATTTAATGTATATGTGTAATGTTGGGTTTGGAGCATGACAATTTTTTCTGGTCACACATATGGAGCATTAAATGCAGCCACTGCTTTATTGAGGAATTCAGCTGAGAAAGAAAAAGTTCTGAACTGCAGTGAGTCCGGTTTCTCAGTACTTTAAAAGAGCTGAAAATAAGCTTTTTCAAATTAATTTTTTAAAAGGGCAAAAATGTCACCTTGCATTTTCAGTGCCACTGAATAACCTCTTGCTAGTATAGTCCAAATCCTGGGCCCGCACAGGGCACCCCAACAGTCCCATTCATGCATGAGAGCATTGTCCAAATTGCAGTATTTTCACAAACATCTGTTGGCATTCCTCACAGGTGCTTAGTTTGGTGGAAACCACCATTTTGAGGATGTTAAAACGAGAACCTAGTATCAGCTTACAGAAGTTTGCAGGTCTTAAAAATACATCCTTAGTTCCTCTGTTTCTTGTTCTTTGTTTCTGTTAATTTTGGTCGGGTTTTTTACTTTATTGGTGTTAAATTCATGATCCTGAAGCATCTCTTTCAGTTCAACATTCATCATCAGATTCAGGTTTCAGCTGAGAATGGGAGACAGAGAAGTGAAGGAGAGTATCAAATAGTTCTGTATTTTTCTAAAATTGCCCGTGGAACAGAGATTAATGCCCCAGAGCAAGACATCTCGGGGACACTGCCATTTTTATTGTTAATCGAGAAGAGAGATTAAAATCAGAAACGTGGAGTAAGCATTGCACACAGCCTTAAACATATATTCATTTTTTCTGCTGAAATTTCACCTTCATACAATTGAACATGAAATACCACATTAAGGGAGACTCCTAGAATTGAATAACACCCTTTTTTTTCCTTATGCCACAAATAACTGATGGGCTGGTGGGGACCCTGGCAAGGAGCTCTAAATTCTGTGACATGAAAAATGTAATGAAATGCTGCAAACGATTGGGGTAGCAGCAGTTCCCATGGCATCATGCAGGATGGAGTGTGTAATTCAGGAAGCTCTGCCATCCCATATTGAGGGAGGAGAGCTCTTTCTCTGCCCCTCACATGCAAAAGCTGAATAATTGAAGTGTATGTTAATAGAATTTTAGCAAACCGGCTGGAATTGGTCCTGGCAGCCCAGGAGGCAGAGCAGCCCTGCTGTGTCCTCGCTGGCTTTGCCTCACCTGGCATGGCCAGCACTGGCATCAGGCACTGAGCCACCACAATAGATCTCCTGCCACCTCAGCTCCCCGTGGCTGGGTGAAACAACTTTGTACAGAAATAAGGGCTAGGATTTTTAAAGCTCTTTTGAGGCTGGCTGTAGTAGTGTGAGATTTGGGTTAACTCTGTGTTTAGTGAAATTTATTTACTTTTATGCACAAGTTAACAGATACTTGAGTTCCTCTGGACATGCGAGGGTGCTCATTTTCACTTGTTTAATGATGCTTCCTGCCTTCTAAAAGAATGAGGTTATATTGAGGTAACTTTCCCCTCTTCCTCATATCAGCCTTTTCTATTAATTTCCAAATATTCTGTCTTTAAAAAAACAAACAAACCAAACAACAAACAAACAACCCCCCCCCCCCAACCCTTCAACATAAGTATGAAAGGAAAAAAGAAATGAGCCCAGAAGAGAGCCCCAAGGACACTGTGGCACCCCTGTGCCTGTGGCCGCAGCTGCCCAGGCGCTGGGCCGGGATGCTGCTGGCATGGGGAGAGCCCCGTAGCAACTTCTTGTGTTTCTCTTTTTGTAGGTAAATTCGGTAAGGACAGGACTGGGGACCAAGTGCCCTGTTCCGCTGGCTTGCTCCATGCCCACGGGATTAGCTCCTGGAGCTGCACCGTCCCTGCCAGTGCCCGTGCCAGGGCCCGCGCTGGCCGGCGCAGTGACACCGTATGTGATGCCTCTCTGTCAGTACGGAGCCATGTTCCCTTCACCCGTGTACGGAATGCCGTGGCCGGGCCCGGTGGCGCAGCAGGGGCTGGTGCCAGCGCCCAGCGTCGTGCGCTTGTCGCCGCTGGGCCGGAGCTGCCTGCGGATGTACCCGGTGTCGCTGCAGCGCCCGGCCCGGCCGCCCAGCCCGCGGCTGCGAATGACCTAGCGCCGGGCCCTGCCGGGGCTGGCCCTGCCGGGGCTGGCCCTGCCGTGGGTGAGCCCGCCTCGGGTCCGAGTTTTGACGCCATCGCGTTGGAGTGTTTGCTCTGTACATGCCATGGTCTGTGTGGGATGAGGGGGCCCCGGGCACAGCCATACCCTGCATCAGCAATCACTGTGAGGCGGCATCACCACAGATCGTTTGTGATCACGGCAATATCTGCTCCTGTCCAATTGCTGAAGACACTTGGTTCCTTGTGTTCTGTTTCACACTTGCGATCCTTAACATCATTGTTCTTGAATCGGTCATTAGCAAATTGTACTAACCCTGCAGGAGTTCAGTGCCTTGAATCTCAGCTTTCCAGTCCCAGCTGGAAAGAGACATACAATTATTCGAAAGGTGTATTTTATTTACAATCTGCTTGTGAGTTGGAGTCCTTCTTATTTGCAAAGATATCGCAGGTTTACTGTTGATGTTCCTCATTAGCTTCATTCTGCTGTAAATGCTTTTGTTTTTATTCACAGGTTGAATTTTTATTTCTGAAGCTTTTAGAAATAAGAATTGTGACGTGAGGTTGTTTGACATGTTTGTTTGATGCAGTGATCATAAAATTGTTGGTGTTTTGTACAAGGAGTAGTGAAGTGCACATTGAAATGTAGGAGCACTTACAGGGTAATCCAAGGAAGGTGGATACAAGGCCAGGGAACAGCTTCAGACAGCACTCTGTGTTCTCCTTCCCAGCCTGTGGTAAAGTCATTGTAGATGGTGACTTAATTCTGTAACGGGCAGTAAATGTTGTTTTCCTCTGGATCAGCAGCACACTGGATTTTATTTCCTTTCCCTGTGTGGGCTTTTATAATTTAGTTAAATCACAAACTTATGCATGTTTCATAAGTGAAGACAAGTAATGGAACTCTTGATCGTAGCAGAGGGTATCTGCAGGTGGCTGTGAGCCCCATGTGCGCAGTCAGGCTCTGCCTGGCCACGGAGCTTGAGGGCCACATCTGGGCTCTGGTGTGCCAGCTGTATTCATGCCAAAACAGAATAAAAATGTGAAGCTGTTCTTTTTCATATCTGACACTTCAGGTTTGGAGTCTCACTGCCTTCTGTTTGGAATTTATTTATTTATTTGTTTATTTATCTTTATTTTTTACCCAAGTTTGTGCTCCAGGTGGCACGGACACCTCTCTTCTGTTCGAAAGTTGCTTTTTGCCCATTTTACTGGGCATAGAGCCTCCACCTGCACCTCAGTGTAAAGGCACACGGTAATCACTAGAGCTGGTTTGCCATGGTAAGTCTCCTTCCCTCCCTGAGCGCTAGGGCCAGCGTTACAGGCACAGGACCCGGGTGTGGCCACACCCAAAGGCCCCACAACGACGTTTTGTAACCCTCTGCTGAGGGGCAGAGACGTCGTGTGCTGCCAAGCTGTGAATTGTATAGTTCTATTGTACTTCGAGCATTTTACCTGTCTAAATTATTTTGTTTGTACCCTTTAAATATATTATTCCATCAATTCAGTTAGAATTGAATTTTGCAGACAATTATGCAGAGTCTTCTGCCTGGGCAAAATACTTACCGCAGTAAGAGATTTCTGTTCTCTGTACCATGTATCTTTAATTTGTTTGGGTTTTTTAGATTCATGTCTGTATGCTTCATGAGCAAACATGGAAAATATGTTCTCACACCGGGTTCCCTTTGGCTCACACTGAATCCTACAGTTTCTGTCACTATTGCCTGTATAGTCCATCCCTTGTATACTGACAAAGTCAGTGGCACTAAAAGTCCCGAGAAATTGTATAGATTAAGAGAGAAATAAACATTTTGTGCTTGAAAATGGTGTGAAAAACCCAGTGTTTTCCTAAAACATAGAACAAAGTCAATTTCCAGGTGTTCAGGTAATTCTGCATTTGTTTTCCAGACTCATTCTTGTCCCTGGGTTGGGTAGCAGGAGCAGATGTGGTGCCTCTAGCATTTGTTGGGTGCTCCCCACAGCAGTGCACTGAGCCCTGCCTGGGGCTGCTCCTGGGGCTGGGCTCTGCAGAGCAGAGGGGCTGCAGCCTCAGCTGGTTCCTCTGAGCACTTGGCTCCCTCAGGGCTGCTGGTGCTGCTCATGAGGATGCTCAGTTTGGTAGGTGGGAAAGAGAGCTGTGAGCTCTCTCCTGAGCTGCAGAGCACTAGGGAAGCCCTTCTGAAGGATCCTGGCACCATTTAAGTGTGAGGCAGCTCGGTCCTGTTGGCAGCACCCTCTTGGCAGTCACCATCACTGGGTGAGGTTGCAGGAGAAAGAAGAGAAGGGCGTGCAGGTGTGATACGCCTGCTTCTGTCTCTGTGTGGCTTTACTCTCTGTGCTGCTGGTTGGGAAGTCTCTGGCCCACACTGGTGCCCACCTGCCCCACGGTGGCTGCGTTGCATGGCTGTGCTCCCAGGAGAGGCAGGCTGGCTGGGGAGGAGGGTGTGGGTGCAGCTTCCAGGGCCCTGGTGGGTGTGCACCTGCCTGTTGCACTGGGGCCAAGCAGGAGCTCAGAACATGTTGCTGGCATTGTTATGATCTTTAATTTCCTGATGGCCCTCTTGGCTGCAGCTCTTCTGGCTGCTCACTACAAGCCATATTTTTTTGCTCTCAGTTGTGAGGATTGTGTCACAGCATGCTTTGACCTCAGTGGCAGTTAAGCAAATGACATGAGATTGAATAAATGGAGCAACTTCTTGAGCAAAAGGTGAGCCAAGGAGTAAGGTAGAACTGAGGGATCCATGCTGCACCATCAGAGTGGGAAAACTGCACCTAAAAAGATCCCTACAGATACCAGAACTGAACTAATTTTATTCCTGACTGAATATTGTTTCAACATGCAGCAAATGGGTCAGACGTGCTGGTAGAATTCCTGGCCTTTCTGGTTCCAGTCCTGCATATCCTGTAGCTCTGCCATCACCCAACATTCCCAGCCAGCGCTGTGTTGCAGGGACATGGGGGAAGTCAGCACAGATGCTCAGCTTTAAATACCAGGTTTCAATGAGGTAGTTCACAGATCCGCTGATTTTCAGTCTTTCAGTTACAAAACTTCATAAAAATCTTGAAAGAATGTTTAACCCCCAAAGTCACTCATCCAGTAGTGGGAAAGTTTTGCAGTTTTCAGTTTGGGAAGTTGGGAAAGTAGCTGAAGTTTGTCTGTGTGCCTTTCATTTGGCTTTCTGGTTGCCTTATGTCTTGATGGGGTACCTTAATGCATGACCACATCCTGTTTTCCCACTGCATTCCTAGCTTGCTTAGAGTAAGACTGGATATGGAGAGGAGCTGGTGCTGCTGGCATTGCTCATCTGCCACAGGGATGCAAAGCTGGGCACTGGAGATGGCAGGGAGAAACTCTGCAGTGATTTAAGGCTCTTTTGCAAATCTGGATTCAACCTCCCTGGCACAGATTTCACTCAAAAGAATGACGCAGCACTGGCCCTTGCAGTTTGCTTGCATGTTTAACTCTGGTCTCCATTCCACAACTTTAAAGAGGGAATATTTTTAAAATTCCTTTAAAAAAGAAATATCTTTAAGAAGCTCATGTAAAGAGGAAACATTGCCCGGAGAAGCTGTGGCTGCCTCTGGATTCCTGGAATTGTCCAAGGCCAGGTTGGACGGGGCTTGGAGCATCCTGGGATAGTGGAAGGTGTCCCTGCCCAGGACAGGGAGTGGGATGAGATGGGCTTTAAGGTCGCTTCCAACTTAAACCATTCTGGGACTCTGTGATTCCTTAACCATTACTCCATATGTGTCTTTACACTGCTCTGTTTGTGCCTTCTACTTGACGTTAGCTGGGGACAAGACAAGGGACTGAATGGGTGAAATGTGGCATCCTCTGTGCTCCTGCAGAGATGGTTGTCTTGGGAGCAGGGTGCTAAGAGACAGGATTCCTGAAATGAGCTGCTTCCTCCAGGGGCAGGTTTTGCTGTTCAGTATATTCAGAAGGAAATCACGAATACTTTGAATCATTAGTTTAACTTCGTTTTGCCAATGGTAGCTCTTTCCCTTCAAGGCTTTTTAATGATCCCAGGGCATTACTGTCAGGTCTGGAAACATGCAGAATTTTTCCAGAGAAGCCTCTTGGAAGTGTGGATTCGTGTCCATTTTGTTTGTTGTGTTTTGTGTTTGAGCAGGAAAAACATCTGTCCTCAAACACGCCTTGGTAGTTGGCTTTGGAGAGTTGTAACTACAAGTCTCCCGTCTGAAATTTATGTGACGTCAGTATTGCTTTCCCTGTCATCCCCACTCCCCCCACCACCCCTGATGCAATGAAGGAAAAGGAGTGAGTGATGTTGGAGTGAGATCTCTCTTGGAGTGAGATCGATGTTAATCATCAGATATCGGCTATTATGGCAAAACCTTGCCTTGTTTTCTGCCTTGCTGCCAGATAGTTCCCCTGAAGTTTTCCATGGATGCTGTTGAAAGTGTTGGTTTGGAGACAGTCACCCATGAAACAGTTTCTGACTGTGTGTCATGTATAGTAAGGTTTCCTTGCCTTCTGCAGTTTTTTGTCTGCCCTCCTCTATCCTGATTTTGGATGATTCCTGGGGGCAGTGTGAGCACGATCTCTCTACTGAGTGTATGACAGGGAGCTCACAATTGCTGTCATGGGTGGATTAAGGTCTGATACAGGATTGAATTTATAAAATAGTAAAACCGTGATTTCTGGCTATGGTTATTTATCGTGGATTGAGTCCTTGAGGAGCACCTCAGTGGTTTGTGGTGTCAGGCAGTGCCTGGCTGGTGCTTGGGCAGACTCAGCTTCAGTGGAGTTGTCTGACGTGCTGATCTCTGTTACTGTTTTATCCCTGAGAGTCATTTTCCTGTCTATATACTCCAGAAATGAACCAGTTAGTTGGTCTGGTGGGAACTGTGCTGTGACTCATGTGTCGTTGGCTTTTGGCAAGGGCAACACTTCTGCAGATGCAGCAGGACAGGGATGCTCCAGCCCCAGCCATGCTGCTGCCGGGCTCCACAAGTGCAGTTGCTCAGAGGAGCTTGAATGCACAACACTGCTGACTGTGTGAGCAGTGGCTGTGTAGGTACAGAGATCATTTATGCCTGATTCAGATGGGAGTCAGGCTCGGACCAGGAGGTGACTGCTGTTGCGAATGCTGTGATCCTCTCTGCTCCCTTCTCAGGGTTAGTTGTGTGCTATCAAGGCTGTTGCTGCATATGTCTGGATCTATATTTGATTATCAAACTTCTCCCTTTAAATAATTTTCTCAGGAGGAGTTTAGGCTCTGCCTGGGTCGAGCCTTCAGTCAGTCATAAAAAGCCTCAGGAAGCTTTAGGGCCCACTTGGTCACTGTGAAGAAGCTGTTGATAGACAATGCCCTATGATTTGATAAAGTATCTGTTACAATAGTGAAATTCTTGTGAGAAGCTCTTGGTTTTTCCAAATCTGGTGAGCAAGGAGCACTTGGATGAATTCCTTTGTGCTCTTTGTGCAACAGGATGAATGCATTGTGAATATTGAGCATATTGTTGTAGTCACAAGGCAGAGAGAAAAGTTAGGATTGTTTTTTCCCCTCAGAAAGGAGCACATCCCTACACTTTGCTTTTCACAGCTGAGGCACCACTTGAGCGCCAGCTATGGCACTGTTGCTTTTGAAGAGCTGAGCATGGTGAGAGCCTCTCCAGCCACTCTTCAACGGACTTCTCTGAGCCTGTTGCAGTTTTTGTGAGGCATTTAGGGCCCTGTCACCTTGTAAAAATTTAGGAGATTGAGAAAGAATTAGCCAGCTGCCAGTCCTTTTCAAATGGGGATTCTTCAGGTCTGACATAAAATAGCCCCAAAAAGTATTTACTCTAGTGTTGTTTATTTTCAATGACTTTGCAAATAAAGTAAAAACTTTCTCAGCATTTCTAGTTTGTTTATCAAACTAGACAGACTGAATCTGGTATCTTTGTCCCCATTAGGCATGCCAGGCTGCCTTTTCTCACACTTCTGCTGTCACCGAGCAAACTCTGGGGTAACTGCACTCCCTGACCTCTCCAGCACTGCTGCTCACCCAGCCTGGGAAAGCTCAGGCTGACTGTGGAGTAAGAAGTGAGGTGGTTGCCTGTGGCTGAGCACCTGTGGGGGTTTGTTTGAGGAGCCAGGTGCCTGGAGAGCTGGCTCTGCTCTGGGTGTTATGGCTGACCCACTGCTGCCAGATGTTTTTTTTTTCCCAGTTACCTGAAGATAGTTAATTTTGTCCTATTTTCCTGGATGAAACTCCATGCCAAATGCTGCTTATCCATAGTGAGCTGCTGTTGGGGTGGATCCAGGCATATCTTCAGAACTGACATCGATCAAGCTCAGGGAGGAATTTTGAGCAAGACATGCTTTTCCTTCTCTTAAAAGTCAATTCTTCCCGTGAACAGGCAGAGCAGGGAATACAGGCAGGAGAAAGTTTGGGTTGCATTTAACAAACTCAAAGCCCAAGCCACAGAGACCCAGCAGGAGCTGTGGCAGAGCCCGGCAGTGTCCCCTGCCTCCCCGCTGCTCTTCGCATGCAGGGACTCCATGCATGAGCTCTGAGCGCTTCCCGAGGTCGTCGGCTCCATCAGACCCGGCTGTGGCTGCCCCTCCACAGCGGTGTGCACGTATCTGTCTGTCTGTCTGTCTGCGGAGCCGTGTCTGCGGTGCATGACCCCCAGCAAGTGCGTGTGGTGGCCGTGCGGTGCGGGCTGGGGGAACACGAGGTGACACCTGTGCTGCTGCTGCTGCCTCAGTGATTTTCTGCTCTCGGTACCTCCCTCGCCTTTTGCCCCGGTCCTGTCGTTGTTGTGCTCTTCATGTCTGTGCAAGCACCTTCCCCGTGGTCTGCTCCTGTGGCAGCGGGTGCATCCCACCCTCCCTGCCGGGGCAGGCACAGTATCCCTGTGGTCCCGCTGCAGGGAGGTCTCTTCCATCCCGGCCGTTTCGTGATCCTGGGATCCGATGCTCGGCTCGTTGCCGTGGGACAAGGGAGCCAAGCCTGCAGGTGTGGGGAGCCGGTGCCACGACGTGCCCTGGCAACCCCACCCTCCTGTGACACCCGCACACCGAGTCACATCTATCTCCCTCCTCCCAGCAAACTGAGCCCAGCGCTGGCTGCCTCTGCTGGCTCTTTCCATCTCTGCCTCCTGGGAGCCTGGCTCTTCCCCCACGGGAATCGGAGCTCTGCTCTGAGGGCCCTGTGAGGTGCTGAGGTTCTGCCACCAGAAGAAATGGTCGACACATCTGAGCTCTCAGCACAAGCGCTGTCTCTGTCCCTACTTCCTTGTGGGACCGGTAGTGCGCTCTGGCAGCAGCACCTCCAGCACTTTTGAGGTCCCCTAGCTCACATGGCCCTTTTGGGTTTGGTTTGGGTTTTCCTAGACGTGAAATCCATATGTGGATTTTTTTTCTTTTAGATTCTGAAAATGAGACCATCAGTGACTGACACGTGGCCCCCACAGCTACAGTGCCAAGCGCGAGGCCCTGCTGCAGCCAAGGAGGAGGAAGAGGAAGATGGGAAATGATTTATCATGTGTGAGGAATTCTGTGCTGTTCTGGTCCATTCAATACTATTTTGTAACTTCTTTCTAATCATTTTTTTATTTATAGTTGGAAATACAAAAATGTTATGCAATAAAAAATAAAGGAGAATTATTTTGGGGGAAAAGGATTTTGTTCCAAATTGTTCCCTTCTGTTGTGTGCCAGGTTTCCATGAGCAGCAGATGAAGAAGAGGGAGGAGGAGGAAGAGGAGGAGGCACTCCTTCAAATGCTTTTTGTTTCACACAGTTAATTGTCATTTAAGCAGTTTTCTAAGTGATAAACTAGGCAGGCATACAAGAAAGATAAGTTCCAGTTCCATTTAAATTTCTCACAGTTCTTTTTTAAATATGAGATTCTATTTTAAATCCACTTAAATCAAGTAAAAAACCTCCAGATCCTGCACCGGAGAATGAGTCTGCTTGTCACTTCCCTTTTTACCTCTCTCTTTTTCTCATAGACCAGCCACAATTTCTTACCAGACTTAACTACAGTCTCCAGTCACTGCTGATTTTAAATGCAAGCCTGAAATCCTTCCACAGATGAGTGGGTAATTTGAGCCATTTTTAAGATTCTAAAGTGCCTTCAATGATCTAAACCGATGCAGTGGGGGTTTCTTTCTCTGGGTTCACTGGCGGAGGGTTTCAGCTGTCTCCGGACTGAGGTGATGGACAGAGTAGTTCATAGCAATAACCTCACGAGTAATCATTTATCCAAGGACTACTCACCTGGTTTTCAGAAAGCTGGGTTAGCATTGTCCTAGGAAGTGGGAAAGTGCTGCTCCTGCTGTTACACCTGGGCTACAAAGTCTCTGCACCGGGGGCTTCCCTTGCTCCTCCTACACTCCCAGCCTAGGCTGTTCTCACCCTCACTCTTGTTTTTGATGCCGGAGCCACAGGAACCTCCCCTGCCCGTCAGCCTCTCGGTACCACCCTCCCTTGCAGCTGGAGCCTGGCGTTCTTTTTTGTTGTTATCTGCCATGTCTGTCTCTTCCAAAACTTGGTTCTAAATAATAAATCTTATTTTGATGCTGTTGTTCCCTATTTCCTTTCCACGTCCGCCCCTCCTGTCCACCAGCAGGGGTGAGGAGAGCATAGGTGGAGATACAAGTAAAGCTCCAGAACCATTCAAACACTTGGTTAATTCAGAGTTTTGAAGCCCCACGGCCAAAATACACATATTTATGTTAATTTTCTGCTTCTCTGGGGTGCGTCCTGCCCTGTCCTTTTCTGAGGAAAAGGGGTGGATCACCTGCACAGGAGCAAGGACTTGTAAGTGGTAAATCATTGCTGGCCTTGCTGGCTCTGCTCACAGGAGGGACCAACCTCTGTCCCTTCCCTATCGGGTGGGAGAAGGAGGATCCAGGTGAGTGGGACACCTTCCCGTTTCTCTTTTTGGTTGTTCTCTTTTCTGTGGCCGCGAGTGTAGCTCCCTGCTGGGGGGCGGGACAGGGGTGTTATGTCTCCAATGTGCTTCTCCAAGGACGAACTACTCCAGTGATGACAGAAACTAAGCACTGTGTCCTCATCTCAGATTTTTATTCCCGAGTTTAAAAGACGGTTTTCTCCAAGAAAATCCCTTGTAGGATCTCCTGGGGTCCAGGACTTCCTTCATCTGTTGTTCTGAACCTCTTCACTGCTCCTACAGACTTTTGAGCTCCTCCACAGGTGCATGGAACCAAGGGGCCTCTGATTCCAGATAAGTATTTTATAAATATTCTATTACTAATCAGATTAAAAATAAGGATTAGTATCAGAATTAAAGCTCAGGAGTGGAAGCTGCAGCAAGCCCTGGCTGGTGGCTGCTCCCCATATCTGCCCAGCCCACCCTGCTTTGGATAATCTCTCTCTTTAGGGCTGCTCCCTCCGGGAGGGTACCCCTGTGTTTGCTGCTTGCTTGGCAGTTTGGAGCTGCTAGGGTCCCTGAGCTCCTCTGGGATAAACCACTGAATGGGATCCTCTAATTCACCCCATGATTCTGTGAGGGGGAATGGGTTTAAACGAAATAGGAAGAAATTTAGATTGGATATTTGGATACTAAGAAGAAATTGTTCCCTGTGAGGGTGGGGAGGCCCTGGCACAGGGTGCCCGGAGCAGCTGTGGCTGCCCCATCCCTAGCAGTGCCCGAGGCCAGGCTGGATGGGGCTTGGAGCATCCTGGGACAGTGGAAGGTGTCCCTGCCATGGCAGGGGTAGGAAAAGGACGGCTTGTAAAGTCCCTTTCAACCCAAACCATCCTAGGATTCCGTGGTCCCAATGTTCATCCCAGCCTCCCTGCTGGAGAAGAAGGGACGTGAGTGCTGAGTGTTTATGGCAATGGAAGGAAATTCTTGCGAATGTTGAAAGCACGACTTAGTTCCCTGCAACTTCAGGGGCTGCTGAAGCAGTGAAGTGTTTGGGTGCCTGATGATTTTGAGGGGTGGGGAAGATTGGAAAGGTTTCAAATCCCCTCTGGATTTGTGCAGTTTCTGTAAGACTTTAGAGAATGTTTAAATAGTTTATTTTCTGTGCAATTTCTCAGTGCTTTAGTGGTCTGAGCAGGAGAATATCTGGAAAGTAAAAGAAGAAATACATTTAGTGAGACACTGATGTGACACTTGTGTTATAAATGAGAAACAATAGTCTCAATATTCAGCAAAATTTAGATTGCTTTATTTTATATAGACGGATCAAGCAGAGCTGGGGAACGTGAGGGGTCACTGCCCACTCCACGCTCCACCAAACCCCAGCTCGCAGCCTCTTCTTATAGTATGGTCTCTCGTTGTAATCAATAATTTTTGGTTTTCTAGCTGTCACTGTTTTGCCAGGTAAGCAGTGGTGGTGGAATAAACATCCTTATCCCAATTCACAAAATCTCCAGCGATAGTCAGTCTCACAGATAACCATCTGGTCTTTGTAGATAACCACCAGCGAAGTCTGAAAGTCTGGTCCTTGAGATAGGCAGCATTGGTCAGACAAAGGCAGGAAGGGCTATCGGAAAGTCAGATTTTGCAAGCTGGTAGTAGATGAAACTTATTTGGAAAACATAACATAACATAACATAACAAGGTGATTTAAAACAGAATGATTTTATCATTCATTTTATCATAATTTCCTTTATCTAGTGTCCATGCTTCTCTTCAGAGCTTAGTATTCTGGTTTATACAAACCCCAATACTTTTGTGATTAACACGAATCTTTTATCAATTATCACAACCTTATTACAAAAGCAGACAAGGAAAATTGTTCAGAAATCGCCTGCCTGGATGGTTTCTCCATGGGAAAATGCAATTGCGGGCAAGGCAAACCCAAATGCTCCACTTCAGCTGGAGCTGACACTATGAGCAAGTTTCCAGCTGAATTAGATGTGCCCAGCGTGGGGCTGTGCCCCTGTCCCAGAGGTGTGGGACCCTCTTGGAGACGGGCTGGGCTCTCCATCACTTTTTAATCAGCTCTGAGATGCTTTGAGTTACCTCCCTTCCCTGGGTGCTTCATCTGCATTCGCACACATGCGGAGTTGGTCCTGTTGGGAAAACGCCTCAATTCCATGTCTTTCTCACAGCACTGCTTATTTTCTTTATTTAATCCCTCTGGGTAAACTTGTGGCTGTGCTCAGTATCAGGAGCTCATGCTACGGTGACAAACGCAGTGTCCCCAGGAGTGATGGCCCCTGTACAGGGCAGGTGGGACTATCCTGGCCACCAGTGGGTGAGGGGATGGGAGGCTCAGCTGGGCCAAGGGGTCCCTACTGGATTCCAGTGCAGGGACAGCCTGAGATTATGTTTTCTAGATAAAAAACCAAAGTTTCCCCTTTTTCTTTCCTCCACTGCCTGTTCTGCAAAGCTGGAGCATCCCAAGGGGCTGTGCCCACCCTGGGGGAAGGGTCTCTGGGAGCTGGGGCTGCTCCTTGGGGCACCAGGGCAGAAAAGGATGCTCTGGGCTCTGGAGGGAGTGCATGCTTGTACACTCTGTGACAGTGTAATCCCTGTGGCTGCCAATTCAATGCTGAGCCTGTCTCCTACCACGGGGTGAACCAGAGGGGAGGGCTGGAAGTAAACATGGAATTTTTTATTGTCCTTTTCAATCAGATCTAGAACAAAATCCTCAAGATGTTGCTGGAGCCTGAAGAATTCCACTGTGCCAGGCCAGGCTGGGAGCTTGGGGTAGGCAGGGGCACAGCATTCTGTTACTGGCCTATTACTGTTCAAATTTTTTAAGAAACCTCTGTGTTGTATCCTGGCTTCACAAGATACTGCTGTTACCAGCAGCTCATGAAACAACATGGACATGTGTGAGCTGCCCAAACCTGTTCCCAAACAGTGATTTTTGCAGAGGACTAGAACTGGAGAGTTGAGTACAGCAGTAGTGGGGTGGGTTTTTCAGGGTTTGTTTTTCAGGGTGGGTTTTTCCACTCACACCGAATGCCTGATGGGCTAGAGCTGGCTCTCTGTGGCAGTAGCCCTCGGCTTTGTCATGGTGATCAGCAATGCTTCGCAGTTGTCATGGCTGCAGAGTTACTATTGAAGCCAAAGCACTGCACAGCCCCTTTATTCATAGTTTCAGTGTATAAACTAATTAAGTCAACTGAAAGCAGCAGTCTGTTCCCCGAGCCTTGTTTTTCTAATATGCGGGATCAGATAGAACTGATTGCTGCCGTCCTCCAAAATATCCAGTCTGACTCGGTTTCACCTCCTTGGCTGGGTTTTGTACCTTAACACCAAGCAAAGTTCACTGATTTTTTTAATTGTCCAGAAACCTCCTTGCAAAATTGAAAAGGTCTCTGGAAAATGTCTTTTGAGCTGCTGAGGCTGAGAGCCAGTGTGTTGCAGCTGTGCTGCATTCATTATCACTGGCTTACTTGGGGCAGGAACCCCATCACTGTTTAGTTTATGCATTGCTGGGTAGGGAAAAACAAAAAAAAAAAGGTGGCAAAATGCCTGGGGGAGGATATCAGCAAACTCTTCACTCCTGCCCCACCATGGGAGGATGTGAGGATGGAGGACAGCCCTGCGTGGCACCAGCTGCAGCTGGCAGGCACAGTGTCCCCTCTGGCCAGGGGAAGAACGGCTGCACAGCGACATACAGACTCATTTTTTATTAACACTTCATATGAGCAGAGGCTGTGTGAGCCCCGGAGCAGTGGAAGGAACCCCACTGGCTGTGTGAAGCAGCAGTGGAGGCAGCAGCAGTAGCATCAGCCTGTCGGGAAAGGATTTGAGAGATTTGGTGTCCCCACTTGTGTCTTGGTCACTGCTCAGCTCAAGTAAAACCAGAGCCAAGTAAAACCAGACAGGGACCCTAAAAACCCTCTTAACCCTGTCTGAGAGCTACTGTGGTATGTCCCAGGAGGACAGGTTTGCTCTGGCATGCAGCCCTGGGAGGGCAGTGCCAGCAGCCCCTCACCACCCTCCCTGGAAGGGAAGCAGCAATGGAGGAGATGCAGCTGCTATTGGACCTTCTCAGGGTACAAAGGGAGCTGGAATTTCCATTCTTTTCCCATGTGGAGCTCTTGGCTGTGGCCAGCACAGTGTCCAGGGGACATGTGCCCCTTCCAACTCTTTGTTGCTCCGCAAA
Organism: Acridotheres tristis; assembly: GCA_037013685.1. Lineage (NCBI taxonomy): Eukaryota > Metazoa > Chordata > Aves > Passeriformes > Sturnidae > Acridotheres > Acridotheres tristis. The sequence continues at coordinate 20,238,855 of CM072899.1, read as the reverse complement.
CATGCAGCAATAATTGCTTTGGTTGCTTTCTTAGCAAATATTTCTACCGATCTCATTTTGACAGAATGTTTGTGGGGAGTAAACACAATGGAGGCCCAAATATAACAAATCTATGAGTGAGAGATGATCTTCTCTAGCTCTAGCCCCAGTCTGGGGGCTTTTATGCTGCTGAATGCAGCGGCTGGAGCTTATGCCCCTCCAGATGCCACGGCTTCACTGCTGGCATTGTCCTGGTACAGGACGTGTGTGAGATTTGGGACAGGGGGAGAGGGAGGGGTGGGGTAGGGCTGTGTCCTGCCCAGCAGAGCTCAGAACATGCAGGGACTCTCTGTAATTCTTCCATGAGAAATAGCAGGGCCTCGAGATGGCAAACAGAGCAGGATGTGAGGAAGGCAGCAGGGCAAGGAGTGCAGGACAGGGACATGGCAAACCAGCAACCACCACAGAGAATTTACCAGAACTGAAGGAAGTGCTCCCAAAGGCTCTGCTGTTTGCTAGTCTAAATCTGCTGGGATAAAGGTTTTTTTTAAAAAAGCGGTAATACTGTAGGAAAGTGGCAGAGACTCTTTGCTGCTGAGGGATGCTGGCACAGCTGAGGCCCCCTGCCTTTGTGAATTCACCGACCAGGACTCGTACCCTGGTACCTTCACTGCAAGCCAAAAATAACTTTTATATGCAGCTGAGAATCCTGTGTTTTAGCAAACTGCAGACCTATTCTGGGCTCCCAGGTGAAGGGACACACTCGTTCCTGAGCAAGAAGGATTTAATGACTTAGAAACATCAGTTTATCCTATCCAGCCTCACCAAACAAAGCACAAAAAATACAACTATTGATAAATACCCTTAGGGATAAGTATCAGGCTGGAAGAACTACATGAGTTAAAAGTTAACTCCTCCCTTTTAATGGGGATCAGTTAATCTTGAGTTAATACAGGCTGGAAATTAGAAGACACTTAATAGTAATGTGAGGATAAAAATTCTGGAGCACCTTGTGAGTGCAGAGGTGGTTTGAAAAGCTCGTGGAAGGATCGTGCAACTGAGTAGAAAATAATGAAGGGAGAAAATGGCTTTTTGTTGTGAGTCCTCAGGGATCTGGTGGGCTGCTGTAGTTGGAAACAGAAAGCACTTTTGGTTTTTCCCCTGCTAGATTCCTAGGGTTATCTGTGGGGGTAAGAAAAAAAATCCTGTTGGTGGATCATCTAACTTGTGGGTATTGAGTTGTTATTCTTTCCCATCCTCTCAAGCACAGAAGATTTGTCTCAGCCAGAAACAAGATGCAAGTGAGATTTGCTAAGTGACATTAAAATCCTGGGGTCTGACTGGTGGTGCTGCCCAGTGTCCTCACAGTATAGGCAAGGTCAGGGCTGGGTGGCAGCTTCTCACTTGCAGACCTTGGCCTTGGCAGAGGGTGCCAAGAGCTGGTTGTGGTGTCCTGCTGTGTGCAGGGACGTGGGGCACATCCCAACCACCACCAGCAGTTGTCACTGGCCAGATGGGTGTCTGGGCACAAACACACCAAGAACCCACCCCCGATGACTTCTCTGACTGCGCGTGTCACGAGCAGAGGAGCCTGGACCCTTCCTGCAGGGCATGGCGCTACCACGCCTGGGGCGGGTAAGCAGAGACCCTTTGTGCCCATGACACCTCTTGCCCAGCTGCAGGCAGATGTTGGGCCTCGGCTCGGCTGTGTCACCCCGCTGTCCCCTCCCCTAGCCCAAGGTCTGTGCAATCATCTCGCATCCAGGGTTTGGTGGAGAACTGGCGTGTAAACGGTTTTTTTCTAACCTGTGACTGAGGGAGGTGTTGGGACACGTTGACGTGCTCGGCGCAGGTGACACCAAGGGGCATATACTCAGTGCCAGCGCCAGCACAGGGTGCGGCCGCTGTCCTGCTCCTGTCCTGCTCGCTGCCAGGCCCGCCCGCTCTGGCTCCTGCCCTGAGGAGTGGTTAAACACACTGCGGGCACTGCGTGTACACCCAGAGGGTCCCAAGAAATTATATATTCGCCTTCTTTCCACAACAGAGAAATAAAATCACAGGCTGATATTTCATTTATTAAAGTATGTATATTTTTGTAATAAAATTCCATGTAGCACCACACAGGGATGTGTTATCACACATCATAAACGTTCTAGCTCTCCTGTGAATTTCCTTGGTCCCCTGTTAGCAGCCCCGGGGCTGGTTGTATGGCCTATTTCTGCCTGTTCTGTCACTGCCATAGCACTTTTGTGGCCTCTCAAGTGAACACCCTGCACTCTCCAGGCCATTGTCTTTTCTTGCTGTTACATGGTACAAACCCAGAATATTTAAAGCATGTTTTGTTTCACATCAGGCTGCTCTAGAAAGAGCTCTTCACCGATTGTAAAGTAATTATGGAGGACAAGTTTCACTCAGTCCCAAAACAGCCTGGCATCAAATTCTCAGCTGAAATAAACTGCTGTCTTGCCATTGCCCTGAGGACAAAGCAACCGGGATGGAGAAGCAGCAAATCCCAAGTGGGAGCTGTGAATGTGGCAGAAGAGCTCAGTCATAAACCTGACGGTGACTTAGACTAATTTATTTTATTTCATTTAATTTGTTGTGTTATTTCATCTTATTCTGTTGCTTTTACTTTATTTTAGAAACTGCTGTGAAGGCTGAGGTTAGTGGGGCCTCTCAGAATATTCAGGTCAAAGCAGTTAATTATTTAAACCAAAGACAGAGCTTTCTTCTGAGCCCTTTTAGGTTAGTGGTGAAAAATAACCTCTGGTTGAAGCTGGGAAAGCAGGAGATGAGGATCATGATGTTGCACTGTGGATGTTCTGCACGAGGATGACCTGTTCCTTTGTGCCTGCACAGCACATGGAAAGAAACGTATAAGAGGCAGGAAGTCAAGGTGGTTTTGGCACAACTCAGCTGCAAGCAGACATCCCCATCCTGTATCCTTATGGGCTGGTGAAATGGCTCCTGAACATCACTTTCTGTAGCATGTCCTTCTGTTGCTGGGGAGGTTGCCTGGAACATTCTTGCAGAAATGCACCTCCTTCCCATTGTTGACTTTGGTGACATAGTCCCAAATATCCTGATATCTTTCTCTCTAAAACCACAGAAAGGGTAAAATTAATCTCTGGTCAATGGTTAGTGTTAAGTTATAACATGCTAACTCAAGCTCAGTATAACTAAGCCCAGAACTTACAATAGAATCATGGCAATTAGCGTTTGTGGGAAGGAACACATCACCGCTTTAAATGAAAACTGTTTTGCCATTAGCTCAAAGTAGCTTGTAAAAGCTTTCACTATGACTAAGATCTGCAGTAACGTTGGAGATCATTCAGCCAAAGATTATGCTATAATGCCTATTTATGGCTTTAGCATTTTAAGGTTTTTGTGAAGTAAAGCAGCAGGGATGAAGTGGACTCCCTCGCATCTGCTATGCCTTGGAAGAGAGCACGTGCCTGCTCAGGAATAAATTAGGAGTTACATATTCAATCAAGAATACATGTGTAAGGAGTTAAGAAGAGTTGAATGCTAAACTCTCATCCACCACTCCACAGGCATAAACAGAGCATGCTACAGTCACTTTGTATGGAGAAGACAACTTTGCTGGCATCCCACTGCAGCATTCCAGAGCCTCTCACCAAAAAAACCGTGGCTGGCCTCATCCCAGAGGTGGGGAAGGAGAGGCAAAAGGTGCTCTTAGTTCAGAGTTGTCCTAGATGTACTTTATATTCTTCCAAGAGGGAAGTAAATCAGTGTTTGTACTGAAACATGGGCTGTGGACGTGCAGCTTACACAAGGCTCCACAACTCAAAGATGAACCAAGTTCAGACCCACTACATTTCTTTCCTGGGGAGATGCAAAGAGGATTGTGATGGCAATATCCTTCCTTAGGCAGGCTTTGTTTGCTTTTTTCTGGCAAAAGAGATATTTTCTAATAAGTAACTGTTCTTTCTTATGAGCTAGCCATTGTCAGTGTCCAGAGGACATAAAATAGATCGTATCTGCCCAAAAAAAATTCACAAAAATAATTTTGTTTTCTTTTCTGGGTAAAAGGAGGAAGATGGCTTCTAAATTAGAAATTGAAGCCCTTCCAGAATTGCAATATAAGATACAAAACCAATCACTCTTCACACCGTTACCTCCTACTCCATGAGCTCCTACTACCAAAAAAATTGGTTGTTGCCAACTGAGCAGAGTGAATAATCTGCAGTTTCATATTTGTTAGAGGAATTTTTCCTTTTTCTCTTTTCATAATTTGTCAAGGAGATTGATTTGCTTGAATATGTTTTTTTCCAAACACGTGCAGAAACCATTCTGGAAGTAACTCTCGCTGTAGATCATTTGTGAGCAATTTGTTGCAAGAAGTCTTCAAACATTTGTCCCAAGTCCCTTCATTGTATATATGAAGCTGCATCACGTGTCTATTTCTGTGAACAAAACATCAAAAGAGCCAGTTTTGAGTGTTCTCCCTGAGAACAATTACAATTATGCACAATTTCACCATTTAAAAATTACTTCATTCCTAGAAATAATGGCAAGATTCTCCTGGTTATTGTAACGCTTGAATGAAAAATAAGGCTGTATTGGAACCCCAGCTGAAGAGTCTCACCAGGACCATGCTGGACCCAGTGCAAAGCTCTTACTTCTCCATTTTTTAGATGGAGGAAGCTGCCCTTCTCAGACTGTAAAACACTGTCTTTTAAGAGAAAAGTTCAAAGGAATGATTGCACTTTTCAATGGGATCTGGGTTGGGTACCTGGTGTCCTCTTACACAGAACAGCATTGGAGTGACTCTGACAATATGGAAAAGGAGGTAAAAGTCAAACCCTGAGTGCCACGGTACACCAGGGCTAAGGAGCTTTAGAATTTCAAATCCAAGTCTCTCAGTTGGCCTGAAATGTTTGCTTTGAAGGCACCTGTAAAATAGAGGCTTGGCTCTGGTTGGTGTGCTGGGGAAATGCTTTGCTGCTATTCCAGCTACAGTAAACAGCTGCTGCAGCTGCCACCCCAGAACTCTGTGATGTGAAGCTGGGAAAATGGAAATGAAAAAATTCATGGAATTCATGGATGATGATGTTTGTGATTATAAATGGGGCACGGATGAGCACCTCTTCCATTGTTCCTTACTGTTCACTATGAAAATAGGAAGACCTTGAAAAACAATAAAAAATTTAAAAAAAAATCCACATAGAAATACTGCTAGTGAGAAACCAATTACCATTTTTTCAGATATGAATTTTGGAATAGAAGTTTTATTTTATATTTGCTCTCTAATTTCTTCTGAAATTATATTTAAATCTGTCAGTGCAGAAAAGACAGTGCACTGTGTTCATGTCCTTCACCAGCAACATCTGAGGTGGATTGAAATGTTAATTCTCGCTGCTCATGAACAACTCCTCAGATAATGTTTGTGTCAGAAATAAGTTGTTGCTGTTAAGCATCAAAGTTCCCTCAACCCAAGGTTCAAATAATCAGTTTTAGGCTTGTCCAAGAAGCTGGGTGCCAGACGCAGCCCAGCCATAGGGATGGGGGAACCCCACCTGCCTTGCCAAGGTCAGTGGAACCCATACACACCATGAGAGCCCTGGCTGTGGCACAGAGTGAAATCACCGTGAGACATTCAAATGAGATAATTATATTGTGGTGGTTTGCATCTCATTTTGGTGACTTAGTTGTACTCTGCCAACACAGTGCTGGAAATCAATACTGCACAGCTCGTCCCCTACCATGTCACACTGCTGGCCCTTCAGAGCGAGATGCTGCTAACTCTGTACTCAGAAATCATGTCCCTCAAGACAGGAAAATTATTATGAAGCTGAACAACAATAATTTACACCTAGAAAAGCTTCCTACTTTTCCTTTCTTTTCTGTTTCCTAGAACAGGGAACTCTTGGACGGTTGTCTGCTGAAGTGAAATTTTATTCTTTGGCAACAGCAAATAAATCCATGTTTCTTCCGCTGAGTTGCTTAACTAGTGTGGTGCTGTACCCATGCTCTAGAAAGGCCTGTCCATTCTCCTTGGAGAAGGCAATACTGCACGAATGAGTAGAAAGTCTGCTTTGGAGCAGTGGCACAGCAATTTGTGCACCAAGTGATGTGTACAGTATTCCCCTTCCTGTTAAATGTGGATCTCAAACATAATAGAAACTTTAAATTTAGTTTTACTTATAGTTTATGCTGAATCACATAAAATGTTATCAGCTCAGGGGCACAGCATTATTTATTTGTACTTTTCACCACTGGTGCTAGTATTTTTTTCCCAGCAGCTACATGCTGCTACTTCACATTTGGTATCACACTGGGGATGCCAATGGAGTTCTAGGGCAAAGCAGTGGGGATGTGCTAGCATCAAATAAACTTAAAAAAAATTAACACTTTGTAAGAAGATAAGATTCTTTCCATGCATTTCCTGTAATTATTACAGAAACCTACAGTAGTATACATCAGAGGGGAAAGTTACTGTACTAAACAACCCCGAACTCTTCCTGCCTGCCGTTGAATCTGCATACTGAAATTGACTACACCCCTGGGAGGGCAGCAGTCCCAAATCCAAGCCCTGTTAGCTGCAGCAGGCAGGCTGCGAGCCCAGGCAGCCCCGAGGCTGCTCTGAGAACAGGAGCTCCTGCCCGCTCCCTACCTGGGGCTCCCTTGCACCCACTGCAGAATGGAACATTTGTTCGGCTCCGTTGCGCCAGGCTCGGCTTTGCTGGTGTGAAATAGCACAAAATGAGGTACACCATGTACTCCTATTCGAGAAAGCAGGTAGAATTTCTGTAATTACACCACAACTGCACAGCAAATACCAGGTAAATACAGAGCAACTGCATGTTCCTGCAGCTTACTTGTTAATTATGCACAGCTACTAACGAGTTCAAAGATATATTATCATTGCAGGATTTAGGTGCCTGCTAAGGTGGGTCATAATGGAATTCATGCTATTGAAGGCTTGCTTTTGTTGATTTTCCAGTGGAATGGGGAAGGGAAACAACTCACTTCATATGTCCAAAGGCTCAAGTGCATATTTTGTCCTGGTACAGCAGAGGCACACTACCATACAAAATAACATGGCACAATTAGGAAAACTAGGTGAATAACAAACAAAAATAATTCCAATAATAAATCACTCTTCAAATTCCATTTAGTAATCCTCCTAAGCAAATGTGTTTAAAATCACTGGTATTGCATGCAGTAGAACTGCTATGGGTTTCCTGGCCCAGTATTTAAACTTGTATGGGCTAAGACCAGAGGAAAATGTCATTTCACCGATGTCACTAGCAAAACTTATCAGATGCAGCAAGGACACGGCTCTACCCATGCAGTTTGCCTGAGTTCTTGAAATAGTGTATTTTTTTTATGGTATCAGGCATAGATCACCATGTAAGTGAGTTCATAGCCTATGCTAGCTCTCCTCTGAGCAGTATTTTGCAGTGCAGTATTTTGGACTACAACTTGTAACATTTAATAGGTATTTTAATAGTATTCAATAAGATAAAATTAGCCTCTCTATAAACATTGCTCTTCTCCAAAGTGAAGCTTCCCTTTAAATTATGACTCCACGATGGTTATTTGGTCAGCCATATATATTGACTTGTACAACCCGTGTTGGATCACCTGAGGTTTTCTTTGTAATTTTTTTCCAGTTTCATTAATCTCATATTGATTTTCTCCCTGAAAGGTGTCATCAATGTTTCTGAGCCTTTTTCCTATTGAAGTTCTTGAGCTATTTCTTCCAAAAAATGTGAAGTGTCTATTGCAAAGGAAAATGTTGGTCTTTAGGGATTGTAGAATCAGGACGAACAGTCAAAATAGTCAACTGTTATTTTCTGTTGCTTATGGAAACCTGAAGTACAGAATAAGACCCCACTGAAACTGGCTGTGCATAAGTGCAGACAAAAACAGCAAATAACTGCAGATACAGAATGACTGTTGGTTTGAATGGGTTTATGTTTAGATAATGTACATTGACTTCAAATAAAAGGGAGCTCTTCATCTCCAGCACTGTGAACAGGGCAGTCTAACTGAGGCTCCTTAGCACAGCTACTGCAGCTAATGGGATCCTCTGAAGATGGAAATCTGGATCATAAGGAGGATGAAAAAACATACCTTGTTTTCTTTCACTCATTTTACTCCCTCCTCAGTCTACCCTTGAGCCTCAAGAACTGTTTGTAGGCTCTCCCAGAATACAGCCATCTTCCAAAGTGAATGCAAGTTATGGTTCTTCATGCCCAGGCTCTGCTCTTGTTCTCTCTGAAATCTGCAGCGAGATTGTTGCTGTCTTCAATAGTACCAGGCACAGGTTGACCAGGCCTTGAAAGTCCCCTAAACAAAAAAGAGGTGATAGTACTGAATGGGAGAGATACTCATTAATAACTATTTAGAAGAACATGGTTTTCTTGAAAGGCTAATTATCTTGAGAGCTACCCATTCAAAAAAAAGTCTGATCAATGGGAGAACAAATTAAAAATTAAGAATCTCTCATAAAACCAGACAGTGGAATACTCCATTCAAGAGGACAGTCACAAATTATAAGAAATGTCAACATATCAAGTGGCAGGAACTTCAAAAGGTAATTTTCCCCTTCAATTTCATATGCATTCCTCATGAGCAACATCAAGAAGTATAACATGCTAATACCTAATAACAGGATAAGATTCACTAATTTACAAACGGAATAACTTAATGTGTATCAAAGGAATAATTTTCTCATTTCATTCTCTTTTTTAGATCTAACACTAAGCTGGGTATTATCAAGTAGGCTGGGTATTATCAAGTAGATCAAACTGCATAGATTACAAGTCATCATTAAAATAGTAATTTTAGAATTAAGATTGCTTTCTCATCTAGGATGTCTCCTTTAGATTTAAGGAATAACATACCTTTTACCCTCATTATAAGATTTCAAAAAAGAAATCAGGAAGGTATCTTTGTGGACGTGCTGTTTTGCAGAGACAGACTTGTCATGATCTGAAACTCTGAAAATGTTGAGAACTGCAGAGGGAAGAGGTTACCCAGAGGGAGATACCAAACATTTGGCCAGGTAAAATCACAGCAGACCTAATCCAGTGTTGGTTCAGTCCTGCTTTGAGCAGAAGGCAGGACCTGATCTAAAAGGCCCCATCCAACCAGTATTTCTATGGTATAACTCAGATATAAGCCAGCAGTGTTATCAAAATCTTAATATAGATGATGTCAAACACAACTAACTTAATAGTTCACACACTAGAAAAGAGGAAGAGGACACACTTCTCCAGCTGGCTTGTTTTCTCAGAGCCAACTCCTCACCAAGAGGGCACACCAATGCAGTGTGTCACACACTGGTATCACCCTCCTCTCCACATATCCCAGCCACAAACATGGTGTGTTGTGATGCCCCTTTAATGGGGAAGGCCAGGCTGTTGGAATTAATGGCAGATGGAGCAATATTTGCATTGGGAAAAAACCCAACCTCATGCTGCCAAAACATTAATATTTCCACTTTCTTGGAAATATTCTGCCACTTTCACCGCTACATGTAAATTTGTCATGTAAATATGACTTCTTCCAAGGAAACGGGCATGTTTCAGCAGGCTTTGTGAGGACAAGGACCTCTCTGCACCTTCAAAACTATTTGCTTCCAGTCACAAAATTCAGAGCTGCAGCACTGTGGGGGTGATACTCGAGGTGACTTCAGTGAGAGACAGGAGCGAGCAGGGCTGGATTGGGCAGGCTGGCCCACAGTCGCCAGTCAGCAGAACCAGGTAGTCAGGACACAGTGAAATCCAGCAGGGAGTTACTTCTTTGGGTTTGTTTGCATATTTTTGCACACTGTATCTCTGTGAATGACTATGTTCTGTACACTGTGAGAAAAACAAGAATTTACTGATCATGCTTTATACCACAGAGTATTTTTCATAGCCTTATAATGTCTTTTATTAATTTCCTTTTAAAAACAGACTCTCATAATCCTTTCAAATTCTGCACCTATACAACATCAAAGCATTTCAGTGAAGTTTTCAGTCCATTTATATTCCAGTATGTCTTGGTTTGAAAAGACAGGTATGGTCTAAGGAAAGGCAGGAGCCCCTTTTCTGCAATGCAGAGTGCAACCCCCCTCCCTTTTCATTATTTTAGGTCCAAATCAGACGCTTTCAGGCAAGAGATATGGGGATAAGAATAACAGTTCTTTACTGGTATCTAACAAGGCAGAAAACAACAACAGCTATGAAAATTGGCAACAGAACAGAACAGTCTAGCTCCGCTCCAGTCCCTTCTGGCCGCAGGCCGTCTCCCTGTGCTCGGTTACCGGTGCTGTGGGGGCAGGGCAGGACCCGCGCAGTTGAAGAGGGGCTGGAGTGATGGCGGCGGAGGCCCAGAGGTGAGCGGGGATGGGAAGGTGACTCCCCCCCTCACGGTGTCGGTCGTGGTGCTCAGCAGAGTGTCCGGAGATAGTAGGGTGAGATGGGAGAGCAGCAGAGCGATGTCCAAAGGCAGGGAGCGAGGATCTCAGTGCTGGGATGGCAGGGGGAGATGCCAGAGCAAAGCCCAGGCTGTCTTTCCACTCCATGAGCCAAGCGAGAGAGAGCCCCCGCTCCAGACCCCTCTCCCACCTTTCCTTTTCCGGTTCCCCCCCCACCTCCCCCTCCACCCACCCCCCTACGAGAGAGCATTACCTGTGGTTTCAAGGTGTAGCCACAACTACTTAGCATAACAATGGGAGGAATTCCACAGAAAGAAAAAGGGAACAATCCAACCCCCAACATTATCCACCCCTGAATTTCTCCCATACTAATATGCTATGTCAAATTAAACTGTTACATTATATATACATACATGCAGTTAGAGACATAGGCACAGTACTATAGGTATTTCACCCTAATACAAGGTCTCCTTGGGGTATGCATCGGGTCTCTCCATTCTTTTGCATCACCCACCAGGTGCAACCTGGTCCTTGAGCGAATACAACTCCATGGATGGGATTGTCTTTGCTGGAGGCAGGATTCACCCAAACAGTTTTTCCTAGCATACCTCTCATGTGTACCACTGGAACCTTATCTCCATCTGATATTCCCAAGGGCTCAGATTGGGCAGGACCTGCTTGGTTAGTGGAACCTCGGGTGTTCACTAACCAGGTGGCCTTTGGTAGATTAATCTCCCAGTTCTTGAAAGTTCCCCCACCCAGTGCCTTCAAGGTGGTTTTAAGCAGGCCATTGCACCGTTCAACTTTCCCTGCAGCTGGTGCGTGGTAGGGGATATGGTACACCCACTCAATGCCATGTTCTCTAGCCCAGGTGTTTATAAGGCTGTTCTTGAAATGAGTCCCATTGTCTGACTCAATTCTCTCAGGGGTACCATGCCTCCAAAGAACTTGTTTTTCCAGGCCCAGGATGGTGTTCCGAGCAGTGGCATGAGGCACAGGGTAGGTCTCTAACCACCCAGTGGTGGCTTCCACCATGGTCAGTACATAGCGCTTGCCCTGGCGGGTTTGAGGCAGTGTGATGTAGTCAATCTGCCAGGCCTCTCCATACTTATATTTGGCCCATCGCCCCCCATACCAGAGGGGCTTCACCCACTTGGCTTGCTTGATGGCAGCGCACGTCTCACAGTCATGGATAACTTGAGAAATACTGTCCATGGTTAGATCCACCCCTCGGTCTCGTGCCCACTTATATGTGGCATCTCTGCCCTGATGACCTGAGGCATCATGGGCCCATCGAGCCAGGAACAACTCTTCCTTGTGCTGCCAGTCTAAATCTATCTTCGACACCTCTATCTGTGCCGCCTGATCTACCTGCTCATTGTGTCGGTGTTCCTCATTAGCCCAACTCTTGTGGACATGGGCATCTATGTGACGGACTTTCACAGGCAGCTTCTCTATCCTGGTGGCAATGTCTTTCCATTCATTGGCAGCCCAGACGGGTTTTCCCCTACGTTGCCATTCAGCTTTTTTCCACCTTTCCAGCCATCCCCACAGAGCATTGGCTACCATCCATGAATCAGTGTAAAGGTAGAGTTTTGGCCACTTCTCTCTTTCAGCAATGTCCAGGGCCAGCTGAACAGCTTTGAGTTCAGCAAGTTGACTCGATCCACCTTCTCCTTCGGTAGCTTGTGCAACCTGTCGTGTGGGGCTCCATACGGCTGCTTTCCACTTCCGGTTCATCCCCACGATGCGGCAGGAACCATCAGTGAAAAGAGCATAGCATGTTTCATCTGCTGGCAGTTGGTTATACGGTGGGGCTTCTTCAGCCCGGGTCACTTGTTCCTGTTCCTCTTTGTCTGCAAGACCAAAGTCTTCCCCTTCCGGCCAGTTGGTAATTATCTCCAAAATCCCAGGGCGATTCGGGTTTCCAATACGGGCGTGTTGTGTGATGAGGGCAATCCATTTACTCCATGTGGCGTCAGTGGCATGGTGGGTTGAGGGAACCTTTCCTTTAAACATCCACCCCAGCACTGGCAGTCGGGGTGCCAGAAGGAGTTGTGTTTCCGTGCCAACCACCTCTGAGGCAGCTTGGACCCCTTTATAGGCGGCCAAGATCTCCCTCTCTGTTGGAGTGTAGTTGGCCTCGGACCCTCTGTAACTTCGACTCCAGAATCCCAGTGGTCGGCCTCACGTCTCCCCAGGCACCTTCTGCCACAGGCTCCAGGACAGACCATGGTTCCTGGCTGCAGAGTAGAGCACGTTCTTCACATCTGGTCCTGTCCTGACTGGGCCAAGGGCTACTGCATGAGCAATCTCCTGCTTGATCTGGGCAAAGGCTTGCTGCTGCTCAGGGCCCCAGTGGAAATCGTTCTTCTTGCGGGTGACCAGGTAAAGAGGGCTCACAATCTGGCTGTACTCAGGAATGTGCATTCTCCAAAAGCCTATGGCACCTAGGAAAGCTTGTGTTTCCTTCTTGCTGGTTGGTGGAGACATTGCAGTGATCTTATTGATGACCTCACTGGGGATCTGGTGCCGTCCATCTTGCCACTTTACTCCCAGGAACTGGATCTCTTGGGCAGGCCCTTTGACTTTGCTCTTTTTAATGGCGAAGCCAGCTCCCAGCAGAATCTCAATGATCTTTTCTCCTTTCTGAAATACCTCCATTGCCCTGTCCCCCCACACAATGATGTCATCAATGTACTGCAGATGTTCTGGAGCTCCACCCTTCTCCAGTGTAGCCCGGATCAATCCATGACAGATGGTGGGGCTGTGTTTCCACCCCTGGGGCAGTCGGTTCCACGTGTATTGCACGCCCCTCCAGGTGAAAGCGAACTGAGGCCTGCACTCTGCTGCCAGAGGAATGGAGAAGAATGCATTGGCGATGTCAATGGTGGCGTACCACTTGGCTGCCTTGGACTCCAGCTCGTACTGCAGTTCCAGCATGTCCGGCACAGCAGCGCTCAGCGGTGGAGTCACCTCATTCAATGCACGATAGTCCACTGTCAGTCTCCATTCTCCTTCAGATTTACGCACAGGCCAGATGGGGCTGTTGAAGGGTGAGTGGGTTTTGCTGACCACCCCTTGGCTCTCCAGCTCACGGATCATCTTGTGGATGGGGATCACGGCATCTCGATTCGTCCGGTACTGCCGACAGTGCACTGTTGAGGTAGCAATTGGCACCTGTTGCTCTTTCACCCTGAGGAGTCCCACTGCAGATGGGTTTTCTGATAGCCCAGGCAGGGTGTTCAACTGCTTAATGCCCTCTGCTGCCACAGCAGCTATTCCAAAAGCCCACCTGAGTCCCTTTGGGTCTTTGTAATAGCTGTTCCTGAGGAAGTCTATGCCTAGGATACATGGTGCCTCTGGGCCAGTCACAATTGGATGTTTCTGCCACTCTTTCCCAGTCAGGCTCACCTCAGCCTCCAGCAAAGTCAATTCCTGAGATCCCCCCATAACCCCAGCAATTGAAACAGGTTCCTTCCCGACATGTCCCGATGGTATTAATGTACATTGTGAAACAGTGTCAACCAATGCTCTGTGTTCCTGTGGCTCTCATGTGCCAGGCCATCGGATCCACACCGTCCAAAAGATCCGGTTTTCCCGTGCCTCTCCCTGGCTAGAGGCAGGGCCCCTCTAGCCCTGGTTATTATTTCTCTCCTGGGCATACATACTAGAGGTTCCTTCAAGGGGATCTGACAGATCATCCTCCCTTCTGTAATACCCTGCACCTTGGTCATGGGAGGCTGAGGCTACCTTCACTTTAGTGGAGTTCCCTCTGTTGGTGTTCCCCTCCCTGAGTTGGCGCACCCGTGCTGCCAGGACAGAAGTGGGTTTCCCATCCCACCTTCTCATGTCTTCCCCCTGGTCACGTAGAAAAAACCACAGGTCAGCACATGGGGTATACCCTCTCTCCCTAGCTGGGGGGCGTTGGGCTCTACTTTTGGGGTCCATGACTCGCACTGATGCTGCACTGATCTTCCTCACCTCTTCCCTTATCTCCTTCATCTCCTCCTTAAACTCCTCTCTGAGGTCCTTAGCCACAGCAGAGACATGAGCCTGCATTGGGCCAGCCATCATACTCTGATAATTCCTGAGCCTGTTGGCAACAGAACCCACTGTCACTTGGTTGGTATCAGCATCAATCATTGCAATAAAGGAGGTATATCGAGATGGGCCCAGGTTTGCCAGATTCCATAACATCTGTCCTGTGCACCTGACCTTGTCAGGGTCATTGTCATGCTGTCCATCCCTCCCAAAGAGCACCTCTAGTACTGCCACTTCTCTCAGCTTTTGGATCCCTTCCTCAAGGGTATTCCAACGTGTTCTCTGGTGGTACTCCTGCATTCTTTCCCTGTGGACAAACCTCTCTCTCACGCTCATTAAAAGTCGCTCCCAGAGGGAAAGGAGACCTGTCTCCCTTACAAATACCTGGTCCACACCTGAGTCCTGGGTCAAGGGTCCCAAATTCCTTGCCTCAGTACCATCCAGTTGCACACCTGTACCCATAAGGTCCCAGACCCGCAGTAACCAGGCTGTAAAAGGCTCACGGCCCCGTCGTACAATGTCTTTTCGCAGGTTACGGAGACTCTCGTATGACAGGGACTCGGTGATGATCTCAACTTCTGGCTCCCCTGCTGGTTGTGAGGGGCCCCCTTCCTGACCCTTATCATCTAGGTGTCTTGTTTTCATCTTAGACTTCCTAGTTTCCACAGGGGCAACTGCTGCTGGCTGTGAGTGCCCTTGCAGTTCAACTGGAATGGACAGATGTAACATCTGTGGGTCCCACTGCTGCACCATCAGATTCTCCCTCTTTAAGGCAGGGGGAGGGTTTCTCACCAGCTGGGGAGAGGTACTCCTTCAGCATCTGGCCCATCTCATGTATCTCCTTTGCTAGCACCCCCACCCATTCTGGGTGGTTCCTTTCCGAGGTGGGCTGTGGGGCAGGGTCAAACTCTGGGGTAATATCCCTAGTCTCTGGGACAGGATCAGGCTCTGGGGTAACCTTCCTAGTCTCTGGAACAGGATCAGGCTCTGGGGTAACCTCCCTAGTCTCTGGGACAGGATCAGGCTCTGGGGTAACATCACTAATCCCTGGGGTAGGTATCAGGGTTGTTATCCAAGTCAATCTCCCCTTATCTCTGAATGTTAGAACAGGTTTAACAGGGATATAAGCAACACTAGCCACAATATAATGTCATTAGCCTTTAAAGTGGATTGGAACCCCTTGAAGACTGGTGGGGTGAACTTCAAAAACCCTGTGATGGGTTGAGAAAAAATTTCACGTGCTGCCACTTCCTCACAGTAAGTACCATTATTGAAGTAGCCCCAGAAACACACACTTAGAGTGCGATAGCTCTGAATCCATGTGGCCATCTTCCAGAGAAAATTAAAAATCCATGAATTCCTCAACTGATCAACCCACATAATAAACCGGATAATAGCCACAGTAACCTTGGTTATGAAACTCATGTTTAAAAAAGGGCTTGCAAATGGGAGAGATATAGCAGTGACCACATGGAGGCCAATCCAGGGTAAGCTGGACAGCATGGTGTCACCTACCACAAGCTTGGGTAATTCAAGAACTGTTATCCCCTTTTCTACCCCTCTCTCAATGCCCTCAGGCAATGCCCCACCTTGGGCGCCAAAATCTGTCTTGGTTTGAAAAGACAGGTATGGTCTAAGGAAAGGCAAGAGCCCCTTTTCTGCAATGCAGAGTGCAACCCCCCTCCCTTTTCATTATTTTAGGTCCAAATCAGACGCTTTCAGGCAGGAGATATGGGGATGTGAATAACAGTTCTTTACTGGTATCTAACAAGGCAGAAAACAACAACAGCTATAAGAAAATTGGCAACAGAACAGAACAGTCTAGCTCCGCTCCAGTCCCTTTTGGCCGCAGGCCGTCTCCCTGTGCTTGGTTACCGGTATTGTGGGGGCAGGGCAGGTCCCGCGCAGTTGAAGAGGGGCTGGAGTGATGGCGGCGGAGGCCCAGAGGTGAGAGGGGATGGGAAAGTGACTCCCCCCCTCACGGTGTCAGTCGTGGTGCTCAGCAGAGTGTCCAGAGATAGTAGGGTGAGATGGGAGAGCAGCAGAGCGATGTCCAAAGGCAGGGAGCGAGGATCTCAGTGCTGGGATGGCAGGGGGAGATGCCAGAGCGAAGCCCAGGCTGTCTTTCCACTCCACGAGCCAAGCGAGAGAGAGCCCCCGCTCCAGACCCCCCTCCCACCTTTCCTTTTCCGGTTCCCCCCCCCTCCCCTCCCCCTCCACCCACCCCCCTACGAGAGAACATTATCTGTGGTTTCAAGGTGTAGCCACAACTACTTAGCATAACAATGGGAGGAATTCCACAGAAAGAAAAGGGGAACAATCCAACCCAAAACACAGTAGTCAGTCAGGTGGTAGAACTGCAGGAAGTAAAGATGTCCAACCTCTCTGCAGTTCTCCTTGCTGCAATTATTGATCTCCGGGGAAACTGAGCCTCAAACACCAAAAAACCCTTCTGTGATGCCCAACTGTTTAGCAGAAGACAATGGGACCAGTCGGCTTTTAGTTTAAAAAGACAGCCATTGTCCATCCACTGAGGAAGAGCTGAGATTTATTTTTAACTTCACACTTTTCTACACATCATGACAAAAAGCTGAATAGTTCAATTTTCATTTAGGAGGACATTACAAGGCAAAGAAATAGTCTGATAGATTTTAGATTAGAGCTTCTTCTCTGAGAACAGGGTATGTTGCATTGTGGTCCCATGCCAGAGATAATCTTCTTTTTCCCAATACTATCAGCTGGGCCAATATGTTTTCAAGAATTGCTGCACTAAACTGAGAGTTCTCCAACATGATGCATCTGCAAATTTAGATTACTCTCCCTCTGTGGATGCTGAGATTAAGGAGTCATGAAGGTAATCTGCATCATAGTGATATTATAAGGATTGTTCTTAAATGGAAAAATATCACACATTTGTTTGTATTCTCCAACTTGAGGCATACCTTTTGGAAGTCAGTTTCTGATTACATGTTTGGGCAAATGATGCCTTATCTGCATGCTTTTCCCATGCATCATCCTGATCTGGGAACCTGAATGCCATAAGCAGAAAGTTATGTTAATTGTATAGGTTTGGCAGCCAGTGGAGTCCAAAACATATTCCTCAAGACCATCAGCCTCACAAAGTCTGCTCGAGAAGATGGAGATGTTCCGTACCTGTTAGAGGAATCACAGAAAGTGTTTGTTACAAGAATCTCCGACAAAGAGCATCTTGGCCTTATGGATATAACATATTTTTGTTTCCTAAAACTAAAACCCACTACGTATGAACTGGTACTGTAAGCACAAGTACAAGTAAAAAAGAGTTCTACTGTTGCTGGACTCCTCCTACTCAATTTAGACAGTCAGCAAAATTACTTTCTCGGTACTGAGTAAGAGTAAAGAATTGTTAACTGTGGTGTAACTGAGAGCAAAGACAAAGTCAAGTCAACAGGGTTTGCCTCAGCTTATGACACTTCAAAGAAAGCCTCTAAATTTGTGTGGAACATAAAAGTGAAAGTATAGAGAAAATATGTGCTACAAAAATAGAAGTTTCTTACTAAAGCAGTTTTTATGGAAATGCTCACAGTTGAGTTAGTGTTATTTGCTTCTAATTTGGGCTTAATTCTCCATACTGTACGTTAACAAACTTACACCACTTAATGCCAAGTGCCTTACACATTTTTCTTTAATTAAATTTCTCCAAAGAATCGCATTACACGAGCATTTGCCAACACAATAAGAACACTCAGAGATCCTGGGTAAAATCCAGGCACCCCTACAGTAACCAGTAAAATTCCCATTGAAGATACGATTTTACTGTACAGCTCTTTTCTATGTATGGGTAATAAAAATTATCTTGTGACTTACGAATTAAGTTTGTCAGTACACTATTCTAAGAACCTTAGTTCTGAATGAGCTCCACGCTGGCACTTACCACTTCCCTTACTTCAGAGTCCAATAATGTCTGTTTTCAGATATGTTTATAATTGCTGGAATATGCAGCAGAAGCCAGTTTAGACAAGCTTCCTGCCTGTGGACAGAGGTAGGTACTCAGTCTAATAATCTGCACTTTTACTGCAGAGTTTGAGCACAGGATTGCCTGCACTGAGCTCTGGGAGAAACCTGAACCATTAAAATTTAGGGATTCTCTTAACTGTTCACTAATAAGTTATAGGTGATTAGTACATGAAAGTGGTGCAAAAATTAAGATTTAGAACAATCTTTATGATCACTAATAGAAGATCAGGTGTAACAATTTACCTGCATTTCATTCTGAGTTATTTTTTTGTCTGTGTGAGATGCTGAAGTGGGTAGTTCTGCCAGTTTTCCTCTGACACGGGTTTTTAGCATCATTTTTTCTTCCATAACTTGGCCATACATCACTGTGGGATTTGATGTTTGGGAAAAAAATCAATTAAGGCTGCTCTAGGCCAGCACTGATCAGCAAGGGCACAAGCAGGAGGGTTTGAGCTGGTGCCTGCTGCTGCTATGGCTCTTGGGACGTCACCATCCTGCAGCTGCAGGGAGGACAGAGGGCTGCTCATCTGCTTCATTGAAAAGTTACTTTCCTAAGCGGTGGTTTTTTTCAGCTCTAAGATGTTACCTAGTTACCAGCAAATCACAGCATGGTAACCACTCAGAGAATTCTGGGGTTTATTTACAACAAGGTAAGTGACCCTGAATAAGTCAGGCTGGGAACACTTAGTCTGTCCAGTTGTACAACAGGATGAGACTCAGACAAAATTTATTTGAAGTGTTAAGATTAAAACTGTGGTATTAAATTAATTACCATTAGTCTTGACAACACTAATGCTATTTAAAATCTATTGACCTGGTTTAAAATTAAACTTCACATTCCCTTCACCTGCAACCCAGCCCTGAGACTGCCGAAGTCTGCATTGTCCAACCCATGCCAGATTTTCCCATTTGGTTGAAAGATTGTTATTAATACACCACAAGTGGGTATAAAAAAAAAAAAAGGAAAAGTGAGATTACCCAATTACCCAATTTTGCAAACAACCGTTTGCTTGCTTCAGTTTTGAGAAAGATTGTCCAAAATTTAATTTCCTGACGGGGCTTAATCCTCCCCTTTTGTGGCTCTGGACCATCCATCCTTCCTGCCTCCCCCAATGCTGGCTAAGCGGGGTTGCTAAGCGACATGTTCTTCTCTTCTGTACTTTAGCAGAGAGGAACAGATCAAAGACACCCACAGTCTTGAATTATTTTATAAACGAATTTAAAGAGACACTCTCCTGTGCAGTATTATGTGGGGGGAGATCAAAAGTTGCTGGGTATAATGAGAGTAACTGGGGAATTAAACTGATGTCTTCTGGAAAATAAGAATTCTCTCATAAATGACAGCTATGTAGTATTTGTCTTTGTTGTTGTTGTTGTTGTTTTGGTTTTTTGGTTTTTTTTTCAGAACTAGATTTCAATTTTTTAATGCTAATTAATGTTTCTAGTTTCATGGCAGTCAAGACACTGAGCACAGGCCAGGCTGCACATGTGTACAACTTTCAGAAGTCAGGGTTTCTGTCATCGAGTGACAAGCTTGCGGGGTTAACTCTTTCCATCTCTTGCAAAAGAAATTATCTATTATCCAAAAATATTTAATTCGTTAATTTTTAAGCGTTTTCCTGACTGATGTTAGGCAAGAAAGCCACAGGATAAAGTTCAAGTGATGCATCTTTGAAAGATTAAATGAAGATAAGGAAGTAACCTGTGTAGATCAGGCAGAAAACCTATGACATCAACATCTCAGACCTTGCTGAAAAAAAAAGAAAACCAAATGGCTAACCTGTAATTACAAAAGCTGGGAATACACAAGTTTAAACGTTACCTCTTACAAGTCCTTCATTGTCCTGGTATCAGCTCAGCTTGGCTGAGCAGTTTGTAGGAGCAGGCTGGCAGCTGAGGCAGTTCTTTGCCAGAACAGAAAAGAGGGGAATTATTTGCCCTCGTATCTACTCAGTTTCAAATACCATCAACGATGTAAAAGGGAAAAAAGTACTTGGTAACAAAGTGCAAGAATTTTTCATGGCTTTTCACCTCCAAACCTGCCATGGCTGGCACAGTCCTCAGAAAATTGAGAGACACACAAAAAACACACTTAAAGCCTTCCTCAGACAAGCAAGACAGACTATTTATGTAGAAAGTTGTCTTGGGTGCAAAGCAGGATGTAACCAAAAGTATGTATTCTATCACCATCTGTTGAAACCTTATCTCTGGAGGAGATATCTCCTGTTAATGGGCCATCTGTTATAAGAAGGTGGGACAGTGTTCTTTATCTTTTCCACAACCCATCCTTCCTCTAGGGAGATATCAGCTGTTAAGGGCCATTGGGTCTCACTGAATGACTGATAAAATTACATCATCCCACTGAGATGCTCCACCCAGGGGGAGGAGCCAAGCCTTTCTTACCCAGATAAAAACTGAAATTTGGAACATCAGAGTAGCTTTTTTCCACTGGATTCCAGAGGAAAACCAGACTTTTCCACATCACTGGACCTTCGGAGGAAAACTGCACCTTTTACAGGGGCACTGCTTCAACAGAACCACATTTGTCATCCAGAAGGATGCAGCCACCATTTAAGGGGACTGCTGCCAACACCCTGACTGACTGACAGGGGTGCCAGGTTGTGTTCTGACTTTGTCAGTGTCATGTTGTTTGTATTACTGCATTTTTATTTTAATTTTCCTAGTAAAGAGCTGGTATTCCTATTCCCATATCTTTGCCTGAGAGCTCGTTAATTTCAAAATGATAATAATTTAGAGGGAGAGGGTTTACATTTTCCATTTCAAGAGAAGCTCCTGCCTTCTTTAGCAGACACCTGTCTTTCAAATCAAGGCAAAAGTAAAACTCTTAGGTCAGATGGCTGCAAAAAAGGCATGTAAATTTTATCCCACATGCATATCTCATTGCTCTGTACCAGCTACATGAGCTGCACAAAAAAATGTCTCCTTTAAGGCTGTTTCAGGGGCTTGCACAGGCAGAGATGTCCTTGTAGCTCCAGGCACAACATCACTGGGGAACGGTATGCACAGAGGATCATGCTCTCTTCACCATGTGCCTAGTCACAGAGTGGAGCAAGCTCCTCACTCTTGTCCTAGGCCAGCAAGCACACATCAAACTGAGGGTAGAGTAGTGCAACTAATACAATGTAGGACTATAAAGGGATCAATCTCATATAAATTTTCACCAAAAAAAACCCAAACAAAAAACCAAACCAAACAAACAAACAAAAAAACAAAACAAAAAAAACAGCATTAGAATTTATTTCCATGCATTTTATTTTCCAGTGAGAAAACAAGCCTCCCGTTTCTTCCTGCATCATTAAAAGTCTTTGCAAAATACTGACTGCTTAGGTTTGGCATGTAAAATCCACTGTACTACAGCTAACCTACATTCTCATAAAAGCATGTTTTTTAGAAGAGGGCTCAGCCAGCTTCCCCATTTGTAAATATCAATTACACAGGCAAGATACGTGCTTCACTCTCAATGACAGAGTGTTTTATGTATAAACATCTTGACCAGCACTACACTGTCAGTGGATAGCAGATTCAGTGTGTTTTGGCTGAATTTCTGAAGGGGAAAACTGTGACTCTAAATATTTTTTCTGGAGAATGGATTCCTCCACACACTATGAGCATCTTGTAAAGAATACAAGTAAACATTTGAGAAGGAATTTGATGCTTATGGCAGGTATTGATTTGCCAGCCTTGGAAACTGAACTCCCTTGGACTCACTGCACAGCACAGCTCTGGCTGTGTGAGCTCTGCAGGCTGGCCATATTCCCACCACACCACTGCTCCTGCTGCAACAGTGAGGAGAGAGTCAGAGAACTCCAGAGCTGAATGGCTTGGAAGCGATCTCAAAGATCATCCAGTGCCACCCCTGCCATGGGCAGGGACATGTTTCACAATGCCAGGATCTTCCAAGCTCTGTCCAACCTGGCCTTGGACACTGCAAGGGATGGAGCAGAGAGAGTTTCTGTGAGCAGCCTGTGCCAGGGCCTCACCACCTTCACAGCCAAGAATTTCTTTCTAATATCTAACCTAAACCTGTCCTCTGTGAGTCTGAAGCCATTCTCCCTTGTTCTGTCACTCCAGGTCCTTGTAAATAGCCTCCTTCTATTTTTCTTGTAAGCTCCCTTTAGATACTGGAAGGCTGCAATTAGGTCTCTGAAGCTTCTCTTCTCGAGGCTCAACAACCCCAATGCTCTCAGCCTTTCCTTGCAGTAGAGGTGCTCCATCCTTCTAATCATCTAGGTGTCTTCCTCTGGACTTGCTCCAACAGGTTGATGTCCTTCCTGGCTGTCTTTCCAGTCAGCTTGTTAGGATCTGCATTTCTGGCAAGTTTATTCAAACATCCTGACCATGCTGTGTTCAGGGGTACAGTTTAATTGAGCTATTATTTTATCTTAAAGGTAAAGTGTTCTGAAGTGGCATTGTTGTCAGAATTTTAGTTAATTTTTATTAATATTGGTAGAATTTTGTTTAATGAATGTAAATAATTTTGATTCGCTGCTTCTCTTTCCTTACTTCCAGAATGCTGCAAGAACCTGCACTGCAGCCTGGGCTGCTGAATCCCAGAAGTAAGAGCCAGGGCTGGGCTTGGGCCTGGGAACAGGAGATGATGCTTTTGACATGTGGGAGGGCAGTGAAAGCCTTTGAGAACATTAATAACATTACTTGATGCTTCTACAGTGCTGTGCCTGTGCCTGCTTAAAGCTCAGCATAGACCATGAGTAATTAGTGATCTGGATGTCTCTGAAATGATCAGCAGCAGCATTTAAATCATCATTAAAATACAATTAACAACACTTTAAACAGAATGCTGTCGTTGAGAGAAGTCTAATTGGTGGCTCGTGGGCCAGTTCTGGACAACAGGAGGATTGTCTGCTTCTCCAGCTCAAGGAGCACCCTGTCCCAGGAGTGGTGGCCGTGCCTCTGGGACATGGGAGAGCCATTATGCGACAGGAAAGGCAACAGCACAAAGTAGTCCTTGTGTACAGGCCATGACTTTGAAAAGTCTGGATTTATGGACCTCATTTCATCCTGTGTGCTGATCCAAGCAGACGCAGCCCCAGAACAATATACTTTGCAATTCAAATCAATTTAATTTTTTTTATACTTCCATGTTAGACTCTGCAGCAAGACCTGTAGGGATGAAATAAGGGCAGATCATGGTAAGACAAATAACTGAGTGATCCCCCTCTACAGGGGGCATGCTGGCAGACCATGCTGCTGTGTGTTTGGCAAAGACAAAGAATTTGGTTGCTGTAGCAGACTGAAAGTGAGGGTGGGGCTTGGATGGTGCTCCCAAACCTGGAAGTCCTACCCCACATTTAGGCAGATAAATATGTTACTTCCATGCCTGAGATACTTGTGTTAATTGCATAAATGCCAGCAAAAATCACATGTTTTTAAAGTGCTGGAAGTGTAAATAGCTGCTCTTCTGAAATAGCCACAGTAGATGTATTTTCGCTCAGATATGGTCCTGCAATATCACTGATAAATGCATTTTATCTGTTATAATATCAAGTTGTAGCATTCTATTAGTATCTTTTTATAATATTATTGATGTTCCTGTGAAAACTGCAGTAGAATACGCTTTAAATACTGGCTTTTCGTACATCTCACACAACTGCCACAGGAATAGCACACTTCTGTTCCAGGTTTTTGAAGAAGCAGTGCTACTGCTCCCCACCAGCTCCTAGTGCCTGCTCCATAATGGCCTTATTATTTATGCTTTTTCTCTTTAAAATTCAAGTTTAGAAATTAAAATTTTCATCCTTTTGTTTCTTAAAACGTATCAAAGGCAGCGAAGTGCCCAGATGTAATCTGTGTAGTTTGTGCTGTGGCTGAGCATCCACTGCTGTGAAAGTGATGCTTGTTCTCTGAAAGGAGGAATTCTTTCAGGCAGCGTCATTGCCTCCTCCTCCTCCAGCATGCTTCTCCCAGGTGCTCGGAGGACTCACTGACAGTCATTGCCCAAAAAGTTTGCTGGAGCAACACCATCATTTACCCCACATATGCCCAGGGCCAAACTCCTCAAGGGTTGGCCTCTATGGACAATCAGAAATTTTGAGTTTGAGCATAGCAGTGCCTCTAGTAAAGTATGCTACCTTTTGAATAATCTTTTATTTGGATTGGTGGTGCCTAGAGAGCTGATGCTGATTGAGAGACCCATAAGTGTTTTAAATAACTCAGTGAGGTGCCTTCTACATGCACATCTTTGTCCTAAGAGGAAAATGCTCTATCTGAAGTATCATGGATAATTGAAAGAAGTTATTGTATGCTTAAGCAAGATGGTGTTTGTTGGTATTTTATGGAGACACCTGAAAATAGAAAACTTCCTTCTATAAATGTTGTGTGGTAGTGTAGAGTTTAATTGCAGCCAAGAGACAAGAAAAGGATGTTGCACATGGTAGCAAATACGATGATAGAAAATCAGAGCAAGACTGCAACAAGTGACAAATTTTATCCCAAATACTTTTTTAAACCTCAACAATTTTTCTTCGATTTCTTTTATTTTTGCAACTTTTTTTTGACTAAGTGACAGGCATGCCTAGAACTATGAGCCCTGAAGTAGCAATGCAGAAAAGCACTTGCCCACTGGGTGAGCCCATGGCCACTTGCAGACCTAGTAGTGAGGTGAAGGCTGGGAGCTCTTCTACAGCAGCAAGAGTGGGAAAGGTCTGGGGCAAAAGCTCCACAGCAAGATGCATCAGGCTAAGGAAAGAGGAGAAATATTAAGGGAAATCACATCAAACAAGTGTTTCCCATAGATAACGTATGTATCTATTCCTCCCACGCAGATGTACCTTAAAGGTCACAGTGGCTAGTCTGTTCCACAGCCTGTGTCCATGTTCCTCTTGCTGTGGGACTGACTTTTGTTAACAGAGGAACCAAGACTAAACTGATAACATTCATCTCTGTTCTTGCTCTGACATGGTTATTCGTTAGTTCTTCCTAATGACTGTTCAGTTATTTCCTTTGAGGGAGCCACTCCTAATTCTCTTCTGTTCAGGCTGCATAATGAGTCACTGACTTTAATACCAACCACTATTAACCCTTCCTTTATACAACCAACATCTGGGAACTGTGGAACACATCGTGTCTTGGTGCTGAGGAAGAAGACTGATGAATCCTGCAGGCTTTCTGCTGCTGGTTGATGGAAAAAACAATTTGTTTGCCTCATGTCTTTGATTAATTTCTTTTTAAGTCTAGCTTAATCTACCTGCTTTCCAGAGTAATTTTTTTCCCCATAAATTTAACTTATTTTTCATAGTCTTCTTGTCTGGCCAAACTTTTAATTTGTATTAAGTAAGTTCTGGAAGTACCTTGTTTCCCCTTATGCTTTTCCTCTCTCTCTTCTCTTTGGGGAGGGAGGGGTGTGTTTGTGGCTGGTCACAAGCCAGCAGTGCTCAGTTCTGCTGCGCCTCCCTGATTCCAAGGATGCTGACAGCCAGGCTCCTGGTGGCACGTGTTCTGGACTAGTTTTCTTCCTAAACAACAAAACAGAAAAAAACACAAGCAAGTTATCATCTTCTATTTATAGATGATTTACCATTCCTAAGACTATTAAACCTAAAGACCCTGCAAGACAATTAACAACAAGTAGTAAATTCTCCTTGACTCAGTTATTCCTCACAAGGCTACTTAGAGAATGGCTTGTTTGAGATCAGGCTTTGCACTGTTGGAGCATTGGATACATGCAGGGCTGTCTGAAAGTCTGCTTTTTAGGGACCTCATGCATGGCAGTACTTGTTATTCTGATGAAATTTTGGTGATTTTTAGGATATTTGAAATTCTGAAGTTCTTTGTCCTTGATCCATGTTCTTCTATTAGCACTATTGGCCTGCTACCATGTTTTGTGTGTTCCTCAAAGTGTTCCAAATTCTTTTATTATTTTGATGCTATTATAACATATCTATTCTTATAGGGTAATCTACGAATTCTAAGGGAAAAGTAGTTCAGAAAGAGATCAGACTATTTACTTAGGAAACCACACTCTCAGATTACTGCAAAAACAGATTTCCAAGAAGAAATGTACTTGTCATTGATTACTTGCATAGCTTTTCTAGTATTCTTTTTTCCATCATCCTGATGCTGCACTAGTTGGGCTCAGACACACATCCATGGCACTCACTGCCTGGGAGTGAGCTGGCCCACTCCTGCTGCAACAGCTATTCCCTGCTGGGAATATTTACTGTGGGTGCCAATCCAGCCTGACTGAAATCTCATTAACAATATGCTTTTCCTCATTAATAAAATATTAACGTGAACATACAGCATCAGCAGCTTGACACTTTAGTTTTCCAACACCTGAACAGCAGAGAACTGCTCGGGTGCTGTGGTATTATTGCAACAATAAGCTGGCAGGTAACCTCTGAAGCTTGGGCACCTCAGCCTTTTAAAAAATAATTTTATCTGGTAAAACTGAAGATAGGTAATTCCTCACTGCCTGTGCAGTGAAGAGCAGGTTTCTTCCAGCAGCTGATACTATTAAGTTGATGCTTATGCTCATTTACCAGTTATGGCAACAGTTTGGCTGCCCTGTGGATGGCAGGTCTCAAGATGCAAGTAGTTGCCACTTTAAGCATGTCTAAGGTGAAAAGGCTGCCAAAATCATTGTGTATCCCTACTCTGCACTGGTGTGGCCTCACCTCAAGTCTTGTGCACAGTTTCAGGTGCCACAATACAACAAAGATCTAAAGCCATTAGTGTCCAAAGGAGGGCAACGAAGAGGGTGAAAGGTCTGGAGGGGCCCTATAAGGAGTGGCTGAGGGCACTTGGTTTGCTCAGCTGGAGAAGGAAGATTGAGGTCAGAGCTCCCTGGGGGCTGCAGCTCCAATCTCTGCTCCCTGGGACAGGGACAGCACCCAGGGAATGGCTGGAGATGGGATGGGGAGGGTTAGGGTGGATATCAGAGAAAGATTCTTCCCCCAGAGAGTGCTGGGCATTGAATAGGGTTTGGTCATGTCTTCAAGGCTGCCAGAGCTCCAGGAGCATTTGCACAACACTCTCAGGGATGCACAGGGTGGGATTGCTGGGGTGTCCCTGTGCAGGGCCGGGAGTTAGACTCGATGATTCTTGTAGGTCCCTTCCAGCTCGGGGTATTCTACCATCTGGAAGCTTTACCAGCAGCAGCAAACGCTCAGCCGGGAGAGGCCAGGCCAGCCGGTCACTTTTACCGGAGGCGCTGTGGCCAGGTCGGGCGCGCCATCAGGCCGGGAGCCCCGCAGCTCCCCGGCCCGAATTGAACCGCTGCGGGACCACTTCCCTGTCACGGGCGAACACCCCCGAGCAACAAGTGCCCGGGGCGCCGGTTCTCCGAGCGGGGCCCGCCACAGCGGCCACGGGGCTGATGGAGCGCCACTGCCCGACAGCGCATGGCCAGGACCGGCCAGGCCGATCCGGGACACCCCTGCCCCGGTTCCCGCCGCCGCTCCCCTCCTCCGGCCCCCTCCCCTTCCCCGCCACTCGCTTCCGCCGCGCTCCCGCGCATGCCCGGGTTATGCAACGGCCGCGGCGGGCGGGCCGGGCCGGGCCAGAGCCGCAGGGAAGGGTAGGGGGCCGTGAGGGGCTCCGGGCTCCGGGCACGGCCGGCTCCGAGGCCGCTCCGTTTACGCCGCGCTACCGCCGCGGCCCCGCGCGGTCTGTGAGTGGCAGCGGCGCCGCCGCCAAGTCCCGCCCGTTCCGCTCTCGCTGCCGCAGGCGGCGGCGGCGGCGGGTTGGCTTCCTGCGCGCCCGGCCGCTCCCCCGCCCCCCGGCAGTCGGAGCCGCAGCCGCCCGGATCCCCGAGCCATGGCTCTGTGAGCGCAGCACATGGCGGCCGCGGCAGCCATGAGCCCCCCACTAATCCATACAACTCCCCCCTGATCGGCCACCGACGGCAGCCAGCGCTCCCACCCGGTTCCACCGCTCCCACCGCCCGCCCGCCGCCGCCGCCGCGCCGCCCGGCCCGAGCCCAGACCCCGCTGCTGCCACCACCGCCGGGCCTCCGCTCGCCCGCCCGCCGCCGCCGCCCAGTCCTCACCATGGGAGTGCAGGGATTCCAGGACTACATCGAGAAGCACTGCCCCAGCGCTGTGGTGCCCGTCGAGCTGCAGAAGCTGGCGCGGGGCAGCCTCGTGGGTGGGGGTCGCCAGCGTCCCCCCCAGACCCCTCTGCGCCTCCTCATCGACGCCGACAACTGCCTGCACCGGCTCTATGGCGGCTTCTACACGGACTGGGTGAGCGGCGGGCAGTGGAACCATATGCTGGGCTACCTGGCGGCCCTGGCCAAGGCCTGCTTCAACGGGAACATCGAGCTCTTCGTCTTCTTCAACGGCGCCCTGGAGAAGGCCCGGCTGCACGAGTGGGTGAAGCGCCAGGGCAACGAGCGCCAGACGGCGCAGCAGATCGTCAGCCACGTCCAGAACAAGGGCACCCCGCCGCCCAAGGTCTGGTTCCTGCCGCCCGTCTGCATGGCGCACTGCATCCGCCTGGCCCTCATCCGCTTCCACATCAAGGTGAGGAGGAGCCCGGGATCCCCCCGGCCCGGGGGTCCCGGCGCCCCCTCCCCGCCGCCCCCTCCCCGCCGCTCCCTCCCGGCTCCAAAATGGCAGCGGGGGCTGCCCGCGGGGGGAGGGAGGGCACCCTCAGCCGCTCCCCTCAGCGCCTCAAAATGTCGCCCAGACCGGCGGGGGCGGCACAAGTTTCGGCGGCCCCAATCCTCGGGGGATTTTGGCTTATTTACATGGTGCTGCTCGCCGCCCCGTCAAGGCCGGAGGCAGGGAGGCCTCGGCGGGGCGACCGGCAGCGCCCATGGCCCGGCCCGGCAGCAGGGCGGCTTCTGCCTCCATGTTCTTTCGCTCCGTTGACTCAAAATGTCCCTTCTTGCCTTGTGGGCTGTGATACCGCAGGGGAGAGCGGGTGGGGGAAAAGCATCTCTGTAATTAATTATTGAAGGGAGGAAAAAATAATTAATCAGTTTAGTTCTCGTTCAGGATGGATCTGCAACAAGTTCCCGGCTGAGGCGAGGTGTTTTGAACTTGGGCTGAAGGGGAAATGGCTCGCTGCAAAAAACACAGGGGTGCTACTTTTGGTTTATGGAGGTTTTTGTGTTTTGCTCAGCGTTTTTTCAGCATCAACAAGCTTTTAAAACCAGTTGTAGACTAACTGGCTCCTTACTCCATAACAGCAACACTTCCAGTTTGTGCAGTCAGCAGTGTGTCAAGCTGACGGTCCTTTTAAAGTCCTTATTTTAAGGGGCAGCCTCAGTTTTCCGGCCCCACAAACAGCCCTTCATGTTGGAGCCAGGTTCCATGGCCATTTTGTGCTCAAAGGCCACGATTTCAAAGGTTGCAGGATATGACCACGTCGCATCTCTCCGCATGGCGTTCCTGATTTAGAATGGTTTCTGTTCAGCTGAGCGATTGTGCATATTGAAACACAAGATGCTGGAAAAACAAGCCCAGGGATGAAGCTGCAGTTTTAGGAGTTGCCTGCTCACCTTCCCGCTGGGGAGGGAAGAGCAGCAGGAGGGAAGCACATACTCATTGGCTTTATTATCTTAAATTACTTTTGTGTGTAGAAAAATATTATATAACCTCCGGAATTACTCGATCACTAGCAGCAGCTTAATGTTATTTGGCCTTTCGATGGATTAGAAACATTCTGGCTGGGCTGCAGCCCTGGGGTATGGAGGCCTCTCTCCTAGGAGCTCACCCCACAGGTGACTTTTGGTGAAGTTTTTCCTAGTTCTGCCAACAGGGTGGGGAATCACTGTTGCTCCCTCGTAGTGCCCTGTTCGCTGGGCAAGGCCCATCCGTGCAGGAACACAGAGCTGGAGCGCAGCCACCCTGAGTTCAGCCCGCTCAGCACTGCAGGTCCCACCCTTCGGTGGCCCCCCGGCTGTGGCGGGGTTGAGTCACCGGGCCGGGGCCACTACGCCAGGCAGAGCATGTGTGGAATGAACTGGAAGCGGAGGCGAAGCTCCTTCTTGCAGGGCACGTGCAGCTCTGCCAATGACGATGCCTTGGGCTTGGCCTTGGTTAAAGTAAGGAGGTGTTGGCTGGGTCTGGTACAGTTCTGTGTTTTCCTGGTCAGCATAGAAGTCAAATAGTGTTATGCTTTTTGTATTGTGGGAATTTACGTGATAGTAAAACATCCTATCATATGAACTTTTGGGGACTTTGTAACTAGGAAATACTTTTGGTCTTTCAGCATTAAGTTGTAGGGCCCACGCAGTGAAGGTCTTTACTTTGACCTGTTTGTGGGTGCATTATAAATCATCTTCATTTGTTAATTTATTTGTTATTGAGACTTAGAGATCATTAGTAAAAGCAACGAATGGGGTAAAGTAAGAATTTTTTTTCTTTTAATGTATTGAAGTAGTGACTTGGTTTAATGCAACATGGAAATGCATAGTACCCAACAGGAAGCCAGCTGTTTTTGTATCAGTGGGAATTTGGTACTTGCAGTAGTTTTGTAGTATGTTGAAGTGGCTGTTAGTTTGCTAAGCATTTTCTGTCTCGGATCTGACTCAGGTACATTATATCTGAACCAAGTGGCTGCATTTGACAGCGGTATCACCTGTAGCATTTTGTTTACTTTCCAGCGCAGCTGCAGCATTAGCTCATTTATGGTTTCTTGGTGACAGGCCTTATTCCTAATCCCTGTAAGTACAGGAGTGTGAGCACACTCATATTGAGTCTTTCCTTTTCTGTCATTAAAAAAATAGCCCGAACTTGAAAAATCTCAGTAAATTCAACATCCCTCCAGTTTTGATGAGAAGATTTGCGAGGTATATATTTGTCAGTGTGGGGTTAGCCCTGAGAGTTGGTAGCTCATTATCAGATATTGCGGGGTGTGGGGGGAGAGATTGTTGCTGTCCACACCACTGAGCCGTCATCATGCATGTCCCAACTGCAGTGGTTGTCTGCACTGCTCAGCTGTCCTGGGGACGGAAGGATATCAGCAATCTCTGTTTGATGCCTCATTTTTTTGAGTTGTAGAGAAACTCTGTGGATAAATCTAGTTGTAATGGATTAATTTTCAGGTTAGGAAGGATATTTCATGGTTATAGTGGTCACATGAAAAATACACATCAAAGATACTGCTGAGCTTAAAGCACTTTTCTTCTCCTCTTCTCTTACATGATTCATTATTTTCTAAATCTGCTTTGTTACTGTGTTTTTCTCTAAATCTTCCCTCGGTTTTATTTTCACTCTCACTTTGGTGTAGCCCTCCTGATGCATCTTGAAAGTGTGATTTTTATTTACGTGTGTAGGTTATTTTTGAAATCTACCTATGCATAAGACGGTTGTTAAATTGTAGTGTTTTCTCACTTTGTTTTGAGAAGTTGGGTTTGAGAATACTGATTGACTTTAAATATGAAACTGATTTTCATATTTATAGGAACATTTGAGTCTGGAGTAGATTTCTGTGTGAAGCTAGGAGCTGGCCGTGAATTTAATCCATTTTGGTAATTAGGGAGGAGAAAAAGTAGTATCTTCTATCCAGAACAATTATAAATCACTCACAGATGGTTTCAGCAGGATGTAAAAATAACAGGTTCCTCCAGGTTATAACAAATATCCTCTGGGTACTTAGTTTCATTGTGACCTGGTGTTTTTCAGTTTAGAGGGAATAATTCCTAAACTTTTATGTGAAATAAGTTTGCTAAAATTTAAATATTTAGACAGTGGAGTTCTTAATAACTCGAATACTTAGGGGAGACTATTTTGTTCTCAGTACCTAAAGGTGCTCATGTGTATTTACTCAGGCGGGATTCTCTTTTTCTGAGCCAGCACCACTGTTTACACAAGATTTAGATTTGAAAATTATTCCAACCTCCTGGCTGTGATTTCCACCACATCTCTCTCCCTGGGTTGCTTTTGAAGCCTGAATGTTCCTGGGTACCTCTGCATTTGTGAGAGCCTTGAGAAATTTCTCTGACTCCTATCTTGTTAGAGTTTTAGCTTGTGGGTTAACTGTACTTTGGTAAATACAGCTCTTTTCCCTGTGATGGTTCAGTTATTTGAACATGGATTCTGGTATTCCCTGAACACACAGCAGCTTCATGCTGGGTTAGAGAGCTCTATAAAACGGGGAGGGAACTGGAAGCTGTGGAGGTAGAGGAAATAGCTCATAGAAAATCAGGAGCTGCACACCAACCTTCCTCTTGTGTTACCTGCACACCCATGTCACACCTAGTGCTGCAGAAGGAATTCTCACTTGTTTTTTATAGATCAGAGGTGCTTGTTGTGCATGAAGAGAGGTTGGGTTTGGAGATGTGGACATAATTTTATTCTATCCAGCCTTAATCAAAAAACATCAGAGGGATTTTTCTAATTTAAAACCTGTGACGACTGGTGGGTGGGGGTGGGATTAAGCCTAAGTTACCTTCCTTTAGCTAGGAACTATGCAAATCTGATGTCTTTACATTTTTCCAAAAATGTTTATAGTTTCTCCTATACCTTATGCTAGAGGACAGCATCATTGTGAGAAAAAAATGAGTATGTGTATTCTTCTCACAAAGTAAATTTCAAAAAGAGTCCATCAAGGAAGTTTCTGAAGTAACATTTTCTGAAGACTACGGGGTTGCAGGATTAGGAGTAGGGAGAGCTTAGTGAACTGGTAGTTTGTTTGCAGGAAAAGGTGAGGTGCTGGCTGTTCTGCTGCTCAGGATCTGGCTTGAAAGGGAACATCTCTTGAAGAGATGCACGGGAGAAGTAGAATTTGACGTACCTCTCTGGAATTAGGTAGTTCAGCATCAGGTTCAGCAAGTGCAGGACGTGAGTAGAAGAGGAAGGGTCACTGTAAACTTGCTGTGGGTGACTGCAGGGGCTGTAGAGTTTGGGACCTTGTCTACTGTTCTGAAGAGGAAATAAATAGCCTTGCTGGCACTAAGGCTGTAGTTATTCATGCATACTGTGGAGACTGAAGCTAGTAGTTTTGTACTAGTCTATTTTGGGATAGCTTGCTATCTCTATATTGTTGTTAAAATGGAATACTCAGTGAGGGTGGGTTATACCAACACCCAACTTCCAAGGGGATTTCTGTATCACTGAATGTGTGTTAGGTCTGTGGATGGTAGAAGCATTAGGGATCCAAAGCCCTCAGGTGCCTATAGTTGAGCATGCTTGTATGCACACTGTAGTTGTAGCAGTTCTGAAGGTGTGTTGGAATGCAGGACTGTAAGTCCTGACCTGTCCTCATGGGACTTTCAGTATAAGCTTCCTGATTAGAAAGAGTTCCTTTTATATTTCCAGCATTAGGCATTGGCCCATGTCTCCCTGCACGTCTTTTTAAATCATCTGATTTTTGTAGCCTAAAATGTGTGCTTTGCTAGGCAACAGGAGTGGAGAGGTGAAGTTTGGGCTGAAGACTCAAAGCAGTTGGCACCATCAGATACAGCTGTGCATAAAGGGATAGGCTGAAGGTGGAAAGGAGAAAAAAGTTGGCTTAATAGAACCAGGTTTTCATTTGAAAAGTCAACAAAGTTATCTCTGTTCATCTGGAGTTGTATTTGGCCTGTTTAAAAGAGGGCCAAAAAACTTCAAAAGGTATCATGGGTTTGCTTGATCATGGGGGGCATCTTCATGTACTGAATTGCTGGAGTACTCAGCCTCAAGGCTTACCCCATGAGCTGGTACAGACACTGGAACAGTAATGTCTTCAGAGTTCAAGTGTTTCTCCTAATCAGTTTTTTCAGATGAGTTCACCAGTACACAATGCCACTGCAGTGTGCAGGCTTCCTGAAGTGTGTGCTGTGCTTCCAAGTGCTCCTTACATTCTGTCCGTATGTGCTGCATCACTGGATTTTTTAAATTACTTAAAAAAATATCTTGAGTGTTTTAAATTCACTTGTAATTTCAGAACGACCCACTATATCTTAAGAGCTGTGATAAATCAGTGATAAATCCTTTATACTGAAGGTAATTGCTCTGTCTTCCACTATAGGTTGCACAGAGCATTGAGGATCATCATCAAGAAGTAATTGCTTTCTGCAGAGAAAAAGGTTTCCATGGTTTGGTTGCGTATGACTCCGATTATGCATTGTGCAACATCCCTTACTATTTCAGTGCCCATGCCCTAAAACTGAGCCGGAATGGGAAAAGCCTCACAACAAGCCAATACCTAATGCATGAAGTTGCCAAGCAACTGGACCTGAATCCAAATCGCTTTCCTATTTTTGCTGCTCTTTTAGGTAAGTGAAGATGCTTCTAGTCAGCCTTACGATTTCAGTTTCTATTAACTGTTTTAAAATAATGTGTGTGTAGTTTGACAAAACACCTGGGGAAGGGCATCAATTTGTTCCGGACATTTCTGCTGTGTGGACTGGATGTGTGAGGTCGGGCGTGCCCAGTTTGTAGAAATCTTCGAGCAATGCAAATTGTGGCTCTCTAGAAAGAAGAGTTGAAAGCAAGGGTTCAGCAGAGCTCTGCCTAGCTAGAATGCTTTCTGTGGGTGGGGGAAATCAGGACAGTTGTGGTTCTAGTTTGGGTCTTGTATAGTCTATGAGGTCTAGTTTCAGTGGTACACTTTCCAAACTGGAAGTATGCTTTTGTCCTGAATTCTACCTAAAAATAACACCTATGGAGTGAAGGTGCTCGGTTTGCTGGGGCTTTTTTTCCCCTCACAAATGAGTATTGGACAAATACGGCAGCATGTCAGGTGAAACAGAAATCTGCTGAGCTATAATTGAGTAAAACTGCTCATTTCTGAAAGCACAAGTGACCAGCATTGTTCCATTCCATTGGTTTTGGCTGTGTACTTTCTTAGCTCTCCTTCTCTCATGCTCATGAGCTTCTCATACTTAGCAGTATAGGTGGGAATGTGTCCAGTTTCACATTTCTGCTTAAATGGGACAGTTTTAACATGCTCTATTTCCATAGCAGTGATACAGAATAACTGTCATACTCTCGCAGACAGAAGAGTGAATTAATTACTGACAAAGTTGATTCCAATTAATAAGATTTATTTAGAGGAGCATTCTAAATGCTTTCTGGGAGCTGCCATGTTCTTGATCTTGTCATGCTGTGCAAACAAATTATGAAAGCTGGATTCTTAGTTTCTCACTCACTTTGTTTCAGTATGGTACATGATAGAGAAATAAAACTTCTTTGAAAGCTCTGAATGGGAGAGGCTTTGTGTTACCGTTTTAAATGCTAATATTTTAGCAGTCTTTAACATGGTTCTGAGTCCAGGGAGGCACCTTCCATGTTAAGAAGGAAAGAACCAGTGGATCTTGCAGTAGACAGCCACAAGTACTTGACTAGTTGGAGTTGCATTTTGTCAGTTGGTGTTTTTTCTGCCTGCACAGGTGTAGGGAGGGAAGGCAGAGGGTTGGCTGAGCTGCCATTGCAGGAATTGCATGACAGACTACTATTGCTAGGCTTTGTTTTGGAGTCTATAAATAAGTTGGGGCATGCCAGTTCAGTGAGTAAGAATTACTGCTGGAAAAGCAGTTTCCCAGTTGCAGATATGCTTTATGGACTTCATGGGAAATGTGGCTTTAAGTGGCCACACTTCATTCCAGCTGCATGGCCTGCTGAGGCTATGCTTGCTTATATAGCAATATTTTCTCTTATATTTTCTCACTAGATGAGAAAAGTTCTGATAAAGTTTCTGAAGGCTTTGTAGTTTTATGCAAGAAAAGTTTTTTTCTTATCTTTCATGACCAAATGTTTTTCAGCATGTTCTTAGGAAAAAGAAAT
This sequence comes from Acridotheres tristis, assembly GCA_037013685.1. NCBI lineage: Eukaryota > Metazoa > Chordata > Aves > Passeriformes > Sturnidae > Acridotheres > Acridotheres tristis. The sequence goes on along the minus strand of CM072899.1, from coordinate 20,202,744 downwards.
TGGAGGTAATTTCACATGATTACTCTTGAGATATTTGGTTGCTTTCCCCCTTCCCTGTCAAATTTGTACAAAGGTTAAAAACCCCCAGGTCAGCTACAAGTTTAGTTCTGAGTATTCTTTTGCATTTCTTGTATGTGTGTATTCAGTATGAGTAAGCAGAGTAAAGTTCATGGAAATCAGGATTAGAACAGAAGATACTCCAAAGATCTTCCTGTGCTTGGGGATTTTGTGTTATATTTTAGGAACCCTTAGTATTTGGGATAGAAAGTGATTATATAAGCTGACAATAAACAGATACAGTTTGGCTTGAAGTACAGGCAATGTATTTTAACTTTTGCAACCTTGGTAATATGACAACTTTTTTAATAGAATAATAAGTGCCTATATGCATATAGTAGTGTGTAGCATGGAATATGTTTAAATTAGGGTGGCTCATTTTCTAATCTAAATTTTTATATTTTTCATTGAATATCTGAGGGCTTGTCTGGCTTCACAGGTTATTCTGGCCTTGTTCCTGTGGCCTCTTTGAGTCTTTCTTGATCTGTTAAGTAGAATAAAGAAATGGGAAGGAATGAGTGAGTGTTTGATGACATGGGAAGGCACGTGAATATTTTCTGGGTACAGCAGCATAATACCCCATGCTAGTACTATGTGAAGGAATAAAATAATGTATTCTGAAATAATTACAGTTAAGCTGCTGGTTTAATGTTTGCAATTCCAGCACACCCAAACTATTACTAAATGTGATATCCATATTCAGCTTTAGGGGTGCAGATGTATTTCCCTGTATCCAGAAAACTAAAGTTTCTTAGTGTTCAGATTATTTCTTGTCATTAACTTCGAGAGTTAATTTGGGGAATGCTAAAACAGGAAAATCATCCTCAGAGTTTCAGTCTCACATTGAACAGTTGGAAAAGCCTGAGGAATGACACTAAACTGAGCAGTCAAAAAATTGTTCTCAATGGCAAGCCATTTGGGATTGAGTTCTGTTCAGGGATAAAGTCTATTGAAATATTCCCTCAAAATATTTTTCTGACTGTATCAATGAATAAACTTCTGAAGATTGCTTTCAGATCAGGTTCTTTGTACACTGTGCTTGGTTGGTTTGGTTTATAGTTTTCTTTTCCTTCTTACAGCTTTTCATCCAGAAGGGGTTTATGGTTGTAGCACTGTAATATAAAGGCTATCCTTGGCATGGGTGATTAAAATGTGGCCTGGATACTGTGTCCTCCAAGCATGCTCTTAAAAATTTCTGTTCTAATTGCTGCTAATGTAAACAGGGAGTTGATTTGGGTTATTTTGTAACTTTTAACTCAAATACTTCAGAATAATACTAAAAAAGAAAAGCAACCCAAGCCTCAGGAAGTTGAAAAACAAACCCAGTGTGAGATATAGGGCTCTAATTCAGTGAACTCTTTAGAGAGGGCAGTGGCTTCAATTAGTATCTAATTGCTTTAAAAAAAAACCTAAGGCATACACTAAAATAAGCCATTAAAATGGGAAAAATCAATATATGTTGAGGTTGTTCAGCCAGGTCAAGAAATAGAGGTTGCTTATGTAATGTTGATCTCTTTCCCACTGTGACAGCACTTTGTAACATGTTTAATTATGGAATCCTGTTCTGCTCCTCAGTAAAATTTTAGAACTACATAAGGTAAGTACAGCATCACTTATAATTGGAGAACATAATGAGAACCGATTGAACACTGCCTATGTGTGTTCTGGGGAATGAATTAAGTGCAATTACAGATGGAGACCAAACAAAATTGAGGCTTTGGTGGAAGGGAGAGAGGCCCTGACTACTTTAAAAGGTAGCATCTGCAGGAGTGATTGTTAGTTGTCACAGAACTGTCCTATTCTGGCTACAATAGATTTTTGCAGGCCTGTAGTAGAAAAACTGTCTAATCTTACCTTGACCAGATTAGTGAGTGTGACTGTTATATGCAAACTTATTGAATCTTTCTGATGTGAGATTAAAGTTTAGCTCCTAATGGAAAAAAAAATTATAACATCTCCTTGATGGAGATCTCAGTAGTGGGTGAAGTATTGATTGGGCACAAAGACTTCTCACTCTGAGAAGGCATCGGCTTGTCACCAGGCAGGGGACAGCTTTTGTGGCTTTCACAGGGTAAAGAGCATTAAGCGCAAACTAGATGATTTTACAAACAAAATATAAGGAATGAAGACAGTTGTTGTAATATTCAGAGAATCTTTTCATATTCTTTATGAACAGTGCATTCACTAAGAAGCTGCTGCTCTATAAAGCCAGGTATTAAATATATCTTGAAGTTCTCTACCAGAATTGTGTTAATACATTCTGTTTAGCTCTTCGTAAAGTTCGTGTTCACGGCCACTGTGCTCCATCAGAGGTTGATTTGTTATGTCTTTGATTAATACAGATATTTTAAATGTTTCCTAGTAAGAAATTTTTTTTAGTGTGATGTGCGTTGGAAAAAAGGTGACTTTCCATTAGGTATGAACAGTATGGTAAATTCAGTCTCTACCTCTGTCCGTGGAAACAACAAAATAATTTCCCAGTTTCTTCTGTGCTGTCAGCCCAAGGTCCCATCCGACCTGGTCAGGTTAGCAAAAAAAACTTCAGGTACTGGGAACCTGCTAAGTGTCACTGGAGCTGCTGGTGTTCCTGAAGGTTAGATAAACCTGGCTGGTGCCTTGCTGCTTGACCCATGCTGCACAGTGGAGCAGAGAGCAGATTCCAGAGACAACTCCCGTGTGGATCAGTAATGGCACTTGCTGGGCTGCAGAAAGGCCTTACCAGCATGTGTCAGGGAGCAGCAGGACGGGTTCTTACTCTTGCATGTGCATTGTGAAATCTGTTGAGGATTCCCTGAGAGGACACACTGGCATGAGCTGGACCCCGTGTTGTGCCTGGCTCCATTGCTGCTGTAGGGTGAGCTGGTTTCATGGAGGAGTGCTCCTCACACACACCCAGTGTCTCTTGCTGCAGCAGCAGCATGCTAATTAGGTTTTTCTGGTGTAACAGAAAGCTATCTGCAAGTTTAATCTGTTAATCCTCTTGATCAGGAGTTGAGGACTGATTGCAGATTTGTTTGCTGTATGTAGAAACGGTTTGTAATGTTTTATGGTGCACTTAAACGAGTTCTGCATTATGTTCCAGGTAATCATATTCTACCTGATGAAGATTTGGCTTCCTTTCATTGGAGTTTACTTGGTCCAGAACATCCACTAGCTTCACTTAAGGTACAAATTTAATATAACTAGGAGAATTTAAGCTAAAATCAATGCTGCTGGTTAACAAGAGCAATGTGATAGCTTAATTGAGAGCAGCTCTGTGAGGCCCTTGTGCTCAGTCACCCTCAGGTGGCCCAGTCCCTGGCTGCAGAGGATACCTGGGGTCATTGGCCTTACAAGACTAAACTTAGCCTGCATGATCCCCCTCCGTGCCCTTCAGCTGCACAAGCCAGAGCTCCAGTGTGGTTTGGCTTGCAGAATGCAGCTTCTTCCTCTTCTTTGTCTTGAAGAGGAGAGTTTTTTGTTTGGTCGTGTTCTTCAGCTATCAAAAATAATGAGCTGTATATCTTCATACCATAATGTTTTATTTTCTGCTGCTTTGAGTTTGTGTGTAATCATCTGTTTTTGATAGTTAAAGCATAAATATGCTGTAGAACAGATTGCAAGAGAAAGCTGAAGTGGCCTTTGGTAGGTTTTGGGGGAGTTGAGACAAGTAAGTTGCCTGATGCTCTTAGTTTACAGTGTGTGTTCTGCTGCTTCATCACACTTGCCTCGTGTCATCTGCCAAGTAGAGGGCTATAAAAGGGAAACTGGACACGTCAGAGAATGGGATCATAATGACCTTTCTCTCTGCCACAGCAGATACATCTGTTTGCTTTTCTCCTAAGGTACCACGTAGCAAATAATATGCTTTTTGTAAGTTCTGTCAGACTGTTTTGTTATCTCTACAGCAAAAGTAGGTGGGTTTTTTTTCCTCTTCTGTTCTGAAAGTTTATGAAGCCTTGAAAACTTTTTTTGCCAAAGGTAGAATTTAAGACCAGATTCCAGATTTTCAGCAGAATTTTTAAGGCTTGCACATGCATTGCTTAGTGAACAGCTGTGACATTTGATGTTACACTCATCTCTATTTTGCTGCCGCTGTGGTGTTTAGAAAGGTAAGTGTAAGCACATTCCAGTGGTAAAACAAAACCTGCATGCATGTTTGCTACTTTCTTGTAAAATTTGAGGTGAAAAAATAAGTGAGTGTGCCTGTATTTTCATTTTTTACTAAAGAGGTTAAAATGCAGGGCTTCTTGCCAAGTGGTTGATAAACTTTCTGGTGATTGTTTTCAGTGGTCTAGCCTGAGTAGACTTGTTTGTCAGTCAGGTCAGATTATGACTTCAGACACCTAGACTTTCTGGAAAGCCCTCTAAATTTATACTGAATTATTTGAATGAAAATTAGATATTTGTCACCTTTGCATCTAGCTGTACCTGTTCAGTGGAAATGCCAACCGGACTTTTTAGCTGGCATCCGAAGGAAGTGAAACATGTACCCTCAGAGCATCCTGGCCTGCCATAGGCAGTCCTCCCTGATGGATTTTATCTGTTGACCAATGTGATTAGATATGAAAGCAGTTCCCATTTGGCTGTTAAAGGTTCTGTGAAAACTGCTGCGCTGTTAGCAGTGCAAAGCCCCAGATGAGTGCCTTGACTGAGGAAAAGCTAGCACAACAGAAGATTTGTTGAATTTCATGGCAGCTTGCTGGCCATTTGTTCAGTGCACAGCCCCAAACAGCACAGCACCTCTGTCTCCTGCCTGGCAGTGGTGTCAGGTGGAAGGACACATCTGCACCAAACCAGTCGTCTTTAGTTACTGGTAATGGAACAACTGCCTGTTTGTTTCATCTTTAATTTTACAGTGCTCATGGTTTGAAATGATGACTTGTTTCAGGAGCTCATTAATTGAGTTTAATTTCGTTGATATGCTGGTGTGTCAGTGATGTCACCACGGCTCTCTGTAGGGACCTCTTCGGTGTACATGTGCACAAAGCAATATTACTTGTAAATTTTATTAATGCTTTGAAAACTCTAAAAAAACGTTTCTATTAACCACCAGGCTGATAGCAAGGAGTAGTTTCAGAACAGTCCCAAAAAGCACAAGACTTCATGAAAACTAGAAATGAGGGGAAGTTGTTGTGTTTCCCCAGGATGTCCTTCCTGGGCTGTGCTTAAAAACTTTGCTTTGTTTTGTCTATTTAGAGTCACAACTGAGTGTTCTCCATGCTCGGGAACCAAGGGCTTTAATCCCACACCTCTTTCAGCTCAGGATTTAGAAAGGTTTTCCTCATTGTATAAAGATTTTAATCTTTTGTCTTTAAAACAGTATGTTCTTTAGCATCAAAATGGACAGATTCTGTTCCAGTGGCCGGATTTGTTTCTTTTCAGGGAGAACTGTGACAGTTAATAAAGTACAATTTATTTCCTGCATTCTTTTTCAATCTTTTATTATGCTGGAGCAAAATAGATACTTTTCCTTCAAGAGAAGCTTTGCCAACTCACCAATGAAAACGGGTAACTTAAAAAAGAAATTATGAGCTTTGCTGGTGGAAGTTGCTGAGTCTCCCCTGGAGTCACCATGGGGAGGTGAAAAAAGCAAACCAGAGGAACCCCTACCTCTGTTTTAATTGGAGGAGTGTTCATCCAGGAACAGCTGAGTAGAAATGGGAAGATGGGAGGAAAATGGAAAACCTGACTGAAGAATCCGTACCTGACATCTGTAAGGAAGTGAATCCGAGAGTCAGGACAAAGTCTCTATGTGCTGGATGAAAAGCCTTTCAGGAGACACCAACAATCCTGTCAGCTCAGCAGAACTGGGAAGATGCCATGGCCAAATTTAAATTAAGAGATATGAATTGCTGTTGCTGCAACAGGGAGAAAGAATCAAAAGCCGACTCTGTGACCTGTTGTGAGTCAGGATCTCATCTGTCCAAATGTCCCTGTGGAAAAATCTTGTAAGAGTGCAGATCTGCACTTGAGTCCTGTTACCTGCCTGAGAGCAGAGTTCACTGAAATGATCACCCTAAATCGGGGATTTGAAACAAGAAGAGTTGATAGATTTCCTGGGAAATCATCTGATTGCTAGACCGTGTTTGTAAACCAGCATTATCCTACTTTTTATTCGTGTGCTTTGGGATTTATCCCAAAGACAATTTGATTCTTATTCTGGAAAAGCCGGTTACAGTATGGTGCTTCAAGATCAATGTGTAATGTTGTCAGAATGAGTTTGGGAGGGCAGTTTCTTAACCTCTGGAAGGAATTAGTGCCTGTTTGGGAGCACAGACCACCGAAGAAGTGCTGACTCTTCATTCACAAGGTAACCTTAGAAACAAAGCTTAATGTAGTCTCCCGTTATAAATTAGAAATGTATGCAGGGAAACCCCACCTCTTCGGTTGTTCCATCTCAGTGGAGAGGCAGAGATGCTTCTAGAAAGCAATCCAGAATATGCAGGTTAGGCTTCCTCTGAATCTCTCTAGGAAATTCCTGTCTTACTTCGTTGGCTTCAGAGGGTGTTTGCCAGAGGGAGACTAATATGTGAAATAGGTGCCTAGGCAATTTGCTTCTGCTCGCATGACACAGGCGACGCTATTAAGATACACTTCAAGTAAGTGCCTTGTTTTGTGTGGGATTTTTTGATGATAAGGGTCATCATAATGCAGGTCAGAAACGACCTCAGGAGGTCATCTAGTACAGCGTCCTGTGAAAAGTGTGGTCAGCTTGAGGTCAGAGCAGATTGCTCAGGGCAGTGCCTAGACTAGTCTTGAAAATCTCCAAAGTTGGAGACTACACAGCCTGTCTGGGCTGCCTGCCCTGTGGTTTGATGGTCTCGATGGTGAAGATGCTTTGCCTTGTGTGCAGTCTGAGCCCTTCTTGTTTCAGGCTATATCTGGCGTCTTTTGCTCTTGCACAATGTACTGCTGTGAAGAGCTTGGCTCTCTGTGCTCAGTTATCTTCCTGTGGGTAGTGGAAGGCTGTATTTGCAAAGCCTTGACTTTGCCACACTGGATAAGCCCCATTCCCTTGGCCCTTTCATTCCAGAGCAATTGCTCCTGACTCTTTGACCACCTGGATGGCCTGCAGAATCAGCTCAGCTGTTGTGACATGCGGCTGGAGCCCCAGACAGAATGCATGCTCTGGAGTACATCTGCTGTGCACTGAGGAGTGGTGCACAGGTGAGCCTGGGTGTGCCAGGGTGCACCCCCAGCTCCTGTTCTGTCTATTGCATCTTCCAGCCCCAGGTCCCTTTTAACACACCTGCAGCCTGTGGAGTAGCCAGGGGTTATTCCTGCCCAGGTGCAAGGCTTCACTTCTATAGCTATAGAATTTCTGAAGGCTCCTGTGGCTCATCTCTATGGCTTGTCAGGGAGTTCTGGATGGCAGCCCAGCCCTCAGGTTCAGAATGGGCTGTCCACGAGTCTCAGTGAGGTCTGTCTGTATCACATCTTTGGCTTGTGCTTCTGCTGTCTGCTTTGCTTTCTGATGTAAGTCATATTCCTCTTCGTATCTTCAGCCTTTCCACTCTCCAGCAGAGAAATTATGTTCTCTGTGTGTTGCCTCACAGCAACCAAATGTTTGAGGTCTCTTTTTTAATGGTTTGAAAATGAAACTGAACCAATTAGCTGTTTCCAGCAGGCATAGCTTTAAATGTGGTGTTGATTAGTCTCTGCACGCTTTGCTTCCTGAAGACATTGGACAGCTCGGGTGTTCCCAAAGTTGGGGAACTTTTCCCAAGTGTAGCTTAGATACCTTCTGCACTGATCAGGAGATCATCCTGTGGAGTTGTTCTTATGAGTCTGTTCTCTTCCAAAAAAACCCATTTTTACCAGTTTATTTTGTCAAACCCAAGGCATTTTTAGCTTGTTGCTTCTGTGTTTGTAATATTACTTTGTCTCTGGTTTTGACAAATACCCCTATAGAATTCACTGCCTTTTCCCGCTTAGTCTTTTCAGAGTGCACAAATTAGTGACTTTTGGTTTCTGTCAGTGCTCTGTCACGAACTGAAGGAGTCCTTTTACAACTAGCAAAGAAACTGGGCTGCTAAGGTCTCCAACCTGATTGCCTGCAAGTATGGGACCCACCCCCGTGTTTGCCTTCCAAAATTGATTTTCTGTGTTGTTGCTTGTCTGAAACGCTTCTCTAGAGGATAAGGGAAAAAAGTAACTCTTCTAATAAAAATTGGTAAAGCATGCTGCTGCTTTTGCTCTAAAATGCTTTGTGTGACACTAAAAGTAAGTTTGAACCACCAACACATGCTCTGTAAATTCCACTTCAATTCTGAATTTTTCCTATCCCTAACATGAAGTAAGACTTAGCTTGTATTTTAATGCACACAGGAATAGAAACATTCTTTATGATTTATCATAAAATCTACAATTTTGGATTTCTGAAAAGTTCTGAAATTAATAGGAAGATATTTTATTCTTTAATATCAGGAAAGTACATCTTATTTCACCATTTTAATTTCAGATTTTTGTGTAGCACATGTCATTATACTCTTTAGTTTTGAGGATATTCTCACATCTGCACTGGATGTCTTTGAAACAGAAGAAAGTCCAAATATGTGAAATGTGTCTAGATCTGTAAAACATTCTTCCAGAAGGTCTCAGCTCAGGATTTAAGAGTATGCTCTAGTGAGATCTTGAGGCTGTTTATAGGCAGCTAAATGGGAGCAATATGCAAAGTGAGCCCTTGATAGGCCTCACTTGGGCTTCAAACTTCTAGGGCCTGAGCTGGCTGTTAGTGCCAGAGTGATGTGATGTCTTCTCGTGATGTGAGCTTTAAATGGTTTATTCAGTATTGCCATCATGGACATCACATAAATTAACAGGATATTGCTTATTCCTGTTATCCACTGTGTTTCCAAGCAGAGATTGCAGGAACACTTTGGGAGCAGTGCAGGGTTTCTGCAAGGGTGCTGCAGAGAGCACATCCAGCATGACACAGCTATGGAATGATTCAGCTGTTTTAGAGATGGGTAATTGTTACACATATGAGGAAAATGGGAGGTATTCAGCAGCTGACTTGGATTACCAGGGAGAAGAAAATCTATTCCTTTTTCTGGTAAAATTGGGCAAAATTTCATCACCGATATTTATGACTCTAAGCTTATGTGTGAGTATGATCTATATTTAGTATTATTGTCTATATTCATTGTTTACTACATTACTTAGTATATTGTTTATTAGTGTAAATTTAGATTTTAGTATTTGAGATAGAAATAATTATGCTGGTACTGACTACACTAAACAAAACTGTTCTTAACTGTTCACAAGGCATGGACTGACAGAACATGGGAGGAATAGTCTTAACCAGAAGAGGAGGGCCGGGTTAGGTTAGTTATTAGAAAGAAATTCTTCCCTGTGAGGGTGGGTAGGCCCTGGCGCAGGATGCCCAGAGGAGCTGTGTCTGCACTGGATCCCTGGGAGTGTCCAAGGCCAGGTTGGATGAATCTTGGAGCAACCTGGGGTAATAGAAAGTCCTTGGCTATGGCAGGGGATGGAACTGGATGGACTTTAAGGTCCCTTAACCATTCTGTTTCTTTGTTTACTTGAGGCTTATGAAATATAGAGCTGATCTCATGTCGGGAATGACCAGATATAGAATGAATATCCTGACATTTGTAAAAAGTAGACATTAGGAGAAAGAAATTAATAAAAATGGGTCTCTGGCTAAAATTCCATGGTCTAAATATGATGATGGCAGTGTAAGAAATCACATCATAAGTAGATCAGATAACAGCAGGGAAGAAAATAATCATATGTGGTAGACCCCATATAAGATGGAAAGGAGTTGTGGTATGGGTTTTAAATTTGCAAAGATAAAACTACCGAAGTTTAATCAGAATTTTGCATAAATGTTTCTGAGAAGACTGAATTGCTCTATTTTCTAGTAAAGTATGATGTCTCTGTGTCGAAAACAGTAAGGATGCATAAAGATCTTTCAGATTTTTTTTGCATCTTAAAAAAATAAAATTGTAAAATCATAATAGTGATCTCTCAGGTTCTGAATTGAATTTCTCAATTTTACAAACAGGCAGATTAAAAGATGTTAAAAGCAAAAACTGTCTGCCCCTAAAGGCCCAGGCAGAGTGCTTCAGAATTGCTCAGAGGTTCCCGCCAGAATTTTTAGAAATTGCTCAGTCTTCTTCTAGAATGTAGGACACATGTTTGGAGACCTCGTTCCTGGCCCTGTGAGTCTGTGCAGCACTTGGGATGGGAGCAGAAGCTGCTGATGATTGAGGAGTTCTTCAGATCCAGTTGGCAGCTCTGCTCCCTGCCTGGAATTTTACAGAGGTCCAGGATGGTGCCTTGGCCTGAAGTTTGTGTTCCTCTTGTAGGATTACACAGGGCACATAGGAGCAGGCATTCCCATAATCATAGGCCAAGTCATAATTTATTTTCAGGAATAACCAGTTGAATGCTGAGGTGGAAGTCCTGGGTTCCCAGTGGGTCTTCATCAATTCTGCTGTCACTTTACACTCTGAAAATAAACTGTGTCAAAGTATTTCCTGGCATATATATGTGAGTGTATGATGAAGATTATGGTGTATGATGAATTAGATGAAGCATTTTGTACTGGAGGAAATGTGCAACTAGAAAGCAGTAAAAGAATCTGCATTGTTGACCTTGTTTGTTGTTGGAGCTGATACTTAACCAGGTTTACATGAGGGTGAGGTTTCACATATATATAAATACATTGTAATTGTGTGAGTCACTATATAAGGTGAAGTCTTAAAGCAGAAGGCCAAGAAGAAGTTGGATAGTCCATGTGGGAACAGAGAGTTTGTTGCAGATACTGTCAGTAGAGGGGGTTTCGGTTGTGTGCTCATTCCCTGCTCACCTGCCATGTTTGCTCACAGGTACGTGCTCACCAGTTAGTTTTACCGCCGTGTGACGTAGTGATCAAAGCCGTAGCCGACTACGTCCGCAACATTCAGGACACCACTGATTTGGATGCCATAGCAAAAGATGTTTTTCAGCATTCACAGGTGAAGTATAAAGCCAAGTATTGTCTTGTTTTCTTTTTCTAAAATCAATTTTGCTGCACATTTATGTTGAAGAATTTCACTTGATGAAATAGTGATTTGATCAGTTGATAATATGAATCTGTTGATATTGCAATGGCTCAGCTGTCCTAATTTCATGTTCCATGCTTTCTGGGGGTGAAAATTAAACCTGTGTTTACCCCTCAGTGCTGTAAATTCTTGATAACCAGAGGAGTTTGTAGCCTAACTGTCTTCAGTACCTTTGAGAATCAGATGTACATGAAGGCTGAATGTTTAAACTTTACCCTTGCATGGGTTGACATAACATTTCTTGTACTGGAGCAGTGCTGCGCAGCCCTAGAGGGTCCACAGTCCTGAGATTACATTACATTACATTACATTAACTACGGTACAGCCCTGTGCTGACCTACAAGTGACAAACCTGGATGTGCTTCTGACAGATCTTTTTTTATTTTAGTCTAGAACAGATGACAAAGTCACTCGGTTTAAGAGAGCGGTTGCTTATTACTCGGCAACTAATAAACCTATGCCATTTCATCCACCACATTACCTAGGTAAGTAATGACAGCAACCAGGCTTTTCGTTTTAACCAAAACCTGGGATAACCCTAAATCAGAAATTATATTGGTGGCAGCCTCTTAGAAAAATGTTTGTATCTTCTGGCAATTCTCATTGACCTGTCAAAATGAGGTTTCAGAAGAAGGTTTTCATAGGATGTGTGCTGAGGTTGTATTCTTGTCCCAGAAGAGAGCAACCTGGATTACTTTTCTTCTTGGCTATTGCAGTATCCATTCTGACATTGGGACTTTTGAGAGAATGATGCTGGGAACAACTGAAGTCTGGTGCCCACTCCCATTCATGAAGACAGTTGCTATTTCCAGTCATTAAAAAGTACTTGCTGTTTCTCACTGGCCTTGCTGGCATGTTTTAGAAATCCCTTTATAGTCTTTGATTCTTTTGGTGTCATAACAAACCTGCTCACATTGCAGCCACACATTGTTGTAGTGTTGCAGATTATTCTCAAGGCTTAAAAATTAAAATGTGTGATCACAGGATTTCCTACTCATGCCCCAATCTTAACACTAAAATGTCATTTTAGCTGAAATTTTCTAAAGATCTTCAGTTACCATACTGATACACTGACACAGATTTTTCCTGCTCTTTTTGAGGGTGTGGGGTGTTTTTATTTACATCCAAAGACCTGCACTAAAGAGTTTAGAGGCTACTCTAGGTCAAATACTCAAAATGCCAGCATTCTGTGTCTGTGACATTGACAGCATCTCCATTAAGACATCTCTTGGGGGTTTTTTTCTTGTAAGCTGCCTTTGATTGCCAGATAGAATAAGAATGTGCAGCAGTGAGATACAAAGACCTGAAAGAAGGTGAGACACATAAAATGTACTTCACAAGCTATAAAGCTTGTGAAAAGCTACACTCCATACTTGACACAAATATTACTCTGTTTGTCCTTTTGCTTCTATGGTTTATTTATTCTTGTTCTTTTAGCATTACTGTTTTCTGCTATACCTTTAAGTTGATTTAATTCATTTTTACCTTTCAATAAATATAGTGTCAAATATGGAGTGTTTTCATGAGTGCTTGATTTTTTCTTTTTTTTCCTTCTCTTTTCCTCTTCTCCCCTGCAATACAGCAGCCAGACCGAATCAGTTTGGTATGCCTGGGATAGTGCCACCATATGTTCCTTCTCAGATGCTTAACATTCCACAGACCTCACTACAAGCAAAGCCTGTGGTAAGTACAGCTTCTGCCCTGCTCCTTGAGAGAGGCCTGCTGTGCCCAGCGAACTGAAATCCAGGTGGGAAAGATGTAGCCAGCTTTTTCAGTGTGGGCAGTCACTGACTGAATTTTAAATCTGTAACTAAAGTGATGCTACAGACTCTGGTGGAACAGTTTTTGTGGATGCTCAAGATGGCTGAATTTTAATGCATTCATTTGGAAAAGGCCACTTGACTGAAGAATGTATTTTGTTTTAAAAGCAAAGCTTTAGTTGTCTTCACTCAAGAGAGATCCCTTTATTTTAGGCCCAGCAGATGTCCAGTCAGGGTGGGGCCCAAGGCCAGGGTCCATACCCATACAGCCTCTCTGAGCCAGCCATCACCTTGGAAACAGGTGGGAAAAGTCTGTCTGAGCAGAACAATTACAGTAACATTCCTCACGAAGGAAAACACACACCATTGTATGAACGGTCTTCTCCAATAAATCCAGCCCAGAGTGGGAGCCCTAACCATGTGGATTCAACCTATTTTCCTGCCTCTTCTACATCTTCGTCCTCTGACAATGATGAAGGCAATGGGGGTGCAGTGAAGTAAGTTTCTCGTGAGGATGTTCTCTTACTCAGCTTCTGTTAAGATAAATTTACTTTCAAGGTCGTTTACCTGTGTCCTGAAAGTAAGAATCATAGATTCAGTCATAGAATACCCTGAGCTGAAAGGGACCCACAAGCATCACTGAAGTCCAACTCCTGTCTGAGCTGGACTTCGCAGAAATCTGCAAATTAGTGATATGCTAGACCTTAAAAAGATAGTTTTGAGTCACTAGGACTGCAGACGTGTATGGTTCCATCTCATCGCCTTGTTCCTTAAGCAGGAATACAAAACCAAATAGTGTTGGGTGTTTTTCCACTTCTGCCCTTATGTTTTATTGAGAGAGTGAGGTTTTGATAAATGTCACAAAGCCTTCCAGTGCTTTACTTTGTATAAAAAATATTTCTGCTTCACAGTATAATTCATTGCAATTTCAGAATCTATAATCTACAGAACTTGGCTGAACTTGTAGTGTTTACATGTGCTAAGTTTGGGTGTAACGTAATGTGAATGTCAGAAATTCTTCTAAGACTCCTGCAAATGGACATTTGCAATGGAAAGCATCCCTTAAAATCAGAGTATTTTGCCCAAAATTCTGGTCATGGACACCAAGGATTTATTTCACTGTCTCTCAAACTGCATTTTAGTATGATGTTTTTCCTTCTGTTGTCCTTCAGCCATGTCAGTGGGAACAAAATAGGCTGGGAAAAGCCAGGAACCCAGTCAGAAGGTCAAACACGTGGAGAGCTGGGAGACCAAACAAAGGTATTTCCTAAATTCCAGACATCACATTTTATTACTTTGTGTTAAAGCTTTACAACAAACTCGGAGGAGAATTTGGATCCATAATATTCAGTGCAAACACCTTGAGAATTATGAAACAACAACTTAAGTGTACAGGAGGAAGATTTCCAAGAACACCGTAGCATATACATAAAACCAGCATGAAATAGGATGTTTTAGAAAATACTAGATACAAACCAGGAACAAATCAATAACTTTGTTTGGCCCTTAGCCAACAATCTCACCCTCAGATGTTGCTCTCTAGGTTTCCAGTAGTTCATGTTGGATTTTTAGGAAGGAGTGTGTCAGTCTGAGTGTCTGTGGAGTCAGAGTCCATGTCCTGTAACCCACAGTGCAGTAAGCACAGCTCTGACACCGTCTGTGTCATCTACGGGCCACTGCAGGTGTATTAGAGCTCAGCTGAGGAGTTAAAAGTCCTTTACAACTGCATGGTAGGAATTTCACATAATGCTTGTTAAAGTAGCTCCATGGGGAGCTAGTGTTAGTGTTGCAGCTTAACTAGGTAAGGATGGGCTAGATAAGCACTTGATAAAGATTTATCGTTATTAAATTTGAGATTTCAAACCTAGAACATGATGGTGTCTGTCCCATGTGTGATCTGTGTTTGGAAAGAACATTCAGAGTTTTGCACTTAATATCTGTGTGCCTTGATGGTGGAGCTGTACACCAGGTGTTAACTGACGAAAAACCCTGATCTTGAGTTAGATACACTATGAGCAAACAGAACATTTTCCCTGTACTTTTGGCACAGGAACTCCAGTAAACTTGGGCTTTTGTGCTCAAAATACCAAGTGGATGATTTCTTCCATCAGGGGTTATTATTTCTGCAGACTCCACCTGTAGGATGACTGTCTGCCTGGGGAGTAGTCTCCGTATGCAAATGCTAATTTGACCTATTACATTCCTTTCTTCTCTGCTGGGCCGGACCCTGTGTGCAGCATCCCTGTGGGTCCCCCAGCCCTGGGCGTGTCCTTTCCCAGAGACGGCCACACTGAGCCAGAGCTGAACGAGCACTCACTAAACTTTCCAAGACATGTATGCACAGGCTGACTTAAATATATCCAGTTTAATGTAGTAATGCTCCTGAGCTTTACTTGCCTGTTTGTTTTTTATTATCAAACCACTTTGTCAGCCCTCAGTAGCAGGAGAATGCAGAAGTATCTTTTGAGCACAGCAGGAAGGATTGTGAGTGCATTTTGTAAATGAACTCATTTCCTGGACAGTTGAACATTAATGATTGAGAAAAGAGGTAGTACTTCCTTAAGAAGTTGCCCAGAGAAGCTTCCCCATCCCTGGGAGTGTCCAAGGCCAGGTTGGACAGGTTTTGGAGCAAACTGGGATAATGGTAGGTGTCCCTGCCCATGGCAGGAGTGGAATGACATGGTCTCAGAAGTCCCTTCCAGTCTGTGATTGTATGAAGATTTCAACTGAGTGAGCTACGTGAATTTCTTAAGTGCTGAAAATCCATCATAGGTCAGGCAGGTAGCAGCAATCTTGACCCTCCTTTGACTTGACTTAAATGTCAAAAGTTCCTTGCAGTTACCTCACAGTATGATTCTACATGACAAAGGTAAACTCCTCTCATTTGGCTGGATGAATATTTCTAAAGAAAAGAATCACCTTTTAACTGTGATGTTTCCTCAGCTTAGGTGTTGGAATATTGCTGGAGCAGATTCAGGAAGAGCCTGGGTATTGCAGTCAGGAAAAGCATTGCTGTCATGTGGGGGTTTTTGTCATCTTCCCTGTGTGCCTCCAGTAATTGATAGTTCTGTAAACTTCTCGCTGTGGTTCAGTATTACTGATTTATAGTTGCTGGGGTAGTAGAAGAGAGGGGGGAAAAGAATCTTTAACCTGATATAGAAATATTTGATACTATAACACAGATTTAGTGAAGCTGTGATAGAAAAGCATTTGGTAATAACTTGTTTTGGAAGTGTTCTGGTTTACAGGTTTTAACCATTTCGTCCGTATGTTTTCATTTTTATGACTCAAATGAGGTCTATATTACCAGCTAAAATACAGTCTTTCAGTAACATACTCTTTGATTGTGTGATTAAAGTGTCATCCGAAAAGAAGGTTACTTTTGGGTATCTTGTTAAAGCCCGTTTTTACTACCTACACCTTTCTGTAGAAGACTTTTGGAAGTTGTGAGGGGTTTTTTGTTGTTTGCATTCAGGTTTGTATTTTTCGTGGGTCTGAAGTGAGCTGCCTGAGTTGTTTGGGCCGATTTCTTATGTTACGTGTTCTATGGGATTTCATGCTTTGGCCATTTCCGTTTTAGCTTTACTTTTCAAGTCTTAGGAAGCATGTGAACTTCTTTACTCATTGTGAAAATCCTCATGTGTGATGTATCATCAAGCGATCAAATTTTGGTCTCAAAAGTTTTTACTGTTGCTATAATAATTTATAGGTGTGAAGCTAACATGAACTCTTAAGCTAAAACCAGCTCTTGGTTTTGAAGACCAGGATTTTTCGGAATGAACTCTAAATTATTTTTGGTTGTATCTGTGAGAAATCAACATAAAATCCTTATAAAGACTGAGACGTTTACAGTATATTTTTATGCATCATATTTTCCCCATAAGTTTATGAACTGCACTTTTAGACCTGGAATAGAATGGCACTTTAGTCTTCCAGTCAGAAAACTTCTCCATTTTCTCTTACAGTCTTCTTAGAGAAAGAGCTTTTATTTAAAAAAAAAACTCCAAACAGCAAAAAAAACCAACAACATTTACCAAGCTGTTGAATTTGAACACTATGTATTTTGCATGTTATTTAATTGAACCTTGTAATTTTCCCTGTTTCGTCTAGAATTGCAAGCTGAGAAGGGCTATGTTTATGGAAGTGTAGATGAAATACAGACTGTGTGACTCCTAGTTAACACATTGAGTTGGGATTATCTCGGGAATACTGAGTTAAGAGGCCATTCGCAGCTTATTAAGAGGCCATGAGTCCATTTCTGCGTTATGCAGTTAAAATTTTTAGAAAATAGTAATTTCTGTTGCTGTTAATAAGTTAGAAGTTTTATCATAATATTTATTTTCTTAGTAATTTGGTTCTGCAAGCAAACAAGGGCTGAAGGTTTCCTGAAAACCTTTCAGCCAGCTTTAGATAATGTATTCTGCACACTGCAACAGCATGATGTAAAGATGTACTATTTTCATTGGGGGTGAGGGAGGAAGTTTGCTGTTTCCTTTGACTGATCTCCTGGTATGTTTCTGGACACATCCAAAGCACTTTATTTTGTATATTCTTTTACAGGCAGAAGGTTCCTCTAGTGCTTCTTCAGGAAGTCAGGCAGCTGATGTCAAAGGGAATCAAAGCAGTAATCCACAAATCCCATGCCTGTTGTCCATGCCCACCAGAAACCACATGGATATTACCACCCCTCCATTACCTCCGGTAGCACCTGAAGTATTACGAGTGGCAGAGCACAGGCACAAGAAGGGGTTAATGTATCCCTACATCTTTCATGTCCTAACCAAGGTATGACATTTTAAAATTAGATACACTGTGAGATAATTATTCTGTAAAGATAATTGGCCTGGCATTTTTGGCTAAAGAGTACCAGATTTTTACATCCTTCTTAATGCTCTAACTTCTGGTCCCTTTTTTAGTTATCTGAACCGGTTTCCCCTCTGTTTTCTAACCACTGATATAGTACATTGTTCCAATAAATATGAGGTTGCTATTATTAGAAGTGTTTATTTACAAAATTAAATTTTTTCCCCAAGTATTTGTAGTTACTTGTATATATCACTGTGCATGGGTGTATATGTCTGTGTGCATGTGCTTATGCAGAGTCCATTTCCATCTAAAAATTTCTACATATGTGCTTTGGTGTTTGTGCCAAGTCTTTTCTATTTTCAGTGTTCAGAAGTATTGAGATTGGGAGAGAAAACAATCTGATCCCTCCCATTACTGATAGCTGGCCCCAAGAGAAATGCAGCAGCTCTAAGAAATCCCTTTTGTACCAGCAGCTAGCAAAATGGCACTGTCCCCATGCCTGTTAACCTTTAAGCACCTTAAAAATCCTCTTCAGGACAGTAAGGACCACAGGCAGATTTGAAATCCATCAAAGTAAAGGTTACTGCATCGAGGTTGAGGCTTGAGTTTCCTATTTCCCATTTGTTTATTTAGTACCACAGCTTGTGTTGCTGTCATGTTCTTACACTTTTTTTGTCAGAGACGAGTGAGGAAGAATCAAAAGGTCTCTGAAGACCACTGATGCCAGTTCTGTTTCACACTTTGCAGGCAAATATTCTTAGCATGTTTAAATACTATTTGATGTTTAATCACAGAATCATTTAGGTTAGAAAAGATATTTAAGATCGTGGAGTACAGCTGTTAACCCAGCACTGCCAAGACCACCACTTAACCATGTCCCCAAATGCCGCATCTACATGGCTTTTAAATCCCTTCAAGGATGGGGACTCCACCACTGCCACCTGAAGCCATTTCCTTTTTCCTGTTCTTTGTTCTTCGGAGCAGAGCCCGGCCCCCTGATCTGCCCCTCCTGTCAGGGAGTTGTGCAGAGCCACAAGGTTCCCTCTGAGCCTCCTCTTCTCCAGGCTGAGCCCCTTCCCCAGCTCTGTTCCCTCCTCCGGACATGCTCCAACCCCTCAAGCTCTTTCTTGTTGTGAGGGGCCCAAAACTGACCCCAGGATTTGAGGTGGGGTCTCAGCAATGCCAACACAGGGGATGGGCACTGTCCTGGTCCTTCTTGCCCACCTGGACTCCTGTTCAGCCACTGCCACCAGCACCCCCAGGGCCTTTCCTGCCAGGCCCTTTCCAGCCCCTCTGGCTCAGCCTGGAGCTGCAGGGGCTGTTGTGACTCTAGTGCAGAACTATTGAATACTGTGGTGAAATTACGCAGATTCTTTAGAAATGGGCACATGTTCCAGATTATGTTGCTGTTATTGAGAGAGACCTTTGAGACATAACCTTACACCTAAGGTAGTGTTGTCCAAGTTAAACCTGACAATATCCTAATGTAACTACTTCAAGGTGTCACCTTCAGGATTCATCACTGGGATAGTTTAAATAGGTTTTTTTTTAGGAGAAGTAGCACAATGGAGTGTTTTCTTGTCAGTGTTAAAAATGAAGGTTGATTTTTGGGGGCAGTTCAGTCAGTCGTTTTCCAAGAATATCTTAACATGTTTGGACATGCAGTTATAGAAAACAGTGTTGCTGTTTTCAGAGAAAATGTTGGAAGGTTCTTTCATTTTTTTCTTAAAAGGTATAAAATGCTAAATTTTTACATAGGTGCATTCAAACCCAGCCTTACTGGAGTAATTCCCAGTTCGGTGATTTTTGGTCCAGGTGTGCTCATGCATTGTTTTTTACAGTGAGTCCCCAGTACTGTTTCAAATGCTGCAGTAAAAAGTCAGACTGGTGTTTTTAGACAGGATGAGTATGTTTTAAAATAACTGCCTGAAATCTAGATCAGCTTCAAATGTGCTTTGGCTGTCTAAAAGTACATTGCTCTATTTCCATGTGTACTGTTTTTCCAAATGCCTGTATTAAAAGAGCAATATTTAGTTAATCCCCACATGTAGCTAGTCCAGACAAATATGTGTGTGATGGAGAAAGGAAAGAGGAAAGCACGAGAATCTGGAGGAAATGAAGCAGGCTGGGATAATCCTTCCCTGAGCTGAGATCCACTTTACTACTGAATCACATTTGTCTTGACTAGCTGACGTGTATTAGGATTGGATTGGGTTCCCATGCATACCTGAATGCTTTTTGTTCACTGTAACATGTCATATTTCTCTTTCTTTAATGCCAAAGGGTGAAATCAAAATCGCCGTTTCTATAGAAGATGAAGCCAACAAAGACTTGCCTCCTGCTGCTCTCCTGTATAGGCCAGTGCGTCAGTATGTTTACGGAGTCCTGTTTAGTTTGGCAGAAAGCAGAAAGAAAACTGAAAGGCTTGCTTTCAGAAAGAACAGACTTCCACCAGAATGTACGTACTGCAGAACCCATGCTTTATTCCTCTTCCTTTTGCTGTGGTTTCAGAGCACCTTGTACTGTGGTGTGAATGGGAATTGTTGTTAAGATCCTGTCAGGGTAGCTTATGCCAGAGGAATTTCAGGCCTATTTGATGCCATGGATAAGAGAAAAAGATGTTGTTAATTTGAAATATTGTTTCCTATCATAGTTTAAGAACTATAAATGTTGCCATTTCTAAGAGAGCTCTGAAGTTTGGTTTTGAACGTCTGCTTAAGCTGCTGCTAGACTCAAAGTGAGTGATGTCAGCTTGTGATGTCATTTCTGTGTATGGCAGAACTGGAGTTTAGGAAACTTCTATTCTCTGTAGACGCAATACAAATCTGCCAGCTTTTTTCAAAAATGACAGGTGTGCAGGTTAACTTGTCCTAGCTTCCTGAATGTGTCCCTCAAGGTACCTCAGGGAAATTTGCAAGTATCTTGTGTCCTTCAGGTATTGGCATATAAAAAGATAGTTTAAACCCCACAGAAATCAGGTTGTAATGTAGGCAAAGGTAGACCTGGGTGAGGACAGACTAAACTTTTGCAGACAGCCTTGTCAAAAGATCCTTTGACTTTTTCAGAGATAGGAATGTTGAACTTCTCAATAATCTGAAAGTTGTCTTTTTAAGTCTTCAGTTTCCAGGAATGACTGTCATTCCAGTCCTTGTTCTGGAGTGTTTTTGTTATAATAAATGTATACAAGGAAATGACTGAACTTTGCAGTAGCAGCTTATAAAGGTTACAGGAATGCTGAAGCATTCGGTGCATGGCAGCAGCAGCACAAGTATGTAAATGTAAGAGTCTGCTGTCACTATGCTAAATTTAAGAATCAGATATTCAAAATGTATAAAGTCATCATTCACAGGATTCATGTGTAAAAGTATAAAAATAAGTACCAGTTGTAAACTTTCTATACATTCCCTTTGCTCTTTCCATTTGTGATTGTGAAATGTTTTTGTATGTTTGTAGTGATGATAATCTCCCAATGATGTTTGAAAAGCTATCTGTCTTTGCCAGTTACTTTGTAGGAATCAATATTTACCCTGTTTGAAATAATACCTCAGCACACCTCCTCACTAACTTCTTACTCCTTAAAATTCGCAAACATAGTGGTATTTCGGGTTGCAAGGTCATTTCAGGATTAAAACAATGATTTTATTTGCAGTCATCATTTATCCTCATGAGAATTCTGTCCTGAAAAGTGTATTACAGCCTTCTTTTGGTGAAGTGGCTGGGCGCTGCAGGTCTGCTTCAGGTTAATCTTGTAAACCTAGAATGTTCTCTGTAGGCTACTGAGGAGGCCTGTATCGTCTCTATTTTCTCTTTATTTATCCTGCTTTCCAGAGTTTATTCTCAGTGGAGGGTAAGCACGCTGCTGCTCACTTGGTTTAGTTACGGGAGCTCTGACAAGTGTTGCTGCAGAATGCATTCAGCTACTGACCTACTTCTAGCTTAGGACTGACCAAGCTCTTAAAAAAGGGAAAAACAGTTTGAACATATGCCCAAAAGGTCCTTGCCTTGCTGCAAAGCTGGCAGTGCTGGTGAAGATGGATTTGGGCTGCTTGCAGGTGTGTGGTGTGAAAGGGCTGTGGTGCAGGAACGCCTTTATTTTGGTTGGCTCTCTTACAGAGCTGCAAGGCTTGGGCCATCTGTGCAAGACGTAAGGAGGGAACACTGTCTGAAGCACTCAGTAGTCTTCTCTATTTTTTCTGAGCACCTAGGCTATAACGAGCTGGTGATGCTCATTCTCCTCCAGTGTCTAAATTCTTTTGCTGCTCTCAAAAATGAGTAAGTTGTGAAATGTGGTAATGAAGACAAGAGAAAATCTAGGAATTAAGGTATATTAAGAGAATTAAGAAACTAATTTCTGAAGAAATGTAAATTATCCTTAAAATTTATGTAGAGAAGTAATGTATATCTAAAATCTTGTCATCTTTGTTGTACAAACCAAACGTTGGCAACTTAATAATAGTGCCTGAATAATTGGCAAAGATATTGCATGTGAAGGTTATGGGAAGCTGAGAAAAATGCGTAATAAACTAACATGTCAGGATTACTACTAAATATATGTGGACGGCAAGATAATGGATCTTTTGTGAAACGGATGGCTTGTTGTCTTTTAAATCGTTAGTTTTTGTATGAAGTTTAAAAGTCAATGAGGAATAGCAGAAGCAGCAGTTGGTGGGGTTCTTCAGTGATCAGTGTCTGCTAAGGGAAGCCTTTGCTGTACATGGCCACATCTCTGCTCGCAGAGGACAGGAGATGCTG